>VZTJ01004682.1:199998-253679 GCA_013397795.1 Orthonyx spaldingii | reverse complement strand
GGGGGGGGGGGGGAGGGATTCAAATAAATATCATAAAAAAATCTACTTCAATTTTTCGAAATAACTGAATCTACTGAATATTTTTACTGACTTAAAAATTTAACAGTGCACCAAAAATTTTGGAGGCACTGAAGATACAGTCACTATGCTAACCAACACACTACCTAAAAATAGCATAACTTGACTTTATTGAAGGTTAGGATAAAATATTTTATTATCTTTTTAAAGTAGATTTGCTGATGAAACTAAGTTGTGAGGAGCCGTTGACCCCATTGAAGGCAGAGAGGCCCTGTAGAGGGAACTCAACAAATTAAGAGATCTGGGCAACCACCAACCATATGACGTTTAAGAAGAGAAAGTATCAAACTCTTCACCTCGGTTGCGGCAACCCTGGATGTACAGACAGACTGGGGAACAAGAGGCTGAAGAGCAGCCCTGTGGAAAAGGACCTGGCAGTCCTGGTCAAGGGAAAGTTGAATGTGAGCAGTGCCCTGGCAGCCAGGAGGGTCAAGCATGTCCTGGGGGGCATCAGGCACAGCTGGGCAAGGGAGGGGGATTGTCCTGCTCTGCTCTGCACTGGGGCAGCCTCACCTCAAGTGCTGGGGGCAGTTTTGTGGGCCACAATACAAAAAATACATTAAGCTGTTAAAAGAGTGTCCAAAGGAAGGCAACAAAAATGGTGAAGGTCCTCGAGGGGAAGCCAGATCAGGAGTGGCTGAGGTCACTTTGTTCAGCCTGGAGGAGACTGAGGGGAGACCTCACTGCAATCTGCAACTTCTTCCTGAGGGGAGGAGGAGGGACAGACACTGATCTCTTCTCTGGTGACAAGTGATAGGAATAGCATGAAGCTGTGTCAGGGGAGGTTTAGGTTGGATATTAGGAAAAGGTTTTTCACCCAGAGGGTGGTTGGGCACTGGAACAGCTCCCCAGGGAAGTGGTCACAGCCCCCAGCCTGACAGAGTTCAAGAAGAGTTTGGACAATACTCTCAGGCACATGGTGTGACCCTTGAGGATGGTCCTGTGCAGGGCTGGAAGTTGGACTCAATGATCTTTGTTGGTCCCATCCAACTCAGGACATTCTATGATTCTATGATCTTATATTATGCTATATATAGACACATATACTTGAATAGCAGCATAATACTGATAAAGAAACATTAAAAGCTGAAGGATTTAGGAAGTAACACTGTATTCCACATAATTCTTCTAAATCAACTTCTAAATACATGTCTTCCTTTAAGACAGGATAAAAAGAAACTGCAAATATAACTTCATGAAGTAAAGCTGTATCCTCCTAAGCATTCATGATGCTAAGAATTAAATCTTAGTTTGGCAACAATTTGCAATATAAAGCCTTCAGAGAGAAGAATGAATATGTAGAAACAAAAATTTTAATAGGTTTTGCAAAATTTTTTTTTTTTTTTAATTCTGGCAGCAAACTAGAGAATTGATATTTAAAGAAGAAATTAAAGTGATAATGTACATGATTTGGAAGATTACTCTTATCCTATAGGCAATTCTGCCCGTAAAAAACTGATGTCTAAAGAAGATATAAAAATGAGAATATATATGATTCAGACTGATCCTGTGATACTACAGGCCGTACTATACTTTCTGAAAAAACAGTTATGATTTTATTCTCCTCTCCTCTAAATTCTCCTTTCTCCTCTGAGTTCATGATCAAGGAACTGTTCTGGCTAAGAATATACATTATAAAACATACTACCTTGTATTATATATTGGCAATTATTCTTTAAAGACTGCTTTATTATTAAAGTTTCTCATCTGTTCAGAATCAAAGTCCTCAAGCTTGTATCTTGCTCCCTCATAAAGGAAGAAGTCTACAGGGAAGAGGGAAATGTGTACTATATAGCTTTTTGGCAAGATC
Organism: Orthonyx spaldingii; assembly: GCA_013397795.1. Classification (NCBI taxonomy): domain Eukaryota; kingdom Metazoa; phylum Chordata; class Aves; order Passeriformes; family Orthonychidae; genus Orthonyx; species Orthonyx spaldingii. The sequence goes on along the minus strand of VZTJ01004682.1, from coordinate 251,791 downwards.
TCATTTATTAAAAATCTTACTTACACAGTACCTTGCACATCCAGGGGACAGAAAATTATCCTTTCTAAACTCATTCACTGTTTTTGATTCAAATATATTCTCCATGTGCCACTCTATAAAATGAAAGGATTATGCCACATACAGCTAATAGGTATATATTCATTTATCCATGTAAGTGTATTGCCTTTATTTATTTTTTTTTGAGATTCTATGAAGTTATTACTAAAATTGCATATAATTGTGTGTTTTATATTTACATGCCATTTGTGAGCATAAATGGACAGATACCAAGTTTCTGAAAGATTTTTCAAGGGTTTCACTCTCGGGAAGACTGAAAAGGAGACTTGCACAGTTTCTGACTTCACTGTCTAGTTTCAGTGAATGACCTAGTCAAAGCAATATAATCCAGACCAAATCAGAGAAGAACTATAAAACACATCAAAAAGTAGTTTGGATATGGGAAAGATTATCTGTTCTAAGAATAGGGAGGATCTGAAGGAAGGGAGGGGCAAATGTAAGGGATAAATCGGAGAAGCAGAAAGGTGAAAGGATTGACTGGAACCTAAATGTGAACAGAAGCAAATGTAAAACAGAAACTAAAGCTGAGATTTCACTTAGTTAAGAGTAGGGTGAAGCTTAAATATAATAAAGAGAAAAAAATATATGCAGAGTCAATGACAAGATTCAAATAAGAGATAGGATGATCCATTCAGGGTCAAGTATATAAGAGTAACCTTAGAAAAGGAGTTTGAATAAACAAAGTAAAATGCATAAAAGGAAAATCGTTGCCACATTAGCATTAGGTACTCAGTATTAAATAAGAATATCCTTTCTGAAACAGAAAGTATCTTTCATGACTAGATAACATAGGAACTCTAAGAGCTATGCATTTCAGCTGTAGAAATCAGGACCCTGCTATCTTAGAGACTACACACAAACATTTAAAAGTCGAACTTAGACAAATACAGATGCCTGGAACAGGCATTTTGTGTGCCTGTTGGAAACAGTTGCTGGAAAAGATTAGGAAATAAATATCAGAATGTTTACTACATGCATTCTGACAGACTGCAACATCATACCAAAACTAAGCATCTCAAATCAAGCCTATCATTTACTTATTTATGAGTGTACCAATTCCCTTATTTTAACACATAATTGAAGCCAACTCTTCTTTGCCTGAGTTGAAAATCAGCTTCTATCTCAAGTTAACAACACCAAAATGCAGGAAATCTGAACTTGTGTTCCCCTACACATAAAAGACTTTCCCAATCTTCTACTCCATCACCCTAAAACTCCTTTCACTGACCCATTTGTCACTGTTAGATTTTTAGTCACAGAAGGTATGTGGAAATTACACTACCTGCATTTTCTGAACATTTTGTTCCTCTATAGGCAAACAAAAGGGACACAAACATATTTCAAACTTCTTCCTATTCTACTGTTCTGTTTCAGAAGGCAATTCTGCTTTGATAATGACAAATCTTATAAAACTTCAGAAACCCAAGAACACTTCAGAGTAGTTCATAATGAAACTCAAGAACAGTGAACTTACCGTACAAAACTCAAAGCTATATAAATTATAGCACTGAATGAACTGGTTTTATTTTCTTGAATTCTTATTAAATACATCAAATAAAGCTTCTTAACTGGCAATAAAAACTAGAAGTGAGTATTTATAATGCATATACAATGCACTATGGTAATTCAGACCTTATTACAAAAAGTTAGTTTGCCATTTTCATAAATACTGAGACAATATGCCTGCAATCACTTCGGAAAACATCCTGATGTAAAATTTACTTAACTGAGCTTACAATAATCACAATTAATTCATTATTTTATTATGTATAATTTTTTTTAATTATTAATGTAAGAATGCAAAGCTTAACTACATGTAATAAAGAAAAGCTGGTGACAAACATTTTCAGAGCTGCATAGCCACAGGACAAGAGGCAATGGCCACAAGTGAAAATTCCAATCATAAACAAGTAAAAACTTCTTCCAATGAAGGAAATGCAGGCATTGCTCAGGGAGATTGTGGGACCACAGTTTTTAGAGACATTCAAGAGTTAAACAGACACGTCCCTGAGCAACCTGATCTCTTTAGACCTCATGTGAACAGGAGGTTGAATTAGATGACCTGCAGAGGTCCATTCCATCCTAAAGTCTTGTATAGTTATACAGTTTCAAACCTTTTAAAAAATATGTATCTAAATTAAAAATGAGCATCCTCACAAACAGAAAGTGTAGAAGTGCACAGCTGTACTTGGCTAGCCTAGACATAAGTTTAAATTTATGCTTAATTAAACTACTGCATGGCAAATGTATTTCTATTTATGTCATTTTTTCAAGAAAAAATATATCAAGATAAATTATTAAGAAAAATTTGACATGTTTCAGGGCTAAAATGTGATTTTATTTTATAGGAATAAATTAGTGTCTTATGGATGTCTTGATTTAGTTTCTGTACACTGTATATTCAGAAACAGCAAGTCTTCCATTACTAAATTTATAATTAAATAGCATCTCACTACTGTGCCTTAGAGTGACATCTTACTCTAATTATGAGCTGGAAATCATCCACAATACAAACTCAGTTCTGTGTTCCTGGTCATGGGAAGGTTTGAAGATATTAAAATGCATCTAGGCTCCTTCTTTATTAATCACAATCTGTAGGCAATAAAGATCTCAAAAAGGAAGGAAAAAAGGTATTTTCTCTTGCTTTCCACCCTCTAGCAACCTCTGCCATGTTTTCTGCCTTGAGCTTTGCCTTGGGCAAAAATAAAGTCAAGTGGTCTCATACAAACAGTGAATGTAAACCCTCCGCTCAATTCTTTTTCATTTTACAAGTGGAACTATATGCATATTTTTCTTCCCTTCTTCTAGCACAGCTAAGTCATCACCAAAGCCAATGAAGAACACAGTATAGCACATCTCTGAGAGTAAACCTAATTACTACTATTTTTCCTGAAAAGAATGCTGGCAAGCCAGTAGGATAACAATGCAGTTTTAAAAGACTGTGTATCATTCACTTCAAGAAAGAAACTTAATCTTGCTCAAAGATTTACAAAGATATATGAAAATCAAATTGCAAGAGAACAGCACAAACTCAGAACATTTCTCAAAAGACGCCTACACCAACTTCACATTTATTAACAGTAATTTACATTAACTATCCCATTTCCCCCAATACAAGCAGCAATACATAAATGTTGAATGTACAGAGAACAACACTGCATTAATCTCCTGCTTAGGTCATGGTCTTATGATTATTTAAATTCAAGAGCAATACTTGGTTGACAAGGTACTGCAATGCTGCAGGCTACAATCCTCACACAATGCCTAAAGGGTTATTACTGTGGAGAAATTCTACTGAGGACCATGAAAGAGCCTTACCCCTTCCCGAAGACACCTCATTAGCACAGTGTAAGCAGCTGAGGGAACCACCCAGCATTCCCTGGGGTGCTCCCCCTTTTCCTCCTGAAATGAAGCCAACGGCACAATTGATTAAATCAAAAAATCACAACAATCTCAGTCACATAAAAAATGGGTAACATGTTCTTAATATGGTTCATAATATACACATTTCAAATTAACATATGCAATTAAATATATTAAATTTCAGGACATTATTACCATTTAATGTTATTTCAGGTGCAGCACAGAGATTGATATTTTATTAGCTTATTTAAATAGTCTCCAAAATCTATAAGATAATTTGTCCTAGTATTTCTGCATTTCATCAAATCATTCTAATTCACACAGACACAAAAAAGTGTCTGTTCTTTCATTCCTCTCAACCATTTTGAGTACTTCAGAGAGAGACAACTGATTATTAAGAGTAGAAATGCTTCTCTTTAAATGTGATTTAATTATACCAAACAAATAAAATTAATTTCTTTCTGGTAGTTAAAAAAAAAGTAAGCTTTCCTTTGAAAGAAATGCTCAAAATCATACAAAGAGATACAAAGTGTTTAAAAAAACTTACTGTATGGTATAGCCTTCAGTACCTATGAACACTGTTCCAGGATCTCAATGTATATTTCCTTGAAATTATCCTGTTAGAGAGGCTAATTCACTACTACTTGACTAAGGGCTTAATTCTTCCCTCAGAAATGCACTTCACTTCCTCATGTCCCTGCAATAGCCTATTGTAAAATTTTAACAGGGGACACTTGGACATCACTGAGATTTAACTGCAACAACTTCCATATCCAGGCTAGTAACACAGAGCTATTATCAAGTGGAAAAAATAAAGCCTCTTTTGGGAAAGAAAGTGAGAAATAATAGGCATTAGATGGTGTGAAGATGACAAGCCATGAAATCATGAGAAACTTGTTTTAATAAGTAGACAAAGGATGACAAGCAATAATTTCTTCAGAAATTATACAATTCTTGAACCCTACTAATTATATTCTCAAATTATTTTTAGCATTCTAATTAACTGGTTTTAATAAAGGGATAGGATGGGCAAAGTGGGGGTTAATGATGCAGAAATAAATTATACTTTCTAATTTTGCTGATTTCTGAGTGGCTTACAGTAATTCAACATATATGATATGATCATTCCAGGCATTTCATTAAAGCATGGCAAATTAGCATGGAAGACTATTACTGAATTGTCTAGTAAAATTAATTTTCCTTCTTTATTGAACACAAAATTATATCCATAGAGAAAATGAGTTTGCTACATCTCCCATTTGTTACCTTTGTTTCTGCTAACTTTGTATTAGGAGGTATGGGGCAATATAAACAGTAATAACAAGAGTGGCTTGACATCCAACAGACACAGCAGATCCACTACATTCCACCTCCATCTTATCTGAGTAAGAACATGCTGACAAGTAACCACAGTTTGCCTTTCAAGGTGCTGCGTATAGGTTTAAGAAAATACAGTCCAAGTTTCAAGAAAGTAAACGCAGGTTACTTTCAAACAGTCAAAAGTGGAATCTTTTCTACCTGGAAGAGGCAGAACAAGACTAGGAGTCAAAACAGAGTTAAAATGACAATCTATGGTGGAACTGGCATAGTTCTGTTTCTCATTGTATCCACTTAATTTAGCCAGAAATTCTTTCAAGTTCTTTTGTAACCACACATATTAAATGTACTAGAAAATAAAAAGCCTTAAGGAATTGTGCAGTCCTAAAATATTAATAGTTCCATTCTTCAAACTGATTAATGACTTTCTGCAAGGTTTAATCTCTATTTAGAAATAAAAAAAGGTAAAAGGGATATGAAACTTAGTACCATTCTTAATTACCTAAACATAATGTACATCATTTGACACTTGATAAACTTAAATATATCACCAAACACTAGGGAATCTTCCTACTTTTTGCTCACAGCCCATGTTGATTTTGATTAAACTTTAGGTTCTGCACCCTAATAACACAAACAGCACAAAATGATTAAAAATATTACATAGAACTTGAAAGTTTTCCCCCAAGGCAATCCACTCAAGAGTATCAGAACATGCTCCCTGGAGTCTGCTCATGCTACTTATGAATTGCTCTCGGCTTCTGTTTGGAATAAAAATGCAGAGATGGAGTGTAAGATCTTACTTATGAGATCTCATATGCAAGTACACACACAATATCAGAGTTCAGGATTGCAGATGACCATTATATTTATCTGGACATTTCCCAGTATTTTCTAAGCCATAGAAGTGTAAACAAGGACCTTGTATTTTACCTCATTAATCATCCTGCACCTAAACAGCTGAACTTGATTTTAAGTATTTGATAATTCATGATTTACCAAATGTTCATATGAAAAAGAAATAATCTTTACCATTATTTAATATTAAAATTGTGGCTGGCCCTAGAAACACTTCACAAAACCCCTGAGGGAATAAATGAATAAATAAAATCAGCCATGCCCTCAAAAACTTACAGTTTAAATGAAAATATTTAGTAGTCTAATAAAACAATCAAGCAGGCCAAAGAAAGTGCAAAATGGAAGGAAACAAGAAAAACAAGTGTATAGTCCTTACTGAATTAGATGCAGTTATGATTCATTTTTCTTTATTAGTCAAGTCATAAGACTTTGCTGTTTAAAGATGTAAGTTGGCAACAAACTTTCTAGTTTCATTTATTATATTACCCCCGACTTGCTATATGATCTTGGCAAGGTCATTCAGCACTACTGTTCAGCAGTTTAATGAGCAACAGAATGCCTACAGCACTACAGTATGCTGAAGTTAAATACATGTAGAATACAGAAATGAAAAGTGCTTTTCTTAAAAAATTGAAGAGTTAGTATCTCCAAGCATACAAATCACACTAATATTTTTGAAATTTTACCAAGACACAATGTCTTGAGCTCATACATGTCCAAATATTTATTCCTATACTCTAATAATTTCTTAGGTATAACATAATGCAACCCATTAATAGATGTGTGTTGCCTATATATATATATATATAACACCAACCTTGAAACATGACAGAGTTGACATTTATATACAAGCTGTCATGCTTCAAACATTGTGAAGTTCTTACACAGTCTCAAAAATTTGTCAGTTCATATATTCAGAAGGAAAAAATCTGTGCAAATAATTTTGGTGTTATACAACCAGTGTTAACAGAATTGTTTCAGCTATTAGAGTTTAATTTCAAAATAAAATCAAGCCATGCAAAATACTCCTGCCAAATATAATTTTCAAGTTGGAGTTTTATTTGTTTGATGATAGCAGGTACAAATTTTTTCTTCTGAGGAAAACTGAGAAAGTATTAAAATATATAAACTATGACTGTGGATGCATTTTGCAGAAGATAATTTCTCTTTATAAGTTCTGTGAGCGTGTATTTGACAAATACTTTGGCAATTGTCCAAAGAAAATAAGACAACGCTTGTTATTCCACAAAAACTAAGGCAACCACTACATCTTGTGGAACATGCAAAGGAGCCAGAGGATAAAGAAAATAAAACATGGAAATTCATTACTAAAGCCAAAATAATGATTCATTTGCTACTTACTTTCGCTCCATTACTAACTGACCTGTTAAACTAATGTGTCAGCATTCAGAGCTATTAGATAATGCAGATAACACAAAGGCTTCAGAGAAGCCAAGGTTAGACCTTTTCTGCTTGAAGACACTTTTGTTTCTATTAAGTAAAAGAGTATTTTACTCTTTGAATAAGGAAAAAGAAATGTGATGGTTTAAAGGAGCTGTCAACTTCAATTCCTAATATTGACAGTATTTCTTTTCTACAAATAACCCCTGATTACTTGTCATGTGCATCTACTATTTCTAGACTGAAGGTTTAAATCAGTTTTAATCAGGAATAAACACAAGTTCATTTGAAATTAGTCAAGATCATTTCATTTCCTTTTTCACAGTGCTGTGAATCCAACCATGCTACAATAAGATCTAATATGGACTAGATATATAGATACATTAATATATTAATTTATTGATATTATAGGTTGTCCTGATACATCCTGTTTAATCAACATCTCTAGTTCAGATGTTCAAACCCTTAGATCTGCCACTTGGAGGCCAGCAGTGTTTATGGTGGTTGATTAAATCCTTTCATGAAGTTAAAATTCTACACTTGAAGAATGCTGTTTAATTAATCTCAGATGAAATAAATTATTGGACTAGCATATCTCTTAAAGCAGAATAAGCATTAGAGAAGATAGAAGGACCAGAAACTGTTGACTATACAAATGACTATGTAATTTGATCTTTTAGTCTACTTTTCAATTGGAAGTTTTTCCACATTTGCCAAATTTGTAAGGATCACTTGCAGGCTTACCTTGCTGGCTATGAGGTAAACCAGCTCCCCAAGTGCTGGTAGAAAGCATTGCTTCAATTTGCTGTTTCTGAAGTTCTGTCTGATTAGTTCAGTTAAAAGTGTAATTGCCTAAATAAAAAAAAAAAATCAATCAATAGAACAGCACATGTATTTTGTCAAGCAAAATGTACTGCTAAAGGTAAAAAAAATTATCTCAAATGCTATCCTACTGAAAGACTCTTCACTTATGCTAAAGACCCATTTGCAAGCGATTTAATAAGCACTGGAATACAAGAAAAAACAATTATTACAAAACATTATATATGCAGTATGGAGAAAAATGCAGTAAGGAATTAGTCAAGGTGACAAATTATCAGCTATCTGTTCTTTCATTTCCCTCAGGACAATAGTAATAGATCTGCCAGAAAAGAAAAAGCCTACTTGCTGTTCCTGTTTTTCTGTCAGAAGATCTGAAAGTTCTCACCATCAGATTACAAAAAGAACAAACAACAAGAAACCTCTAAAGATGTCTTGTGTGTAGATATAATATCAAAGCATAAGGACTATTAAAGTTCTGTCACCTGATATCTAAGTTTACAGGTGACTTACTGTATAAGAACTGGACATATTTTAGTTTTTTGTATTTCATTAATTTCTGTATGTAAAACATATATACATGTGCAGGTGACCTAGTAAGAAATCACTTTCCCATGCAAAAGTATTTGGCAGTAAAGCACTTTTTCTTCCTTGGAGCACCAAGGAGTTTTTATCCTCAACTTCCCTTGTTTTGCTTCACCTTCTGACCTTAGCAGTTTCAAAACTCCAATCTTTGTACAGCAAATCATATCAGAACTGGAAATGCAGTCTTCAAATCAAAGCAAAAAGATCTACTAACCAAATTTTGACCTTCTCCCCATTTTTTTATGTAGTGCTATGGTCATTAACTGTTTTCTTTAACTGCTTTCAGAACATTTCTACAAATTTCATTCAGGAACTTTAATTAGCCTGCCATTCTGGAGGGAGCTTTACTTTCTTATTTAAGAAATAAATGTATCAGTAGTTTTTAAAGATTCTAATATGTCAGCTTGAGAAAGTAGTAGTCAAGTTGATTCAAGTGCAATTCTGCACTAAATGAGGAACACATAATTATGACAGCATTTTCTCCTTTATTAGATTTTCTTTCTACAGCTATACAGAACTACTCTTGCTTTTGTGATGAAATATATTTTGAGAACTACTTTGACTTTGCAATCAACACCATTAAAAGTACCTTGTCACTGTGGCACTAACAGAGATTACACATACCCAGTTAATATCCCTCAATTTTGCCTCCTTAGACTGAGGGTGAACCTGCCATGGGATAGTATTGAACTATACAAAACTGATGAACTGTATGATAACATGAGCTGCTGACAATAGTTCGAGCAGACAAGCTAGGGACATCAAATCATCATGACACCTAAGTTACACTTGTTTGTTTGCAGGCAGAACTTGAAGAAAATACAAATCAATTTTTACATCTGCTGTAAAGGATCAAGACAGGCTGCTCAAAATTATCAGTTTCAATGACAAATCTCAACCAGCAGAAAACCCTGTATCAACACTAATACTGGTTTGCACCTGCTTTGTTTTCCCAAAGCATGGTTAATAGATTGGTAAATTTTGATGACATATTATTTAAATACATTTATGTGCACAGTCCTACAATTCTCTAAATCCTATGGTCTATTAAATAAATCCATGAAACTTATGTTCTATTAAATAAAGCCTTTGTGTGTAGTAAATGATATATTCACTATATTCACTTGTACTAAGTTCTGCCTTAGCGCTCAATTGAAGTTTAACAAAACAGTCATTAACATTAAATATACTGGGTAGATTATCCAACTTCTGTGTTTTGGGGTTTTTTTGTTTGTCATTAAAATTAAGAATTTAAGATTTAAAATGAATAAAAATTAAATCCAAGAACAATATTTCATATTGTTCTGGTGAACAGAAATTATTGTTTCTCACTCTCCTTCAAGATTCTAGGACAAGTTATTATTTTTATTCTGAAGAGATTTAGTTATTATTTTTATTCTAAAGTAATAAGAAAAGGAAGCAATTCTCATATTCCAGTTCCTACTCTTTTCTCATATATGAATGAAAAAAGAGATAAAACTGAGTTAACAAAATTCAAATTAGGAAAGTAATTACCTTTCTTGTGCACCAAAAAGAAACCTGTCAAAAAGCTAGTCAACACTGCAATAAATTCAAATTTTTATTTGAAAAAAATTGTTTGTTAAACAAGAGGGAAGATGTGTCTGAAGAAATTTGAGCTATTAGTGACTGACTTGTGCTAAAAATATTACATCTTTGTTAAAGAGAAACAGAAGTTGCATGAAATCTTATAGTTCTTATCTTCATATATTATAATAAATTTGTCCATTAAGGGTTAATTTTAGTAAATGTAAGAAGATCCATAACAAGAATGGAGTACTACGGCAGAAGGCACTGAACATTAAATAATTACCACACATTACAGAGGATACTCATAATCTCTTAAATACAAGACTTTATTTATCACACTCAAATAATGGCCTTGTTTTCTCAAGAGAGCACACAGAGTAGGAAACTGCCCTATGATTTCTCTCCCTTCACTGAACACAATTAAATAATCAAATATTTTACAAGTGCAGGAAATGGGTTTCGCAGAATACATCACATACTGAAGTGGCAGAGTGTCTGCGCCAATAACAAATTTAAGACCTTCTTGAGTCCTCTGCTATGCAAGCTATGAAACAGGAAGTCATGGTTCATCATCTGTATTATAAATACTATCATACAGAAACACAAATATTTTTATAAAATACATTTTACATTATATAATAAAAATTGTTCATCATTTCACAAACACATTTTAAATGACCTAAAAGGAGGAAAACAAACTGTATCCTGCTCTTGACAGGACATTTCTCATCTTGACAATAGTGATTTGCACAAGATTGAAAATATTCTTTCATCCTTTCATAAGGAAAAGTATAAGACTTGAAAAAAAAAAATCTGCCTAGACACTTTGATTCAATGTTAAGAGGTGGTATAAATTTTAGGTAAAGAAAGTACCCCAGTGTGTGTGGGACAATGCACAACAGAAAAATCAGATTTATTTTAACTACAGACTGACAAATAAAGTCTCTTTCTTACCTACAGTACATTCTTTTTCTTTTCAGCCTGCCTACATTTTCCCTTTCATTGAAGTAAATAGTAATGAACTGCAAGTCCAACACTGTCTAGTAAAAACATCTTAAATTTAATAAATTACCTACACCTTTCACACTAGCTGTCAAACTGAGTAGCTATAGTATAGCTATAACAAGAAAAGAAAGAAGAAAGTTTCATATCTAGATAGACAGTCATTGCCTTTATTTACAACAACAGTGTGTGGAGTTGATCTATTACCTGTGGCAGATTCTCAATCTATTTCAAGCTGTATCTAGAAGTTTCCCTGCAGTTTCAAGAGTTCAGAAGTGAAATTTACAGCATATTCAAAAAGATAAGGCATTTTATACCTTAAGTTGTAGAGTGGCAATGTACAGATTTACAATATTACTACATCTTTGATCTATTAGTATGACTGTCTGCAAGTATTAGTGGTAATTAAAATATATCTCTAATTCTGCAAACCCTTACACTGACAAAAACTGTCTATGCCTCAAGCATAATGGAAATTATTTTTTAGTTCATTTTCTTATGAGTACACACACATCATGTAATGTGGGCAAGTAATGGCAAAGCAATCTGGCTTTCCTCTGAGAGAAGTACTCTCACCAGGTTGAGAAAGTATGCCATGGTTTTATTGCCACTAACCAGAAAAGAAACTAGAGTAATATTCATACCAAGTCCTCATCTTTAAAAGGGTATATGAAAAAAAACCCAAAAACTACCATCTTTCTCTGAACATCTCGACTCAAACTGGGTCATGAAGTAAGGACTGAAGAAAAGTCAGACTATGGATGTGGCATTAATGCTATCCAGAATGTAGGGATGAAAAAAAGAGAAAGAAAATGAAAAACATATAGCAACTCCTCAAGAACTCCTCTAGGGAACAATATAAGATGGAGGTGCAACATTCTTCCACGTAAAATAGAACGCAAAATTGATTTATTACAAAAACTATTTTCAACTTTTCCGTAACTGCTGGAGTAAGAGGTCTTAGTAGATGAGTAGCAAAACCAGATGTCATGAACTCAAAAGGAGATTCAACTTGCTTTGGAATCAATTCAAAGTCCCAAAGCGATAAAATCAAAAACAAGTAGTAGCAATTAACTTATAAATCTGGTATGTTTACTAACAAAAATGCATGTAAAAGTACTGTTAACAAGCTTGGGAGTTCATTTGTTTGCTGGTTTTTATTTTTAAGAAAAAAAAAAGCTATTTCTTCTTGTAGTCTGTCATGACAGTGGTGATTACATGAGCTCAGTTGCAGATGTTCATGAATACATCTTATTTCCACCCCAGCCCTTAAGTTTGAAGCTTTTTAATGACAGGAAGGACCAGGTAAAAATATTTGCCTCTAACAGCAAAGAGATCCTGTTTTCATTTTTGCCAAGGGCAAGGGAAGAAAAAGGTTGCTCGGGAGCCCAAAAAAGCAAAGATTTCTGCCCTCAAAACTGAGGTCAGTGGCAACCAACTGAAGCTGCTTTATATCTAAAGATGCAAACTGAAACTAGAAACCAGTCTCCACAGAATAAGGGTTGTCAGGAACATCCAAGGAAGTGGTATTTTTCTTTTTTTCTCTTCTCTTCCTTGTTTTTACTCTAAAAGTTCTCAAATTGATTTGTATTTACTCTAAGTCATCTTCTTCTAAGCAGTGGGCCTGTTATCCTTTTTTTAGAAGCCATGCTGATGACACTCAAAGACCAATGCCCATCAATAAAATATCCATGCAGAATATTTTAGATTGATTATTTCTACATAGAATAGCTCATTGGTTATTTCTACATAGAATAGCTCATATTTAAAAAAAAATATAGGGGATTTTCCAGAAATTTTCTTTGAAATAAGTTCCCTTTGAGTACTCCAAATTCCTTCATTCTGCTCAGTGAAGATGCAAACTGGACGAAACAACAATTCTTCCCTACAGAATTCATTTTTAAATGCTTCAGACTAAAATAACTTTTTTTCCCCCCCAGATGATAGCTGAAAAGTCTGGTGGTTAGAGGAAAAGCTAGGACTACAACTAATATAGAAGTGGTCTTGTCGAACACTGAGTCTGGTTTGACTGTCTTTTAGTGCAGTAATCAGAAGACATCAGGAAATTAGGCTTTTCAGCTACCACCAGTGTGCAATTTATATCCCAAAAACATGCTGTAGCCTAATTGTGTCAATCAAGTGTGTGCTTTAGAAGAAAAGGCTGGATTATTTTCTTCTGTTCCTAGTCTATGATTTGATTAATTTGCAAGCGCAAGACAAAAGGAGGTAGAAGACGGGCTCTCTTTTAGGTTAATTCTTTAAGATATGCACTTAGTTGTAAGAACTAAACAGTTCAGGGTGCAAATTATACAACAACTTGCACAGACCCAAGGTTGGTTGGTGCAAAAGAAAACTAAAGTACCAAAAATATATTAAACCCAAATTCTCAGCTATGTCAAGATTTAATAACAAAAAAGAGCTTACAGTACGCCACAAAGAACTGCAATATTATATGATGTGACTTTGCAAACATCACACAAACAATATCAAAATTATGTCAGGAAATATTTAAGGCCTTACACAGATATGTGTTTTCCAAAGCTAATGGAAAAAATAATTTGTTTCATGTCAAGAAGCTTAGGCACAAAATTTTTTTCCACGTGGTCTCTCTTACTCATAGATAAAATGCCAACTGTACATTTCATTTTCTGTACGTATTTGATGGTTCTGCTGATACTGTGGCAATGTAAGGAAAGCAAATATTTCACTTCTGCCATAGAAAAAAAAATGTTCCTGCTAAGTTATTCTAGCTACAGAAACAATATTTCACCTAGTTCAGCCAGCCTTTCACACCCCAAATGTCTCTCCAGTGTATATGACATGTATACATATCACTTCCAGAGACAGATATTTATCTGCTGAAGGAAAGGGTACTAGGGGCACAGATCTTCATTATCCCAAAACTAACAGATTTGTAGAAAAAAGTAAAACTGCTATGCTGTTTTTGGTTATCATAAGAACTAAATTGAAGACTATTACAAACAGATATACTGGCAGCACCACAGATATAATTTTAATGGAAAAATGTACTATTTCGTCTCTCAAAGAAAATAGAATAAATTCAATGGACTATGAAAACAGTGTCAGTTAAATGTCTTTTAAAATGGTAGAGTCTTTGCTTCAGTCAGGCAATTAATTTAAGAAAATTGCAAAAAGTGATTTAATCCTGCAACCAGCAATGTATGTTTTCTCCTTCCTAGTTGAAAATTTCCTTGTTTTCTACTACCAGCTTGGTTTGGACTTCAAACATAAAGCAAGCCAAATTAATTGGACTGATAAAAATAATTTTTGAGAGAGGAAAAAGGAGAATCTCCAATTATGATAAAAGGTTTTAATATTTTCTCCACCAATCCAGAATTGCCATGCTTGACATATTCACTGTTAATTTAATTATATTTCCATTTTCTGTTTATTAGTTCAGAAGAACTTTTCTCAAACACACCACGAGTTTCTGCTAATTTACCTGAGAAATGGCAATTTTTCATTTGTCTTCCTGCCACGTGCCCCAGGCAAGTATGTAAGTTATAATTCAGTGAACCAGGTTGTTGAAAATAAACTGAATAAATTTATTATAGAGGTTGAAAGTTTACTGGAAGTCACTCAAAAAACTTAAATGGAACCCCTTCTCACTGTTACCAAAGTATTAAGTGACAATCCTGATTATACCAGAAAGATAATGGTAAGGTTTTCAGTAATTTATAAAATATGTATGTGTGTATATGAACATGCATAAATACACATACACACACTCTCCTACAGATTCTATGTCCTGACTACAGATTTTTTTAATTCAGGTAGGGGGTTTTTTTGTGTTGGGTTTTTTTTCCACATAAGAGATAGCAGATCAAAACAAGGAAAGGGGCCTTGGAGAAAACAAACAAGGATACACTAAAACGATGATCATTTGTGAGAAGACTTAAAAACTCATTTTACAATGAAACAACATTAAAACTAAATAGGTTTGAAATAAATGGCCAAATCAAATAATTTTTATTTGAAACTTACTTCAAAATGGGAAGACATGGACAGGCCGAGAAACAGGAGCTATCACAGAGGTAAGCTAGAAACATGACTTGAAATTGGTATTCTGTATTAATTTGAACGACAACAAACTGTAGACCTTGAACAACGTAGACACAATCAGTTAGCTAGAGAATATGTAAGAGTTTACAGGTCGTGAAACTGCACCCATAACAATACAGCTGATTTCTGGCTGTGGAAAACAACCCCTAAATTGTACTTCAATAAAAAGTCAGGAATAAAAAGCCTCGAATTATATGCAGTTTCAATTTGGATGAAAACAGAAATCTGGATATTTCACTGCTTTGAGAAAGGAATCAAAGCCCAATATTATGGAGATACTCTGATATGCTGCCATCTCCCATGGGATATTTAGTTTATTAATTTGGCCATGGAGTACATTAAGCCAAAGGCAGCTTGCAGTATGAAGGCTGCAGCAGGTTCTCTGAACTCTTCAAACACTCGGTAGAGCAACGGACTCAGGTCTGCTAAAAAAAGAGACACAACTCCCTAGGCCATAGTGTGAGACTGATATTTCCATTGCCAAATTTGAAAGAGGTAAGGAAAAGGACTAGATTTTGCTGCCAAAAAGGCCAGGCAGAGAATGACCCTGGGGTGGTCTCCTAACAGACAGAGAAGGACACTGCTCCCTGACATGGAGGCAAACTGTTAAGTTGCTCTATCACCTCTTAGTAAAATAATAGACTGAGTCTGAAATGTCACATCAGAGTGGCTGCATCCCAGGTGGCAGAGGGCTCAGTATATTCACAGAAAGGAAAGGACAATAGCTTCTGTTAATAAATACACCAAACTGGATGTACATGGAAACAAGCCTTCCTAATTATGGAAGAATTTTTTTCCTGTAAGATGAAGAACAGAATCCTGGGAAAAATGGAGGGTTTCCATTGAATTTTAATAACCAGTTTCAAAATCTAAATACAAAAATAAAACTTTAAAGTTTAGGTGTTTTCCTATGATAACTAGGAATAAATAAGAGGAAATCATGTTTCATATTCATAAAGAGCAATTCCATGGGGGAAAAATTATATTAAGTCAGGAAAAAACATATGACCTATTAAAATCTTTTATTGCAGCTGCACAATAGAAGAAATTGCACATAAAATGTCTTCATCTACAGTTATACAAGAGATCAATTCCTCTATTGTATTCTAAGATCAATGTCATTTTTTCTAATCAATGCAATATACTTTTTAAAAATACTTAACTTGAAATAGATCAACCACAATTGAATTTACAGAAATAAATATTCATTTATTCTAATTTTTTCTAATATGACCTACATATTCGAATACATCAGCAGAATAAAGATAGTACACAGTTCCACAGTTCCACACTTGTCTAGTCTGTGAAACAGTCGTTTACTTGCATTTTATTTTGAGTTTTAGTGACCTCTGGTGGTTACATTCAAAGGAAACTGCTGTTCCCCAATTGCCTGAAAAAAAAATTTAAAAAGCCCCAAAACATTAATTCTTCGAAGACAAACAAAGACTTTTGGCATGCAGTATGCAAAAGTCTACTTTAGTCTATAAAATGAGGATGAGGTTTCTTTGCTTTCCTAAAGTTTTTCTGCCTTTTCAGGGCTTAATGTTACTATTATTTATAAAACCATTTTAGCAACAACAAAAATGTAATGGTACAGATTCAACCTCAAAGACAGAGGAACTATCCTCAGATAAATGTCTAATTGGGTAGAAGGTAGTAGGGGGTAGAAATAAAGAGTCAGCTTTTAATATGTAATGGCCAGCAGTGGCAACCTGCACGAGTCTCTACTAGGTCCTGTGGTTCTTTAAAAGTACAAAAGAAATCACAAATAATCACAAAGTGATGAGTGTATAATGAAGTAACAAAAAACTGCAAAGGGGCCGTGACTGAGTGATAAAAACTAGGAAGAAAACTTAATCTAACTAGCATGGTACACATATGAGGCAAAAATAATTCCAGAATCCAATTTTTACAAGGTCTCAACTGACTTTTCATGCTTGGGAATAAATTTTGCAGTTAAAGGACATCACCTCTATTTAACAGATCAAAAAAATTAGTATTAGCAGTATTAGCAGTTACTAGGAATGGAAGAGGAAAGAAAACAGGAAAAAACCGTACCAATAGATAGATCTCCTATCTCTTCAGACTCTAAGACCTGGATCACAGAGTGTCATTTTAGATGATGTTGTTCTGACTAGCTACAGCTTGATTTTGACATTTCCTAAATCACAACAGCCACGAATAAATTTTATCTGGAGCATCAGATGTCTCATATAAGAGGACAAATTACGGCTTTATATTTAATTCTGTATATAATGCTGATAGAAAGGTTTGCTTGGTGGTGGGGTTTTTTTTAAGCATCACACAACATAAAATAGCTGACAGTCAACAAGAATGTTTAACCAGTTCACAGGTTCTTCTGAAAAGAGCAGACAGGAACACAACTCTAGATGAGAAATTCCTAAACGACTCCTCCCTACTTTTCCTATAAATGAACTATAAAGTTTTGTGTACTGCCTACAGTTATTTGATTTTACATTATATATGCAAAAATAAATTTGAAGGCATGAAAATATTAGAATTCAATGTTTTTTCCTCATTCTAATTTTGTGCAAGCACTAAAATATTTTTTAATTCAGAGACACTACTTTGGGAGAAAAAAATTGGAATAAATGTCATTAAATAAAGCACAGTAGATGCATCTTGAATTCAGACTTTTTAATTTAAAAAGTAAATCCTTATTTTCTCAATGAATGTATATAAAACCTAATTTTAATTAACATAAGAATGGGGCCAGAAAGTTAAAATGAAAGTTAATTTTCCTTTCTAGTCCTTCAGTTTAAATGCCACTGGTCTTGGACTTAACTTGGTTTTTGAAGTATCTGGATAGTTCTAAAAATGCTAAATTCTATTTGTGAATTAATTGTATGTTCAAATAAAAAAAAAAGCACTGGAAACATTTTGAACAAAACAATAGTACAGTTCAATGCATTACTACTTCAACCTATTGCTTTTAAATACAAAAGATAACTAGGCTATGTGTTTTCTGATGGAAACTGGGAAGCTAGGGAAACTATTGCTAAACCTATTAGTGCTAACCACCTGAACAAACACCTGAAGCCAAAAGCTATATGGACATCTTAGAATTACTTTTGAGTATTTTCACTGGAACTTTAAAAAGTTAAATATATAAAAAAAAATCTGCCACATAAAAGAGCACACTTAAATTGTGACCTGGAATTCAATTGTCGTGCAACTGTCAGTATTGAAAGACTTTGACAAACTTCAATGACTGTAACTAGAAGGACTTTTGCCCCACTTTGGAACTTGACAAAACAATCCCTAGGTAACAACAGTGTTCTGAGTTCAGCTTTCACTATAGAATGGAAATGTTAAGCAACACAGCAAGGTAATCACAATCATTTCTAATATTCATTAAGAAGATACCAGAGGTACCCAAACCAGCAAAAACTTCCTTAGCTGCATTTCCAAAAAAGTCAGGTATTAACCACTAACTGTATCTTCCTATATGCCAGATCTGCACAGCACACAGGCATATTTACAGTTTGTGTTTAGCAGTTGGGTCTTACATTCAAACACCCACTAAATTCAAGTTTGGCTTCAACTTGAAGTTCTGGCTTCAACTCATGGAGTAAAAACAATGTTACATTGACACTTGAAACAGACATTGAATATCACATGCTGTCAAGATTTCACCATCTGTGTGCATGTATCATATGCAAAAAAAGGACAGTAAGACCATTTAATCTAATCAATCTTCTGTTTGAGTCAACTACTGACCATGAAATATCAAACAAGAATTAAAAATACTTTTCTTCTCCAAAGAAAATTACTTGCCCTTCATTATAAATATTCTTCAAGAACTGTGAGAAACCTCAAATTAGCCCCATCTCAGTAAACTTTTTTTAAAAAAAGATCCCTGAGAATTACTTGTACTATTTTTATACTAATTACAATCATTACATTTCAAGATAACCAGATGTGTCAACAGTTTCTTCTTTCTACATGAACAAGAAGTATGACAATGACTACTTGATTTTATGAAAAGGAGAGAAAAATACATTTAATTAATTGATTATATTAAGCTTTACACATACGAGTTAAAAATAAAGCAGGGTTCAAAACAAAAAAAGCTGTGAAATCTTTTGACATAAATAGTAAAAGCATTAAAAAAACTCCCTGCTTAAAAAAAAGGAAAGTTACCTCAGAAACAGGTACATTTTCTCCAAGTTCAGATGTGTGCAATGCCAGTAAACCAATCACTTGAGCAATGTTAGCACGTCTGCACATCAAATAAATATTTTGTAAGTGCAGAAAACGTATTTACAAAATACTACAAAAACAATTATAACTTGTTTATATCCTACACAGGTTGCTAAGGGCAGGAAAAATTTGATGTCCGATTTATAGCTCAGATTTTCTTCTTATTTCTATTTTCTTTGTATCAACAAGTTATTTCAATGTTTCAGCTCAATTTAGCAGGAAATATATGCATAAAGTCATTTCTTCCCTCTATCTCTGAAGAGTGAAGATTCTTTAGTTTGTTAGAATACTAATAGTCACGCTCATGTTCAGTTTTTATATAATACAGAAAACCCCTATAGATAATTTAAACTTTTCGGGATAGCTGACAAAACAGAAATTAAATCTGTATTGGCAAATCAGTTTTAAATGTTTCTTTAAAGGAAAAAATTGAAATAATAAAATCAATGTTTATGAAACCAACAGCAGAGGGCACTATCACATTGAACTATTCCTGACAGGTATAGGGGGAAAAAAGCTACCCTTATAGTTATTTTACTCTATTGTGGTATGGAGTTGGTTTATTCAGTGATTTTAAGTAATTCTATTTGATACACTAAGGTATATAATATCTAGATAAACTTTTAGAGATTTTCTATAATCTTTGGTCCTGTAGAATAGCAGTATACTAATTCAATGCTGAAAAAATTCCATTTTATATTCACCATCATACTGCCAGTCAGATACCACAGCCATCTGACAGGCTAAAACACTCCTCAAATAACCTGTTAACAAATATATTTTTTAAAATTCAGTGACAATTCTGTATTTGAACATATTAATTTAAAATAGTTGTTACTTACATGTCCCAGTTGGAGGCTGCACGTAACTGCTGTATCAATATAGGAAACTATGGTTTAAAGAAGATAAATAAACATCAGTAGATTTCAATGATCTGATAGTTCCAAATGATAAACAAAAAATCAAAATATCAGTAATTTCATAAAAATGTATTTGGATAACATTTGCCAAGATTATCACAGACAAATACTGCAGATATGGTAAAAACGCTGATTAAAGAAATGAAAATTAAAAAGCCTGAATGGAAAAATACTAATATTTTTCTTTATTTTTGCCTTAAACTAAACTACTAAACATATATCAGCATGTTAGAAATTTTTTTCATCCTGTATAACACTATTCAGAGGAAAAAGGTCTGATATTTTCACCTACAAGCACAGAAATCATCATATAATATTATAAAACAAATATTTCAAATTTTTGTGAGTCTGTATTAAAATAGTTGTAAATAGCAGAATAATGAATGTTAACATATATAATCAGTCACTTAAGAACCAAACTGCATAATTACTGACTCATTTCTAAAATGTTATATTAATTGGCTATTCAGTTACTGTATTATTTTTCTCCTCGCTCCAAATTCTCCAATGATAATAGAATACACCTTCCAGCAATGCTGCTTCTGGTTTTCACAAGAATGCTATGGCATAAGACTTACGACTGCTTCCAACCTAAGTGCCCTTCATCCAGTTTTCTGGTAGTGCAATTTTTTTTAGTATCTTATATCCAATAATAACATGTCAGCTTGTGACTTAGGTACATTATTACAGATGTAGAAGAGCAAAGTACTTTACCTTCTATTAAATAAAATGGAAAGTGCTCATCTCAGGATAGCTTTTGTGATACTTTTATATAAGGGGGAAAATTTCTTATTTTTCTTGTGCACATGCAAGACTTGGAGAAATATGTTAAACCACTAAAGAGCATACTAGTAAAATTGTTTGTATGGTAGAAAATGGTTTTTGAAATATGAAACCCCAAAAGACTCTTCAGACAGCATGGTTACTCTTTGAAGCCCTGTTCACTGAAAGTTTTATTGCATGTTCTTTAGAAAGTTTAGAAAGTTGACTTATTATTCTTTATAGACATATAGTAAAATAAACTTATTTTAACAATTCATATATGAACCCTTTACAGTATCCTCTGTCACTTAATGATTTACAAAAACTAATTTTTCATCATACATTATTTTACACTCTCCATGAAAGTCTGTTTTTACCCCAGTATTCTCCCTAATACAATTGTATACAAAAATTGTATTTTCACTAATACAACAAAACTATATGTATCTGAAATCTAAGAGAAAGAATTAGTTTCCCTCAGCTCTTTTAAAAAACCTGACATGGAATTTAATAAATTTTTTTCATTATTATGTACTTAATTTAACATGATATTTTTGCCAGTACACCATTGATTTCTTCAAATATAACTAAAAGCAGCTGATTTTTGATACAATGGCAAATATGTAAATCATGTTGACTCCTTCAAAGTTTTAATATTTACCAGTTGAGAGCTGATTATCCTGCTTGCAATCTCCTTGTGGACAACCAAAGTGCACAGGTAGTACAGTAAGTTCCGTTTAGAACGCACTGCTCCTGTGTTCTTCTCATTTGAATCAAGCAGGGAACACACTCGTTTCAAGAAGTTGTTCCAGTCCATGTCTTTCATAGATGACAATTTCTCAACTACCCATTAAGAGGAAAACAAATAGTTAAACATAACGATCTTCGATACAGCTTTAACACACTACAAAGTAACATCAACATGAATAAGTCAGTTCCAAAGTTCAAAGCTAATTATAATTTTAGTACTTAAAATATTAAAAAGTATGTTAGAATTCATGTCTGAAGATTACAGAAATCAAAAGGGTAGCAAGAAGAGAAACAAAGGATAAAAATTCAGCAATAAAAGCCTCAAAACATTTTTGAAAGTGCAAACCTGCTAAGTCCTTGGACTTCATTTAAGGAAACATTTATTGGCATTATATTTAGAAAAGGTAGCAGGTGTCTTTCATCATTACTAATTCATAATAAGTAAGCACAGTTTCCTGAAAGTATATTTGAAGCAAAAGCTAACAAAAGTCAGTGAAATTTCCTCAAAATAAACAAACAGAAAATATGTATAATCAATCCTATAGGTAGGTATCCACCTAGCGAAGCCTTAGCAAATCAGAACATGGATGACTTCAGAAGGAGCACAAAGAAATCAAGTCACTTGGACAATTCACATATATCCTGTGGTTCAATTCATTGACCACTGCACATGAATTGAGATTTTCTCAAACTTCCTTATCAGTATCAACAGCTAATTTCAATCTAGCAGCCATACATTCCCTCAGTTTTGGTAGTGATTTATTAATAATTTATCTGCCATCCTGACATGCTCCAGTAAAGACTATTTAAAAGCAATTTTTCTGTCTTTTATGTCAATTTTACACTTAGCTAACAATACTTTCTAATGCAGGCAAATATACATCAGTAGAGGTGAAAACAGGTTTGGCTTTCAAGGATTCATCTAAATTTTTCCATGTTATCTTTAATCATTACTGATGAGCAGCATCAAATTCAGCATCTTCAAAAACAGTGAGAAAGGTGTCCAGAAAAAAGCAACTCTGAAAGCATCACAACAACAAAAAACACTGTCTCATATTAAATAAATACTGATGACAGTTAAACATATCAGAACATCAGTGTGATAACTACTTAAATGCAATATGAAATATAATATTCCCCGTAGGCAGTAGAATCTGATCATTTTTGGATGAATCAAATAAAAAAATATTTTTGGTTACAGTCTTGACTGGGAGATTGAGGGATGTAGTGTTCCTTTCCAACTATAGAATTTCTTCAACAAATTAGCTCTTCAGATTACATGCTTTATAGAAAGAAAAGATGAACTCTTATGCCTAAGAAGAGGTGCTATGTGAATTCTAGAAGGACTACATATCTGGCTGATATCCCTCTTCAAGCACAGTCCAGTACTTTCCTCAAAAAGACTAGAGGAAATATTCCAGGGGAAGAAATGTAACACTCATGACAATGAGCAGACTTTATTTTTCAGAAGTATTTCTATACATTGAAAATTAACAACAACAAAAAGACAAACTCCAAACAACTTCACATTATCTTTTGGGACATGAGTGATATATAACATTTCATGATTAAACGTGGGACTGGCAAGGCTGCCTAGTATTGTGACTGATCAGCACTTCACATTTTAAGATCCTGTTGCCACTTACTCCCCTGCATTTGTCAAATTTTAATATATGTGGTTGAATATTTCAGTTTAAATCTCTCAGTTGGAAAAAAAAATGCTGGTTTTCCCACACTAAAACACTAATGACTGTCTCATGGCAAAAGTTTTGAGCATGGGCTTGTAACTCAAGAAGGCAGAAGTGAAAGCAATGTCATTTAACTGTTCATACTTGAAGATGCTACTCAAAATTAGTCTAGCTAAAAACATTGCATTCACAACTATAGTCTCAGAAAAACTAAGAGTTCTGAAACTGTGACCACATATAATCTACAAGGGGAGGCTACAGGTCTTACAATAGGAAGTTACAGTAGCACATGCAGAACTTGTTAAAATCTTCAGCAGATCCATACCTGAATGTGCTGGTATGTGCAATGTTTTCGAGTCAAATCTAACTGGCACTTGCTTCATTATCTGGAAAAATACACAAACACATTACAACCGGTTTTAATACATTTCTAGAAAATATCTAAGTAGTTGAACGTGAGCACACAAAGATGCAAAATTTGTACAGGATGGGTGTACATACCACTGCTCATTACTGAGGAATTTTCTATTGTTTTCTGGTATGTATTTCTTCCAAGCAAATATTTGAGATTTAACTCTATGTTTTTTATATAATTATATTGCTAGTATTTCCATTTAAGTGATTTTTAAAATGGAGTTACGAAATTATAGCATTTTTTCAGTTTACATTTTTATTTTGCTTGTATGCAGAAAAATACTTGCATTTGGGTCTCAAAAGCTATTGAAATGAACTATGCAGGTGACTGCTCATGAAAAGTTCAAGCAATTCATTTCCATACCATAAACACATGTATACACTAGATCATTCAAGAATATAAAAAGTCATATTATCAACAGCTAATCATTTATAAGGTATGGGGATTTTTTCCCTGCAAACCCACCATTTTTTCCCTGCAAAACCACAAAATTGGATGACTGCTCAGTAATTGAGCATTTGAGTGTGATTTTCAGTAAATAAAGAATTTTGTAAAAGGCAACTGTGTAGTGGAATTCAGCCTTTGACAGATGAAGTCTAAGTGTAAGTAGAGAACTATTTTCTAAAAAAGGTCTTCAATTCCACAGATCTGCAGAACAGAGGGAAATTTTACCATATAAGCTGACATTTCAGCTTTTAAGATTCTGTCAGCATCTAGTAAATCCATTTCCAGGAGATTAAATTGCAAACTCTTCAGATTTACCAGGTGTCAGTATCATCCTTTAGTCTGAAAAGCAGACTAAAGAGTCATCACCAAGCAAGCAGTGACTCTGATTACATGTCACTGGAACTTGGTGGGCTATTTTGCATTAATTCTGAGTCTGGCATTGCATGGTAATGAGATTAGTCTACATGTGCACATCAGTATATACACCTACCCCTAATCCCATCTCTTATACTTGTAGTAAGAAGAGAAACAGTGAAGGACTAAGGCTTTGTGTCAGAGTCCTGAGACAGAACTGAGAAATTAACTGTGGTAACATTCAAACACATAATTACCTTTGAAATTGTCCACTAGGAACAATGTCTCTCACCCCAAACATATTAAAAGAGTACAATTTGATAGTTACTTTATCTAGGTGTATAAGATTTTTAGTTTTTGAAAGTGTTAAGAAATCCATTAAAACAAACCAAAAGAATTGTTAATACTAAAGCAATACAACTAAAAGCTGTATGACATTCCTAAGGAGTTTAGATGCTCACTTCCAATGAAAAATGTTGCATTCCCCACATCTGCAATTTACTGAGTAAAGTTGCTAAGATTGCTCCATTTTTCTGGCATAGAAACAAAAGGAAGACTAAAGGGGCTCTTGCCTATCATTCCTTCTACCAATACATCTACCTATAAATGCACATTACATTGTCATTGTAGTGCAGAGCTCTGATTCTTTTTCGGTTTGCTCTTTACTGTCAAACAAGTGTCAGTTACAAACTGTTTGCACATTAGAATCAATATAACAGAAATAGGATGGACATTTCTTGTAACCTCAGGAGTTCTTTTAGACAGAAAATAAATTCATATTTAATAGAAACATTATCACAGTTGAGTCTAAAGAGTAACAAAAGTTAATCTGTAAAAGTCTAACTCCTAATCTAGAAGGTTTCATAGATGGCTTTGTTTTGAGTATAACAAACCAAAGTTTTGTGTTCATTTAAGTAAGAGATATCAAAGCACATTATCAGAAAACAAATCTACAAAAGCATTGACACAGCATTCAGTAGATTCTATTTCTTGTAAGATATTATTTAATATTACTATTCAATCCCAAAATAATTCATTCCTCCAAATTAGCAACACAATAGGATTATAAAGACTGCCAAAAAATTGCGTGAGAGCTTGCCAGATAATTGGGTGGAACTGCTTTAATTGAGAACTATAAAATACAGGAAAGGAGTTTCACCCTGATTAAAAATCTATCTGCAAAAACAGCCTCAACCACAAGTTCCTGAATCTTACATTTTATTTTGCCATACCTTTGGATTGTCAATGATTGGTGTCACAATAAGGTCAGATTCAGTGTAAATGAGCTCCTTCAATTTTGACTCCATATCCTGCTGACTTGAGCATGTATTTTCAGCCTAGAACAAGAACAAGGCTTTTTAAAACTGTTCAGTACCAAAAAAGAGTTCATTCATTTTTATTCACAAAATATATCATTTCAACATTATACCAAGCAGTCTGGCCATGGAAACATAGTGTAACTTACTTTTTATTTATGCATTAGCAGATAGGACAAACTAAAAATGATGGTAAGAGAAATATATTGGAAGAAAAAACATTAGGTCAAAATGTAGACTGAGAAGAAAGAAGATAACATCTCTTTTATGCACTGGGGCAAAAAAAAAAAGGAGACTAAATCTTTCTTAACTCCTACGTCTAAGTTCTGTAAATATTTTTTTCAAACAACTTGCACACTATTAATTATGGAAGGATGCAAAAGAAAGTTGACTTTGCCACAGACTTCAGGCTAATATTTTAACTACTGAGATACCATCATCCCTCAGTATAAACTATCTACTCACTTTTTTCAAGCACGGATCTCCTTGTGAACAATTTTTGACTGGGGCAGTAGTAACATCATGTACTTCTACTGTAGAGTTAGTTCTAGGTGTGGGACGAGAACTTCAGCAAAAGAAAGAAAAATATAATTAAAACCCAATAAAGACTACAGATTAAGTTTTGTTGCAAACTACTTTTTTGTTGCTCTTTGAAACGTTCATGCCATACAGCAAATATTCAAAGTTGATGAACATAAATTACACTATGCCTGATCCATCAACTAAACACAAATTTTCTGTCTTGAAATGTGTTCTGACAAGGTTAGGATTTGTTTGCCAGTTAGAAACGGGAACATGGTATTTTGTTGTAATTGTTAAATGAATGTAATTTGATTATTTTCTCAGCCATAATGACTCTAAAAACTGGATGCAAAACCATTATTATCTTAACTCCTAATAACAAAAAACATACAAAGCAAATTAACTTGACAAAAAATTGCAAATTATTTTATGTTATTCTCGTCTGGCTGCCAAGTCTTGGCTATGTAATGAGCATTTAAAACTGCCTAATTTTTGTGTATCACTGTGAATTGGCTTTACCTTTTTCTTTTTAAAGTCCTGTGTGCTAATTCTGTGGAGAGACCAGAATACTGCCAAGTTGCAATTGTCAAAATGCTGCTAGTGAACTTGGGGTTTATAGTACACATTCATTTAAATTAAAGCATTTAAAATGAATTAGAATTATTATAATTGGCAGGCCAGGAAACTAGTTCAATCAACAACTTTAAATGAACATGTTTTCTTGATTAGCAGAAAGTAATAGATACATTTAGTTGCAAATCAGATTTATTTCTTAGAAAAAACAACTAAACTAAAAAGACAAACACCAAAGAAAATTAAAGACACTCAGGAAATCAGTAATTAAATTACTAATATAACAGTTCTCATCTTCCATTTATTTTCACCAGAAATTTAAATGGCACAATGAAGGAATGCCAAAATATTACCTACAAAAAAATACATGAAACATCCTAATTCTTATGGTAAAAAGAAAGTATCAGGATCTGCTTAGAATTTTAGTTCCTAAACAAAAAAATCCTACAATTTCTAGCTAGGAGGCTGGACAAATGATTCTAAGTTGACACATGCTTCAAAACATGTAGATTTGCTAATTTTTTTATTTCAATTAATTCAACTAATTTGTTTTCATATATGTTTGAGATACAGAAAATAGTACCTATTTTTTTCAGTTCTCAGATGGTTTCTCAGCTTAAAACAAGACAAGAGATTGTTGAATTAAACTAGGTAAAATGAATGAGATCTATTACATTTGCATAAGTAGAAGAAGCCACTGCTGTTTAAAGCTGATTAACCCCTCCAGCAGCTAAGTAAATTCTGGTGCCCAGTGCCAGGTCAGCAAGTTTCTTTCACTTCAATGTTTCAATACTTTATTAAACATCACATAACTTCTGAAAGCAGTGTATGTCATTAACGCAAAGAGAATTTCAGAACAGGTTCTTTTTTAATTGTTTGCATTATATTTCAAATTTTGTATTTAAAGTACTTATAAATAAATTCTGTTGCTAAAAAAACTTATTTGGATTACATGTTATACAGTTTTTAATATTGTAGCCTTTCTTTTCAGCAGACTGCTAAAGCAAAAGCTACTTGAAATTACTAACAATATGTGTCTTGCTGTGATGATAAAAGTTATAAGTGAGATGAGAAGTAATACTTTATTAAAACCAACTGAAATAACTTTTGTACACTGTATGATGTACTACTTCAGGTTATGCAAGAAGCTTAAAAGAGTATTTTCAAACTGAAATATTTCTGCTTGATGTTGATAAGAAAAGTATTTCACTAGACAATCTTCTTGGCTGGAAAGCTAGTACAAAGTTTCAGAATCAGGCCTCAACTAAAACAAATCACCATTTTTTATTTAATACCCATGTAGTACTTAACAGACAGTTACCAATAGCTTGTGATGAAAAGCTGCAGGCAGAATTTATTAACAGATCATACCGTGAATGCTAATTCTTATGTATTTAAAGCAATCATACTCCAAGCCTATTCCTATATATATATGAAGAAGGAAAGATATAAATTAATTTTTCTATTCAGACAGACAGCTAAGTAATCAAAAGTTTACTCTCAAAAATGAGAGTAATAAGCTCTAACTGTACACACTGCTTTCACAGCTCTTCAAATATATTTTAATATTTATTAACTGGCAATAGAAAATTCAAAAGGAGACACAGACACAGTGTTACAGACAGAATAATAAAATGTTTGAAGTAACAGTGGGGAAAAAAACCAATACCAATCATACAGGATTTCAAGGTGGTTTTCATACCTGAGAAGAAATATGGATTCATTTGATTCACCATCAACTACACTTTTGGGACGCAATTCAGTCTGAGTTTCTACCGAAAAGAGAATATGAACTTGCATTCAGAGGTTAAATCAAATAAAACATACGGAATAAACATATTGGTAGGATTGGTAAAATAACTAAAAAATAACAAAATGAGCAACATTACCTATTTTGAAAGAATTGCTTGGTGGTTTCAGACATGCTTCTGAGGATGACAGGTTATCTAGATTTTTATGAGCATCCACTGACTCTTTGGCACTCCAAGAAACTGATGACTGTATGTCTTCCCTGCTGTTTAACAAATGATATTAATTACAGATTAAAAAAAAAAAAAGAGGGATCCTATCCATTATTTGTTGCAATTGTTAGCATACAGTTTAGCTGTCATTCTCTAGAACAATATACTCTTGAAATATATGTTGCACATACTTTTTCTATGGGTAATGGCAATGATGAAAAATAAGTTTACAGGAATATTAAAAATTCTATCAATAGAATTTATAAGAAAAGTTAGGGTTAGAAAAGTTAAGTTATTACCCCATAATATAAGAGATACTAAAGAAATACTAAAGGCATTAAAGACATTTTAATCTTCATAGGAAAAAGTCGTAACAAACCTATCTCAAATAATGAAGTCTGTAGCCTAGATTAAAACCACTTTTTTTGTGTGTGTAATGATTTGCATGCCACACTTAAACGCAATTTAATTGATTTCGATTGTTTGGAGGTTTTTTAACATGTCCTTATATTATTCACATGGAACTGGGTCATAAAACCTTCATGAAGGCTCTCCAGGATATCAAATATTAATCCAATCCACACTGTGACGAAAATAGATATAGGGGCCTCACAGTTGGAAAAGAAAGAGTACTGAGCTTCCTTTGCATATCAAGCCAATGTTTTACATTTGTCATATTTGTCAATTAGTGCATACATCAGGAGATATTTCAGAGGCATTAGAAAAACCTCAAGAGTATGGCCAAATAGCCCAATATTTTGTAGGAGATTAAAATTCCTCTGGTTCTCCAAAAATTCCCCAAAATAAGTGCTATCGGGATGTTAGCATAAGTCATGCTAAAACCTTGAATAAAATCTTAGTTCACAGTATAAACTCTAAATATTAATTTCTTATTGCAGGTGAATGCAGTGATAAAATTAAAAGATGAAGAGCTGTATCTCAAACTATAATAAATATTAATAACAACAATATGGTAGCACTGGTAGCAGAAATAGGTATTAAAACAACATGAGAGAAAATTTTCAAGTAGATATAACAAAAAACACTCAGCATTTTATAACTATTTTGACATTAGTTCCCCAGATTGGAACCTGAAGTATCTTTCAAATATTTAGAATAAAATAACATTAAAAATAATGCTAAATGTCCTAATTCAAAATCAGAAACACAAAAACCAGCAAGGTAACAGGAGTTTAGAAGCCTAACTTTTTAATACATAAAAACCACTTTCACAAAAGGTTTGGGAGTTTCTGTATATGTAGCAGTGCAGAGCATTAAAAAATTAGAAAAACACCATACTATTAGATTAATGCATCATGTCATAAGCCAAGAATATGGGTCAGCTGCATTTGCAAGATTATAAGGCTGAACTACAGCTCTAAGATGCTGCAGTGATAGGCTTTGTGCTGCTCTAAGCCTAATGCATAAAAACAAACAAAAAAAATCACTGAAGATAAAGCTGACCCATATTTATAAGATTCTACCAAAGCTTTAAAAAAATTGTAAGTCAGATTAATGCAACAATATTATATAATATATAAACAAATAAATAAAAATTAGAGCATTTAGCTCAGAAGTGAATTTTAACACATTGTCTAGCCAACAGGAGGGAGTCTGTTGAAAGTGAATGGACAGTGCAATACACTAATAGGATAATAGAATTCCTAAACATCCAAAACTGCCCATGGAATGACATAAAACTCCATTCATTAATTCATGAAAATTCTAAGGAAAGTTCAAAAATTTTAAAATTTACAGACAAACTTAATAAAATATTTTTTATCTTTACTTATATTTATTAAAAAGGAAAATTTCCTTGAACATTCAGTACCTCGAGCTTGTGCCCTGTCTGTCTGCAGAATCACCACTACAATGGCTAAGGGATCCTTTCCAGAATGGATGCTGCAATAAGTCTGTCCAATTCAGCCTTTTGAAAAGCAACAAACAAAAAAACTGTAAAAGCAGTGGCTAAGTACAGCTCCACAAAGACATACCAGACTAGGCTTTGAACCCAGTGACACTACAGAGCAATGAATCTTGTTGTTTGCTTTTATTTGGACAAGTAAGTTTTCTTACAGGACAAACTTTTTGCCTTAAATCAGAATGGAAATCTCACACAACAGAGGTATGAGAATAAGAATGAAGGAAATTGCAGAGTCAATCCCATATGTAAATTACCTGACATACCCTATAAATTATAGTCTTAGATTATTTAACAATGTAACTATATCAGGTATAAGTTAAAGCCTAGTAAAATATATGTGCCCATTGCTTTGGAAAAAGCAAAGCCATCCAATTCTAAACTCTTATAAAGTTATCTATTTAGCACCATATACAAAAATTTAAAAAAATGCACTTAATGAAAACATTAATTCTATATATCTTCACACAAGAAAAAGCAGTTTGTGCTTTTATATGAGGGATGAAAATTTTTTTGCATTCTTTGTCATCTACAAAGTACTATACATATAGTATCATAGTAATTATTTTCTCCAGAGGTGACAACATGAACAGCTGTCATGGATTAGGCAGTTTACCTTTTCTGAGGATCCTTTTGAAGTAACCCATCAAGCAAACTGATGAACTCAGCAGAAGGTTTGTGAAAAGCAGAACCTGTAAATAGAAGCACTTAAGACAAGTATTGGACAGCCAAAACAACCATCACCCAATGCAAACCGTACTATTATCTACAGATCATGCTGAAAACTTTCTTAATAGTAATTTCATCTGAAAAAAAAATCTCAATGTATAAAGAATCTTAAATATACACTCTTTGCATTTCAAAGACTCCTCAAAAAAAAAACCCAAAACAAAAAAAACCCACTAATGCTTGGTAATCAAACTAATTAAAACTGTTTGTAACTTAAAAAAAAAGCACCCTCAAATTGTCAGATAGCCATTAGGAAGAAATTAAGTTGAGCTAAAATCTGCTTAAATTGAAAAAGAGCCACTAATGTATAAGGGTCTCTGTGAATAACACTGATATCCAGAATGACCAAGATCAAAAATTCGATCCCTGTAGGTACATTTAGTGTCAACAATTAAAAGTAAATTATATATGTCTCTGTCAAAAGGGAACAAAAAAAACATCACTAACAGGGAATTACCACAGGAAGGTATTGCTAACAGTCACTTTGGACAACTAACTGATTCCTGCCATCAGCCTCAGAAGAAAAAGGGCAAACCAAAACTTTAACTTTGTAAATATTACTGTGATTTGATCAACTAAAGAATAACAGAACCCTACCTTCTAGTCCTGGTCGCAATGGATCTTCAGATAAAATCTTTTCAATTAATTCAGAACGGCTTTCTGAGAGGAATGGTGGTTTTCCTACAAACAAACAGAAGTGTATTTCACAGATTAGACAAACTCCAAAGTGGTTGTAAGGTGCAATGATTTATCATGAGCTCATTTTCCTAAGAAAGCATCCAAAGAAATAAACAACCTTGGCCTGAGTACTATTCATCAAGTTTTCTCCTCAACTTAAATTTCAAACTTTGGATTAAGTTTTTTTATCATGAACATCAAAAGAAACCATGGACAGAAAAGGCACCAAAGATGGCTTGATGGAGGTGACCATGATAGTCCTGTATGAAACAGCAATAAAATAGCAGGAAAAGGCAGAAATCTCAGTATCTATGCTACTGTGCTGATCCAACAGCTCAGCATTTTGTTTAAGGTTTAAGAAGGTTGCAGTGTAATTCTCTTCTGTGATGGAGCTTCCCTCAGCTGCAGCTAATGGGTACTTTATCTGCAGGGAACAAATTACTCTAGCTTTACAATAGTGAGACAGTTTTCTCTTTCAGAGGTTAAAATACTGCACACAGAGTTTAATACCAAGGAGATTAAAAACATTACACTGTCAGAATTCAAGGGCTGCCCTAATTTTAAATCATAGTATTTAAACCTTACACATTGGTTACTGTTGTTGTCAATAGGACCACTTAACAGTATTGTTTCACCTGATTATTGCATAAAGACACTTTTGTCTTTTAAGCACAGTTAGTATGTGCTTCAAGAAATCTTCAAAACCTGTCTCAAGTTTTTCTATGTTCTAACTTCCCTAGAAAGTTAATAAGAATTTACTCTGGGACCATGACATGTGTTTCCATTATCACAAATATTAAATAGATATACAAACTTACAACCTGAGAACATTTCATAAAGTAAACATCCCAGGGACCACAGATCACTGGCTTTGCAGAAGTTGTCTCCCTTTATTACTTCAGGAGCTGTGTATAACGGAAAGCCTACAAAATACAGTATGTATAATTAATGCACTTGGATTATTCATTCAGCATTCATCCTTTTCAACACTTCAAACTTTGTCTCCAAACTTCATTGAATTATATTCACACTTCATTGATTATTTTCACTCAACATTTAAGAAACTGAAATAGCAAATGTACATAGTTTCAAAGGAACTTCTACACTTTAACTGCATTATGTAGGATTATTTATGCTACTTTGTTATTTATTTCACTTCTATTAACCTGACTTGTGCTGCACTTTTCAAACAGTGATTAATGTAAAGAATGTTTTGATCTGCTTTAACAGCTTTCAGAGTCAGGCAATTTGAGCAGAATGGTAAACCATTCTCATGTGAGTAACAGAAATAATTACGTTACATCATATTTGGGATTTCTTTTTTTAAAAGCTATCCCAAGAAATAAGCCATCATGAACTTAGAAAGCTCTGTTAAAAAAACAAGGCAGCTAGCCAACAAAATCACTGATCTAAACAGTTATGGTTCTTTTCCCACTAAAACACTATATAAACACCACATATCAAATTATAGCATCTTACTTACAAATCTCTTTTATTTGATACAGGAAAAAAAATATACAGTTCCTATTTCTATAGTAGTTCACATCAGTTCTCAAAAATCTCTAAAAAAACTACACAAACTCAGTAAAAGTGTCAATTCCATAGTCCCTTATAAAGTTTATTTTGGATTATTTTTTACTTGGTTTCATTTTTTAAGTGACAAAAGGTCATTACCATACATATCAAAGCAGCTGTTCTGAAGAGCAACAGGAAAGAGATTAGATTTGTATTTCTTCCTGAATAAAGACCTGATCTTGGTCTTACTGTTTCCAGTGTGGACTTTCAGAAAGAGACAGCAAGACAGCTCTCTTTGTTCTCATAAAATATTACTGAGAATTTCATTGTTTCTGATAAAAGTGACTGATATATAAGACATCATTATCTTGGAAACAGAGGTCTGTGAGATATTCCAAGATAATGACTAATAAAAGATTCAGAAGATTAAAAACAAGTTTCTGAATTTTTCTTATTCAATGAACAAATAATATAGTATGTACAGTCTACTACATTTGTATGAATCTGCCTGTTGAAACTGAAGCACAGTAACTTTGTCATACTTTAAAATGAAATTATCATTCCTTAAGGCAGTGAAACAGTTGACCTCAACTAGAAATAACTTAGACCATGTGCATCAAAAAGGACAATTAAAGTACAGTAGTGCAGTCCCCAATGAAAGAAGCAGTAGTTCTGTGTAGTACTTTCTGAATTTTTTGTATACATTTAACGCTAACTTAATGGAATTTAGTTCCAGACCTTACAGAGAGCATCTGCAGCACAGACTTTTTAAAAGTCCATAAATAATTCCACAGCTCAATTTTTTTCTGAGACAAAACAGGATTAATTCTAAATAAGTTTTCTTTATCATAATCATTGATATTCCAACTTTCATTCTGTCTCTTTGGTTAATTCTGGCTGGTAAAAATCTCATACCTCGAACTATATTCTTAAAGTGTCTTTGTGGAGTGCTTTCATTAATATCTTTGCCTTCTCCAGCTTCAGCTAAACCAAAAACTTCTTCCAAGTTTTCACCATCTGCTTTAGCCCAGCAAAAACTACTGAATTTCAAAGTGCCAGACCCTTCCAGTAGAATCTATAAGAACAAACAAAATCCAATATGCTAATATCATATACTAAAACTGAAATTTCCAACGTGAAGCATGAAATAATTTATTATAAAAATAAGCACAATCTCAAACCATTTAATTACATAGAGATGATCACTATAACCAAAAACACTGAAGTTTTTCTTTTAAGTCAATGCCAATACTGTCTTTTTTCTTATAACCAAAAGTATCCCAATAGAACCCTTAAGAGGTTCAATGTGAACTTTTGTCTACTCATTATTAAATCTAAATAAACAACAATGTTACTAGAGAAAAGAAAGTTAAAGTAGAGTAAAACTACATAGGAAAATAAAAGTCTAGTAAAACCAAACATGGTTTCATCTGAGAAAAAAAATTTAGTTTTTCTCATTTTATTTAGCAGAAAATTCCACAGATTTTATCCAATGATGATGAGAGTTCTCTCTGGCCAGTCACTGTTTATTCTTCCAATTAAAAACTTCATAATGCCAAAAATCTTGCTTGGAGAAATAGCCCATTCAGTCAGAAGCTAGGGAGGGCACAGAAGAAGCCTTAACTTCAGCATTTTACTTTCTGCTCAAATGAATACTTTACAGCAACATTCTTCTTTGGAAGACTACTGAGTTATCTACATTATGCTTTATTCATATATTTTTAGTGCTTTTGGGTCCACAAATCACAGGAACTGAGTAGAATTGTGGAAGATTTTACTGAAGATCCAGAGAAAGGCAACTTGATCAATTACAGATCAAGGTCAAAACCAATTACTGTTAAGCAAAAATTTTTTATCATAGTCATATTCTCGTGACTACATGAACTAAAAACAAACACAGACTTTGGCAAATCTCTACACAGATTACACACAGATACACAAAATGAGAAACTACATAAAGACTTGATTTCTTTTCAGGAATAAGATGATGATTTCCATGGCATCTGCAAACAATAGAGAAAGTTATAAACAAAAGAACTTTAGTTAACTTTACTCCCTCATTAGTATTTTCTACGACTGCAAAATATTCTGCAGCATGAGAGAATAATAACAAATTTATGTGTCCAAGGACAGAGAACTAAAATCCTTCATTAAATTAAACTGGTACACCAAATCAAAAAGAATATGTCACATTTTATCATATATACACCAAGGAAAGAAATCAATTATATCGTAAAATATTCAAGCTACAGACTTGTCTCTGTCTTCACGTATATTATGAAACTCAGCTGACCTCCCAGCTGAGGTAAGCCTCTTCCAAACGGTAAAATACAGACAATAAAATAAATGCTGATGGCATGGAAAGTAACATCCAGTGTCCCTATAGATAATACCCCTCCTCACCTTTCTAGGCGTCAAGTCACAATAGATAATTCCATGCTTATGAATATAGTACAAACCAGTAACCAGCTCAACACCAAATTTTCTCACCACGTCTTCTGGTAGATATCCGTCCTGAGCAATGAGAGTTTCTAGAGAACCACCTGAAATACACAGTCAGTAAGTGTATCTAAAGGATTCATACAAGTAATACCCAATTACATAAACTTCTTCAAAAGATGTCAATCAAAAACCATGATCAGTGGATATTAAAAATATTTCTTGATATCTAATAGTTACAAAATCCAAGATGTACAAAAATTATTTTCAATTCTGTGACAAAATCTTAATTTTGTCTGGAATTAAATTGTGTGCATGACTTCAAAATTACTTCAGTATTATTTTACAAAGGAAATAGAAGGGAAAAAAGAAATCCAGAAACTGTCGGTTCACAGTGTAATAGTACTCCATGCTTTTATTAAAATTCCTTCAGCAGATTCCTGCTGCATAAGTTAAAAGAATAAATAACACCAACAGCAGGCTATCAACTTCTGTGAACAATTGATAAAGCAGGCAATTTTCCACTGAACTCAGAGACAACAGAAGTAGTAAAACTGTGTTACAGTCTGAGGTCCTGAGGTCAACTATGTCTGAAATATACATTCTTTTGTTGCATTTCACTTTCTAGGTTTCTCACACAAATCACACAAATCCCAGCTTCCTGTACCACTAAGTCCTAATCATAACTCTCTGAACTTGTTATCCTAACATGAGACCCTTCTCTGTCCTTCCAAAATCACCACTCTGCTTCTCCATTAAGTTCCAATCAACCCTTCCTTTGTTTCTGATCAGATTACACTTAGCCTTCCAAATAACCCTCACATATATCCTCTACCACCTGTATTCTTCACTGGGCTTCACACTCACTGTCTACACGTCTCCCCACTGGTTGTTACTGTTTCTGTGTCCTTATAAAAACTTCTCCTCTTCCCCCATCACCTACTTCCTCATTTTCCACTGATTCTCAGGTATGTCATCAGACCTATCCCATTTGAGTCATTCCCGCCCTAAGTATTCATTCAAGATTTGGATTTCTTCTAATCTCATTTCCCACAAGTTCCTTCCTTCCTGCTCATTCCTTCTCCTCCTTCCTGTTCCACTCCCCTATCCTGAACTCCACATTCCCATCTCGCCCAAAATCCCTTTTCTCAGCACCATTTTGTCCTTTACTAATCCTGCACCAAATCTGTTTGCCTGAGACCACAATTTGCACGCTGTGAATTATCTATAGGTTTCCTGGGCTGTTGTTTATATGGAAGCCTAAATCATGCTGATTTAAAAAATTAAAAAAAAGACTCAATTTTAAGACCCTGAATGAAAGAGTGATTAGCAAAGATTTTCATAGAAAAGGATACCAGATCTTTTATTCCAAATCACATAGTAGATATTCCTGAACTTTTTTCCCTTTGACCAGTCATTTCTTTCAGAGGGTCTGTCGCTACAGTACTCTTCCAATTATTCAACACTGTTGAATTTTAAAATTATTTTATTTCTAAGCCTTTTTATGCTGGTTAGTGAATCAGTCATTCCTTTAAAACCAAGCCCATGCTACAGAGCTATAGTAAAGAATCTTCAATCATGTTTAATCACTGTTTCTTACAATGTAATTTAGAGGACTACATACAGAATAATTCCATAATATGGCCAAACACACAAAGAAAAAAAGTAGTGAAACCAGCAACACAGAAGTATTCTGCATCTGATAACAAAAACTACCTTTGAGACAAGTGAGAGAAATCTTCCATATTTCAAAAGTAGTTTTCAAGTTTCAACAAAATTAATAAGAAATCCACATCTATTTCATGTATAAGTAAGTTAGCTCCAAGACACTCATCTTGCAGCAAACTATAATACTGCAAGGTAAAACACCTGATAATTGTTCAACAATAAAAGGCTGCCTGTCTAATAACTTAAAAATGTGCCCCTAAGTTAGCCTAAACAAGTAGACCAAAGCCTCTATATGAGCCACTCACTTCACTTTTAATCACTGAAAGAATGACCTGACGTTTTTTCTCAGAACTTATAAGTTATCTTTTTCAGTAATTTTTCAAACAGAGTCCTGGATAAATAAAAAGGCTGGATGCAATGTGGACTTTTACTATTAAACAAACTCCAGATACCAAAATCTTAACATGCATCACTTGCATATTGGCTTCCTTTTCTTTCCTTGCCATGTGGAGGAAAGCATGCTATCAGAAGTTTGAAACATGCAGTCATCACAATTAAAGGAAGCTTTAAAAGATTCCTTTAATAGATTGATAAGAACTTATCAAAACTAAGTGAATGACTTAATGCAGTTTTGGGTTCTCAGAGTTCCCAATTATGGTTTTAGCATGGAAGTCAAAATAATTGTACTGAATAGGAAAAAATTTAAATCATTTACTTTAGCTGCTGAATTGCCCTTTGATTAAAAATTAATTTGGACAATATTGAGTCATTAGTACATTATAACTTAATTTGCTCCTTGATGTCTTTTAAAAGAGAATGCCAAAACTGCCAATCCTTAGAAAACTTCTCAAGTAATTTTTACTTAGCTACCCTCTGACTAGTCACAATTTGCTTTTATGTTTCCTAATTGGTCATCTCCCTTCAGCTCTTAAAAATCAACATTATATAACTCAACTAACTTTTCAAAGACACATACAGTGAAGCAGAGGAGAAGCATGATTTTAATTGATTTTTAAAAATGTGTCCAAGAGCAAAACCACTTTTCTATATAAAAGGATTCTCATGTTAATAATCACATAATCATGCTTTTTTCAAAGATCTAAGCAAGCATTTGTTGCAAAGAAGCTGTAAGAAATCTCTCATAAATACTCATTCTATAAATGTTTACCTTTTGAGCTTATCTTACCTGTGCATAATTCCACTACAAGCCAGAGATGGTTGCTTGTTTCATACCATTCATAAAATGTCATTATATTCTTATGTGTAAGCCCCTGAGTCAGACGAACCTAGAGTGACATTTTTAACATACTTAAGTGGGGGAAAGACAAAAATATATATATATGGACAATGCATGGGAATAAGAAACAATACAATCTGCTCTAGATTAGCTTGTTTTCTTGCCTTTTCTAGTGCACTAACATTATTCTTCAAATATTTTAGTGTTACACGTATGTTGAGAAAAGATAACTTTCCTCACAGACCCTGCCTAACTCACCTGTTTTTAAAATACAGAAAAAAAATAGGAAATTCCCCAACTCAAAATTATGAATATTATTTAACCTTCCTGCACTACTAAACCAATAACAAGCTGAAAATCAGGATTTGGAGTCAAATTTGCACTACTTCTTTTTTCAGTAAGAATATAAATGAGAGATAATACAGCAAGAGAAAGTAAAAAGAAACTTTTCCATCATTCTTAATCTTATCAGACAATAAAAACCATTCAAGAGACCCTGAAAATCTGTATTTCTACAACACCTACATGGCCTAATCTCTACAGAAGCCTCTGTTTCTTACTAGAGTGGTATGTAAGGTATCCCCAAGTGGTTTCTAAGACTAATACACTTCTAAGAACAAAACGTTCCCAAGAAATGATCATTGAAACAATGAGAGGGAATATGAAACTATTGGGTTTGTATGGCAAGGTTTCAGTATCCAGGTGGGGAGGGCTACAGAACTGGTTTTCTATGAGAAGCTGCTGGAAGCTTCCTGTGTCTGGCAGAGCCAATGCCAGCCAGCTCCAAGACAGACCCACTGCTGGCCAACGCCAACCCATCAGTGACAGTGGCAGCACCTCTGGGATAACATTTGAAAAGGGGGGAAGTACTCCTGTGCAACAGCAGCAGGGGAGAGGAGTGAGAACATGTGACAGAAACAACCCTGCAGACATCAAGGTCAGTGCAGAAGGAGGGGCAGCAGGTGCTCAAGGAGCTGGAGCAGAGATTCCCTGCAGCCCCTGGTGCAGACCACAGGGAGGCGAGGCTGTCCCTCTGCAGCCCATGGAGGTCCATGGCAGAGCAGAGATCCACAGGCAGCCTGTGGTGGACCCCACACCAGAGCAGACTGTGACTCTCTGGGAAGCCTGTGCTGGAGCAGGCTTACAGCAGGACCTGCAGACCCACGGAGAGAGGAGCCCATGTCGGTTTGCTGGCAGGACTTGTAACCCCGTGGGAACTCACACTGGAACAGTCTGTTCCTGAGGGGCTGCACCCCATGGAAAGGACCTTCGCTGGAGCAGTTCATGAAGAACTCCAGCCTGTGGAAAGGACCAACACTGAAGAAGGTTGTGGACTGTCTCCCATGCAAGGGATCCCACACTGGAGCAGGGGAAGAGTATGAGGAGGAAGGAGCAACAGAGGCAGCGTCTGATGAACTGACTGTAACCCCCACTTCTCATCTCCCTGCATCTCTGGCAAGGGAGGATGAAAAGAAAATTGGGAGTAAAGCTCAGCCCAGGAAGAAGAAGGGGTGGCAGAAAGGTGTT
The DNA here is from genome assembly GCA_013397795.1 of Orthonyx spaldingii. NCBI lineage: Eukaryota > Metazoa > Chordata > Aves > Passeriformes > Orthonychidae > Orthonyx > Orthonyx spaldingii. Next base: position 211,091 of record VZTJ01004682.1, on the reverse strand, counting down.
TTAAGATTTGGTTTTATTTCCCATTATCCTACTCTGGCAATAAATTCAATTACTTTCCCTAAATCGAGTCTGTTTTGCCTGTGAAAGCAATTGGTGAGTGATCTCTCCCTGCTCTTATCTTGACCCACAAGATTTTCATTATATTTTGTCTCCTGTCCAGTTGAAGAAGGGAGTGATAGAGCAGCTTTGGTGCAAACCTGGCATCCAGCTGAGGTTAACCCACCACAGAAACAAAATGTAACTACTGGAAAATAAAATATTTGAACTGTGTAACTGTATCAGTTTCTTTTCCAGAAAGTATCACATTTAAAGCTTTGCCAAGGTTTTACAAACCAGAATTGATTTAGCTTAAATGGTATTCTTTAATCAAAAATAATTTCTTCTTGCTAAGTAAGAAATTGATTGCGTACTGGAGGTTTCTACTACCACTGGATTTGCACAACTAATAACAAAATAAAGCAAACCACTGCATGTAACTATTTTTACAAGTTCACTGACACATCATAGAAACAGTAAGACTGTAAACATGGGTTAATGCATGCGATCCAAAACCAACAAAATCACATGAAGAAATAAATACATTAAAATGAGACTGTATTTAAAGCATAAGAACTTAAAGTCTTGAGAAACTGATCTAAATGTGACAAATTCCATCTAAAGAAGCACATGGTACTTTTCTATAACCCCAGCTACAAGAATTTTGTAGGTTGTACTTTTTTCCCAGATTTAGCAGCGGAAAACCCTCCGTTACTTACCCAGTTCGATATTCCAGCTCTTTTGCTTTTATCAGTGCAAACAACGGCAACAAAATTAATTGTCCTCTTTCTTCTTCCTTTATAAACAACTGCCGTATTTCCTCTTCCAATCTCATCATACAAAATGAAGTTCTCCATGCTTTAGGATGCTTCACAGGCAACAGACTGGAAAGACGGTATTAGTCTCATAAGAAAATGACCCTAAAGAAAGGAGGAGAAAAGGGTAGTCTTCAAATTTAATAGTCATTCACCCTCCCAACCATCATGAAAAGGGAATCTATTCTTCCAGAAACATTGAACATAATTACTTTACAGAAGACCTCCTCTCAGGAAATGTGATCGAAAGTTTGAACAGGTGAATTTTACACTTCCAAAGCTCTTAATACATTTGAAAAGTAATAGATGGGCTAGTAGATACAAATTCTAAATAGTGCATCTGTAAAAATGCAAGAGGCTAGAGGGAAAAGAGAATCATCTCTGATTCTCAAGAGTAATGGCTATGCCTTTATTTCAGTACACAAACCAACAGGGCGCAGAATCATAAAATCATAGAATGGCTTGGGTTGGAACGGACCTTAAAGACCATCTCATTTCAATGTTCCTGCGGTGGGAGGAACACCTTCCACTAGATCAGGTTACTCAAGGTCCCATCCAACCAGGCCTTGAACACTGCCAGGGATGGGGCATCCATAGCTTCTGACACACAAAACAGACTTTCAACAGCTGAATTTTGACATAAAGTACGAAGAGATCAAATAAAGTGACACAAAAAGTGAAAAGATGCGGTAAGAAGGCTGTCGTGGAAGCCTCCTGCACCACCACTTGTAACGAAGTAGGTGTGAAACTCCACAGAAGCACCCAAAGCAGCAGCCTTCAGGCGCCGAGGGAACTACATTTGCTCTGGGCTGGATACAGGACCAGCACACCAAGGACACGCGGTTCCTTCTCTTTACGAGTGAATGGGCAAACCCACCCCTAACCGAGCAGCCCGTGCGGGACCCGCGATCTCCTGCCTATCGAAGGCGGTCAGGCCTGAGGCGCTGCACGGCGGCCCCCGGAGACACAGCCGCCTCCCGACCCTCCTGCAGCAGAGGGGCGGGGGCAGTGGGAGTCTCAGGAGCGCTCCAGCGGGGGGTTCCAGCCCCGTGCCGGTCCGCTGCCGCACTCGGACCGAGGGACGGCGGCGGAGGGAGCGGGAGGGCGGTGAGGGGCCGGGGGACGCGAGCTCCGTCAGGTAACGGCCGCGAACGTGCGCGGGAAAGCGGGAAAGGCTGGGAACGACAGCCGTACCTGTGCCCGGGTATGGACCCGGCGGAAAAGGCTGGGAACGACAGTCGTACCTGTGCCAGAGGATGGAGCCGGCGGGAAATTGGGAAAGGTTGGGAACAGCAGCCGTATCTGTGCCGGAGGATGGACTCGGCGGGAAAAAAAAGGGAGCGACAGCTGCACCTGTGTGCAGGGGATGGAGCCGGCGGGAAAGGCTAGGAACGACAGCCGTAGTGCAGTGCAGGACGGACCACCGCCACGCCGCCGCCATCAACCGAAACGGCGGAGCCCTGCCCCCGGGATAGAGTCTCTCATGCCCCGGGCGTCCGGATGGGACACTGGTCCCTGCGCGCCACAAAGTACAGGCAAGCGGGACAGGCACCGGCTCAGCAGGCAGGGTGACTCTGGGAACTGGAGAGTTTTGCTGTCCTTTATCCCAGCTGGAACGCACCGCCAGGTCCCACCGTGCTCCGTCCCCGCGGCCCCCCGCGCCCCGCTCGGATGGTCGCTCCCCGCGCCCGTATCCAGGAGACGGCGGCGAACGCCGGAAGCAGAGCGGAGCCGCTATTGGACTGAGGGGCGCCTACGTCAGAGCGGGACCACCGGGCGGCGAGCGCGGGGGGAGCTCCCGGATGTGGGTGTGGGGAGCGCCGGGGGCTGGCGTATCCCTCGGGAAAGCTCCCGCTGCCACCGGCAGCCTGTGTTGGTGGGGCTGCTCTGTTCCACCGTCGTAGTCAAAACAGCAGGCGTCCTCCGCCCTGCCGTGGCCATCTGCAAACACCTAATTGAGGGATGCTTTTCTTATGACAAAATTTAGCCCGTGAAGCGAGCGTTTTCTATGTTTAACAATAACATCGAGTTTTCACTTGTTTTTTCATGCTATGGTGATCTAGTTTTCTTTTCTTTTCTTTTTTTTTTTTGCTTGTCTGGTTTTGTTTTTGTAAGGTCCTTGAAAAATCCAAGTATCCTTTTCTCTTGGGCAACATCAGGAACTGTAGTGACAGGACAAGAGCCTTCAAACTGAAAGAAAGTAATTTGGATTAGGGAAAAAAAGTCTTTGCTGTGAGGGTGGTGAGGCACCCGCACAGGTTGCCCAAAGAAGCTGTGGATGTCCCATCCCTGGAATTGTTCAAGGCCAGATTAGATGGGGCTTTGAGCAACCTGGTCTAGTGAAAGGTTGGGCACGGCAGGGAGTTGGAACTAGATGGTCTTTGAGGTCCCTTCAAACTCAAACCATTCCGTGATTCTAACAAAACATTTTAAAACATTTGCTCTAGAACAAGCTGTAAAGAATTCTGGTTTTCCTCATTGTCTCACCTTGATTTTGGCCTCCTAACAGGTTTGAACCCATTGATCCATTTCAATCAAATTTGATAAAAGAAGTAGTACACTTACAGGAAGGATTCAATGTTTCCTCTAAGCAGCATGATAACAGATGGTCAGGTTTTTTACTCCCACTCTCAAAAAGATTTCAGTATGAATTTAAACCCCTGTAATATTGAAAAGGCGAAGGAAAAAAAAAAAAAAAAAGAGCAAAACCCCCTCTTTATGGTTGACAGAAAACTCAACATGAGCCAACAGTGTGGGCTTGCAGCCCAGAACGCCAGAGGTATCCTGGACTGCATCAAAAGGAGCATGGCCAGCAGGGCAAGGAAGGTCATTCTGTCCCTCTGTGCTCATGAGACCCTGCCTGGAGTGCTGCATCCAGCTCTGGTGCCTCCAACATAAGAAGCACAAGGAACTGTTGGAGCAAGTCCATAGGAGGCCATGAAGTGACAAGGGGACTGGAGCACCTCCTCTATGAAGGCTGAGAAAATTGAGGCTCTGTCCCATTTTACACTTTAAGTTTTCAGTAATTGCAGAGGTGACCTGTAATTATCAACAAAGCTACAGCTTTGAAGCTGCACAAGCAAGATAATTTTTCCATTCTTTTTTTAATGTAAATGACTAGTTGACTAGATATAAATAAACCAAATGCGTAAGTAGACATCACTTTCTTTTAATAAACACAGGAAAAGTACGCTTTGAAGATGGATTTATTTAGATTTTAGAAAAATGTGTACTTTATCTTTGGTTGTGATTAGGATGACTGATACAAAGAAGAAGGAATAGAGTATTAGCTCAGTTGCACACGAGTCCTGTGAGCAGTTCAATGCCACATCTTAGAAAAGTCAATTTCATTGTCCCTGTCCAAGAAGATAAAACTAAGCCACAATAACTATCACGTTGCTGTCTTTTCTGCCAGATTCCTCATATTTCATCCAATGTACGCTTTCTGTTAAATTAGTCCAGGTTAGGAATTGTTTCTATGCAAAGGGGGTGAATACCCCATTTTGAGAGAGTGAGATTATATGAACTTTAACATTAATAAAGTCTGTTGAAATCTTCATATAATAGTGGCAATAGCACTACAAAATAGAGAGAAAGAAACACACTACAAAAATGTTTAGTAACAATTGAACTAGATTTATAGCTTTTGAAATGAAATGTCTCCATGATAAAAAAATTTCAGTATAATTAAAGGGAGACATAGAGAGATATGTTGACTTATACCACTTCTTTTTCCAACCCCTCTTAATTAGGAACGATGGGCACATTTTTGTTGTTGAAACACATTTTATTACATGTCTGTATGTTTCTTACGATCTGGGCACACAGTTAAATATACTCCAGATGGGGAATTTTCCCTTTGATTTGGCGTAAGAATGGAGGATTCTCTCTTCAAACATGTTGCTTCAGGTATGAGAGTTACCTTGCAGAAATAAAATAAATACAAATACAGATCAGGGTTGTAATCCTAAGACTCTTATCTTTGGCCTTTTACTTACTGTTTCAGTCTGTTACTCCTTTATTCTGTTACCGAACATGACTTCAAGCATTGTACTCAACTGCAATGAACTTTTCTGTGGGAATATTTTCAACATTCAAGAATGGAATGCAAAACATTTTCTGTGCTGTTTGCACCACTTCAGTACTCTTAGCAATCTGTGCAGCAAACTCAGCCTTGCTATTTGCCTGGCTATTAGAGGAGACAGTCAGATGTAATCAAATTCTTGTTCTCAAATAAATATATGATCTAATTTAAGGCAAAGTGAGATCCCGTGACTGCAAGCACATAGTTCAGGCATGCTTAAACACTTCACTGCTCTACCCTCAACGGGCTGCGTAAGCCTCTGACATTTTGCCTGGTTCTCAAAAGTCGGACCAGTAGCCTATAATTTTAAGGTGTGTTTTCATGTATTGTAAGATTTGATCTTCAGTCTGCTCTAATGCCTATTGAAAAAGCTATACAGTTCTGCTTTATTTTGCCATATGTACTAGCTTTTCTTCTTTTTGGTTTTGGTTTTTTTTTTTGTTTTTTTTTTTTGTTTTTTTCCAGATATCATGATTACTCATGCTCTATCCCATCTTGTTAGTACATGGTGTTTATTTCTATTCCAGATTGACCCCATTCTCAAGAGAATTTCTATTCTCGGCATCTAGGGTATGATGATTCAGTTGCTCAAATAAAATACTTTTATGTTCCATTTGCCTTGACAGTACTGTCATTCCTAGGATGTACATAGAGCCACTTTTCTGGTGTTTGACCTTTTTGGCAGAATAGTGGACATTGGCACATCCTTACCTTGTGCTTTCTATTTTCAGATTCTTTTCCAACATTCTCTTAAAACTGGCACATATTTTTTTCATCGTTTGAGTGAAACTTTGCTCTTCTTTATTTTTGTATTTCCGTGGTAGCATTAAGGTTCTCATATTATGATTTTGTCACCTTGTTTTTTCTGGTACAACTCTGTTGTACTTACTGATCCATCTCAAATTCATTAAGTAAATTCAAATGTTATGTTTTTGGTATTGTATATTTTTGATATTTAGGAATAGCAATGACTTTTCAAATTCTTTGGTGTTTTCTGGCATTCTTGTTTGAAAATTTGTTTTCTCAATCAAAGAGTTGACCTTTACACTTTTGAAACATTATTGCAAAACAGTGTGTGTTTCTTTTCACTGGTGAGGCAAAACAACTACTAGTGGTTTCTTGTACAATAACAGGATTGTAAGTCTCACCCCACTGGATCAACTTGCAAGGTCACCAATACTACATGTATGCCATGCTTGTGTTTCCTTTTTGTCTATTATGGTCTCAATGCTTTGCATATGTCTAAGGCTGGAAAGAGATGTGGTGAGATATGCTGAAAATTTTAATACTCTTTGAGTTAATACCTTTAAGGGTTGGCATATTACAAGGTGTTTTTACCTTCCCAAAATCATTGGGTTTCCCTGGGAAGTCAGCAACTGCTCTGTAGATGATACTGCAGTCAGGACCAACCTCCTTTTCGTTTATTTGTTTGTATTAACTGCTAAAGAGATGGAGTTAATTGTAATGGATTACCACAGTTTCTGCCAGGCATTTCTCATATTACATTCCCGAGTATAATCAGCTCTGATACTGGCTTTGTGAGCCTGGCTGGCAGAGCTGATACTCTTCTGCTGTGAGGTTCACTACTAACAGCATTCTCAACACCTAAGCCTACTTGCTTGCTTCCCAAATATGATGATGACTGTCTTGCTGAGACAGGAAAGCTGAATAGGTCTTGTCAATATTTTACTTTTCCCGTGACTATCATTCTGCTTATGTAAAATTATTTATTTTTGTGTGTATTTCAATATTCAAACTATTCCTTGTTCTAATGCAAAAGATAGTGTGTAAAGCATGCTATGCTCATTGAATTATTTGCATCTGTTCTAGGTATAACATGTCAGGAGAACACCCCATTTTCTTCAATTATATCCAGCAGTTCATACTCACACAAGAGTTGTGCTTTTTATCACATATACAAATTCACTGTTTCAGCAGCAAGCAGTGGTTTTTGTTTTGCATATTCTGAAGATTCAGACGGTATACTCAGGATATCTTTTGCATTCTGATTAGAATTCACAATGTCAAAAGTATTATCATCATTCCACGGTGTAATTTTCATTTGACTTTGCTTGATTACATGGGTTTTTTCCTTTTCTTGCAAAATGCATGCCTTGCGCATTTATCATTATCCCACTATCTTGCATTTAATTTCCTCATTGGTTGTGTACTTGACTTCACTTCTAATGCTAATCTGAGCTTTACAAACTATTTATTCCAACTTGCATCTCATTAATGCAAAATATGTGCAAAACCCCATCCTCTGAGTGACTGTGTGCCTCCTTTTTGGCTTTTTTTTCAAACTGTAAGATCTGGAATAATGCTTCTTTTGCCAAAATCATTATTTATGATCCACTATGCAGGAACTTTTTAATGAGTTTTCTCCTTAAAATCTTTTAATCTTCATTTTATTTCTCTCCTCAGCTTGTGTTTGTGCTTCAGCTAGTCCATAAAGTTACTTTTTAATTTTATTTTTATTTAGCCTCTCATTTTCCATGTGTTCTTGCTCAAATCAGTGTCAGCTCTCCTTAGGTCACAGTCGCAATAACACTTCAGGCCAATTCCATAAACTGGTACTGCTCCTGAAAGATGCAGCCCCTTTACTGGAAAGAAATTTCCAGCAGAGATGCAGTTGAAGAAGGGGAAAGCCTTGGTGCGGCCTGATGCTACCTAAAGGAAGTGAAGGGCTCTGAACAAGAAAAGCTTTTCTGCTGATTTGATTCTTCCAGCAACGGCATCGTTGCATAACTTCTTGTAAAACAAAACAAATAAACAAACCAAAAAACCCCTCGAAACAAACAAAACCCCCAAACATCAACCCAGAAAAAAGATCAGTCAAAAGTACTTACATTTTTAATTTCCACATGCTCAGTGAGACAACTTGCAAGAATCTGTGTGTTTTGATATTCAGGTAAAGGCAATGACAGCTTTACAAAAAACACTATTTAAACGAGAAAAGATGTTGTACAGGCAGTGTTATGCAGACACTTCATAGATCCTTTTAAAGGACTTGCAGCATTACTTAGTTTTGCTGATAGAAAAGTGTCAGAAATGGGGCCAGTAACACCAGGTACCAGCAGGAAGAACAAAAAGAGAAAGCACCTGCAACTCCTTTCTTCTTAACTCCATGACAGCTATTCAGAAACACAGGGTATGTTTTTTTGGTTTTTTTTTCTTTTTTTTTCTTTCCAAACACTTGTTAATGCCCACTGGAATTAGTTTGTTCTCTGAGATTCAAATAGTTTACCCCACAATCACAGCTGCAATTGGAGTATTCAGCTGGCAAACTAACCAGAGATCTCTTAAACTGGTTTCAAATGCTTTTAAAGCAATATTGTACTCTTTGATTGCTTTACAGGGCCTATAAAGGAGGTTCTAAGGACAGCGATTGAGGAATACGCAAGAAAAACTGCAGCATGCTCACTGAAAAGTACTTTTGAAAGGTGTTGTATTTTAGCAGCGTGGAAATAAAGTCTGTTCTAGAGATGTAATCAAGGAAGCAAAACTGAGAATGATATAATAATATCATGTGATGATAATATCATATATGGTAAAATCAAGAAAAGAGAGGAAATGGAGAAGATAATGAAAATGGAAAGAGAGCAGAAAAATCTAGGAAACTTTTTGAAAGTATTTGGTTACCGTGTCAATTGCCAGCTTTGGAATTATTAGGTGGATAAACTGAGCTGGTGATAGAAATGCAGTGGAGTATGCTTATGTATACTACAGCACTATATGACAAAAACATCGTCAGGAGGATTTGGCACAGCACCACCAAACAATTGCTACCATGCCATATGACCAGCGTACAGACACACACCTTGCATGCAAGGACCTGGCAATCCCATAACCCCAAGTTCTCTTTTCTACATACTGTGTTTGGGTGTAAATAGTGCATGTCATTGCCATTTCTCCCACTGTGAAGGACTTCTGCTCGCTTTAACAAGGGTCTTTTCAGTCTCAGCAGTACATCTCAAATCCTTGTTTCTTACAGATGTGACAGGTCAATTAGTTCTTCTCAATAAGAAACCTAGAACCATGCACATTTGTTTCTGACTATTGTTGGTATGGATATTCACTTTTCTACTTCCTGGTTTTCCCTCTGCCTGCAGATAATTTCTGCGTTCTCTTCTGTATTTTTTTTTCCTCAGCATTTGATTTTCTTCCTGGGCTGGATTCCAAGGTGCTTCTGTTCTGTGTCTTCCTCTATTTTTCTGGAAGTGAAAGGCCTTTTTTTTTCACCCCTTAACAGTCTATCTTTGCTTTTACCCCCCTGCTTCTCATTTACAGTATGTAAAGCACAGAGCAAACTCTTGTTCCTCAAAATTACTTCTCCTTCACTGTACAGACCATTACTCTTCACTGCTGTCTTGGCCTTATGTTACACATTATAACAAGTTCCCAGCTGCTGTTTTCAGGCTCTGTCTTTTGCAACCTCACAGTCTTGTTTCCTCTCTTGTGCAACTTCTGTCACTCATCTGACTTCATCACTAGCTGTTTCAGTATTAATCAGAAACCAACCCTTTTTAAAGCCTCCTGATTTAGCTTGCTCACTGGCAAGGGTCACACGTATACAAGACTGGGCACAAAGGGAGCACTGGGAGGACTCAGCTAAGGGTGAGAAGTGGAAGGCATCAACCTTTTTAGTGATACCGTGGTGTTAGACTTCTTAACAGTAACATGAACTTTCTGTTTTAGGGAGGATTTAGATGAGACTACCGAGATGATTTAAGAGTGCAAGGTTACCAAAGGGATGGTCCCGTTCCCCCCAGGCTAATAGTTTCAACTCATCTTTTGTGCTCACTCCTGATATTTCTGTGATATTAGGGTGAATCAGTTCAGTTCACTAACGGGGCAGAAAACCGACAAGGAAAAAATACAGTTAGTTCTGTATGAGATTAGTCAACTGAGTCACTCATTGAGGAATCCTAAGCAGCAGAGCCAGCCCTTGGGAAAACCAGGAGTGCCTGGCTCATCCACAGAAATGGGGAGAGCAGCGCATTCCTTTTGGCAGCAGCACCAAGCTTTTAGGTTGACTCACATGCCCCATCTAAATCACTGGCAGGCGATTTGCTCTGTAGACACGCCTGTTTGGGAAGCGGCTGTCTGAGAATCCTCTGTTGCCCTTGCAATATTTCTCCTCTCTTTTCTGTCACCAAAAAGCATCCCATCTAGGATTCTCTTTGTTTGCATCTGTGAAGAGTTGGATAATTTCTTTTTATGGGTTATTCGGGGTCAAGCCCTGAATTCACTTACACTCTCTGGAGGTTATTCCACGCTTCTGGAATCCTGTCACCACCAGCACGACAGCAACTTCTTTTTTTTTTGTCTTACCAGCTGTAACCTTGAGGACAATTCTATTCTTCGCTTGCTGGCAGACAAAAAACAATCAAGCCCACCTCCAATAAATAGTTCTGTGAGTTGCAGATATAAGAAGTCCTCACTTTTTTTTTTTTTTTTAATATTTATTACATTTATCACAGGATAGTTAGGTTTGGAAGGGACCTCTGGAGATCATCTGGTCCAGCCCCTCTGCCAAGGAACGGTGACCTAGAGCAGGTTACACAGAAACGCATCCAGGAGGGTTTTGAATGTCTCCAGAGAGGGAGACTTCACGGCCTCCCTGGGCAGCCTGTTCAGTGCTCTGATAACCTCAATGAAAATAAGTTCTTTCTCATGTTGAGGTGAAACTTCTTGTGATTTAGTTTATGGCCATTGATCCTTGTCCTGTCGCGGGGAGCCACCAGAAAGAGCGGAAAAGGACTTGGACTTGCAGCTTTTCTCTGTAGGTGGGACATTCACAGCAAACCTTTTCCTATGAGGATTTTCCGGTGTTTAATACATCCTGTAATCATTCTTGCCCTCTCCGCCTCTCAAAGCAGCCCAGGTGGCTTGCGCGTGTCCCGGGAGCTGTGCGAGCAGCGCCGGGCAGTGCTGCTCGGGCCGCTCCGCACGGCACCGAACCTCCCGCGCCGTGCACATCCTTCTCCGCCGCCCGCCCAGACCGTCCCGCGGCAGGGGCCGGTTGCCGGGCGACGCTCGGCCCCTCCTCCGTGGCAGGGCTGGGCCATGAGGTAATGGCCTCCGGGGGGCGGGAAAGGGAGCGCTGCGACTCCCGAGCCAGCGGCCGCCGAGGTGGCCGCCGGCGGCGTTCCCTC
>VZTJ01004682.1:174264-199528 GCA_013397795.1 Orthonyx spaldingii | reverse complement strand
GGGGGATGCGCAGCGGCTCCAGCGCGGCCGCCTCTGCCCCCGCTCGCCCCCAGGTGTGCGAGCGCGGGGGCGGCGGGCGCCTGCGGGGGTGCGGGGCGCGGGCGAGGCCTGCAGCGTTCGCCGGGCAGCGGAACGGGGGGTGAGCAAGGTGCAGCCGCTGTTCCTTCTCTTCGGGCCCGTCGACCTTCACAGCCGGCTGGCCCGGGGGCGGGCGTTGCGCCTGGCTGTGCTGCCTGTACTCTTTTGTCCCTTCCGCCGCCTTAAAGGAAAGAAGCACATGAGTGGAATTGCGTATCGAAGGTCAGGGATCGCTCGCAGAATTGTGCCTCTGCATTATTTACAGCTAAACTGCTGCTGCTGTCAGATACAAGGGCCCCTGCATGCAGAAGTAGCTTTCTAGCCATCGCAGAGGGACCTGCAAATACTGGCTCGGTTTCTTCAGTGTTGGGGATTAAGGATAGCTTTTGGCAGTATTCCTCTGTTTAAAATGACTAAAATATTCCATTATGGTTTTTAGCTTGTTTGAGATCTTGGTGCCACTTTTTGGTTTGCAGCAGACGGTTTTGAACCTTCATCTATAGGTGAGGTTTTTTCCAGGTAAAATTAGGGAAGAGTAGGAAATGTCCAGAAAAATGGAACATCTGTTAAAGAGTGGGAGCCAGGGTTCATGTTCTCCCTCTCTCCAACTTCAGAAGACGTCTCCGTGTGGACACTTTTTTCTGCCTTGCAGTCTGTAACCTTATTTGAACCTTTCAGTCCGCTGAGATTAAATTGTGGGTGTAATGGTTTTTGCAATCAGGAAAGCAACACCAAAAAAGAAAAAAAAGCAAACAAGAACAAAAAAGAAAGTTAAAACAAAACCAAGCCAAACAACATTTATGATGACCAGTTTGCCATAGGTGCCTGTTTTGCTGCTATGTGTACACAGTTGCATGTACTGTTTGTAATGCCCTGACTTCTGCCTGTGCTGAAACTGCTCTGTGTTTAAACATGTTTGTCCTAGTAGGGCTCTTCTGGAGTTACCATAAGAAGCCTGGAGGAGGGAGTGTTGTCTCCAAGCCCAGGGACTGTATTCACAAAACTGTGCCTTCTCTCAGGCGCTGTAACCTGTTTTAACTGAGTCAGAGCAACCTGTGATGACAAGAAGAAAATTAAATTAAACTATGATTATAGCTTACTTCTCTGTTTTTCAATGAGCATATTTGTAAGGGAGGAAAACCAGGATGGTAAAAATCCTAATAGAATGCAAGAGTTTTCAGCTTTGAATGTGAACTACAGAGTGAAGACCAGACGGCTGTATGAATAGATAGAATGGATAGAATTTAAATTTCTGTTGAAGTAAAAGAAAAGTTTCTGTCAGTTGCATGAATGAACTCCCACTTGCCAGCAGATTGAACAGCATGATGGATGACAGTAGTGGAAAGAAGTAGGATCTCTGGATCTAGTGCAAAAAAAATCCCATACCAGACGAAAATCTCCTGTTCATCTTTTGTTCAGTTGTGAACGAAAAGTTCATACTGGAACTTGGTGCCTATTCCAGAGCACTGGGTAGCACACCAGTATGCCCAGGGAGCATTAATGTGATTAGGCACATACATTTATGTATGTGGTGCTCCATGTTTGATATGTGGGTGCTTAAAATCCCAGTGAAATATCAAGCTGCTGCAGCAGCCTCTGAGCATCTGACTAGTTTATTCCAGAGTCCTGACTAATGAGGCAGGACCAGGATGTAATACACAAGTTTTGCCATGGATACTAATGGATGTTAACTTGGCACTCTGACAGTTTGTGGAACGGAGGTGAGGGCTGGTGGGAATAAGCGAACTCTTGAAAGCAAGATCAGATTGGAAGGATGGGCCTGGAACTGTGGGGAACTCCTGTTGTTTCTCTCTGCTGCAGCTCATGCCTGAGCTCCTTGCTGCTTCACACATTCTATCTCCTGCAACAGATTACCAGCTGCTTTTGTAGAAGTAATTCGATCCTAATCTTTCTGTGTGCTTTGAGGATTTTATTTATACTCCAGCCAATCTGCTTTGGGATAGAATAATGAGATTAGTATTGCAGAAGTTAGTGCAGGTTAAATATTTTTGTTTTAAATGCATACTTGATCAATATTATTGTTTTTTACTGTTGTTGCTGTAATACTGAAAAGGAAAAATGCTAAAACTTCCCACTCTATCTGCTATGATAGACTGTAAACTGAATACAAGGTATTTTTTTTTTTTTTAATAACTCTGTAGAAAGGATTCTCAGAATGAGTGCTATTGAGGCAGCATCTGCGATATTGAAAGGCAAGAGGTTGAAAACAAACCTTTCACTCTTTCTAAAAGCTGCACACATTTTTCTTCATAACAATTTCCTATGTTATTTAAAATTTTCTTGGGAGGGGAGATAATTAAGGGGGGATGTAGTGTATGAGTTACATTTGTTTGAAATACATTTCTTTCCTAAGTCTTTAAAATTTTATAGATTTCTGGAGTTGGGGTGGTTTAGTGCTCCTTCTGCCAGGACCAGAAATAGCATTTGTAGGACATAATTTGTTTTGGGTTGTCTGGGTATTGTATGTTGTGAGTGATACTCAAGTCAAGGTTAGTGTTTTCTTGTTAATTTGCAGAAAACTGTGTATTCTTTGTTTAAAATTTTGAACCAGCTAGCTTTCCCTCTGCCTCAGTAAAAATAAGGGCCTGCTCTAATAAGTTTCCAGTATTAGGCTGGGCACTTGATTGGTGTATCTTTGAATAACCCTGTTTTAACTCTTACAAAACTGTCATTAGACTTCACACGCTCCTTATTTCCCAATACTTCCATATTAATGCAAAAACAGCCAGACTGGTAGAACTGGTCTGTGTGATCGGGAGTCATGATAACCACAATATGGAATTAGGAGCTCTGCTTTTGCCTGTTGGTCAGGAAAATGTTGTTGATAGGTAGGCTTTTAATAACGAGTTCTGTTTTCCTTTTGAACTATTCCTTTTCTCCAGATGTACCTGGCAGTTCTGCCTCTGTAAGAAGCTTAGTGTTGCCACCAAGATCAACATTCAGGAATAAATACACTTAAATTGGATGTAAAATGACTGAAGGCATACTGGCATCTTCCCCTGTGATGCTCACATTGTTCCTTGATTCTGCTGGGAGTGAGATGGTCACTTGTGTGCTTCAGAAGGGCAAGGAAAAGGAACAGATTCCGATAGCGACTGCACAACAGGTGCCTTTCAGAGTTACCATAAAAACATAGTAAGTGGGAGAACTACTTTGTAGCCACTAAATGACAGCGATGGCGTGTTAGTTGTAGCCTGAGCTCAGTTACTCTACTAAGCTGTGTAAGGCCAGAACTGTAAAAGTGGTGTGTGATCTGCAGTGCCTGCACTGTGAAGGTTTGTTTCCCTGGTCATGTATGTACCATTACAACTCCATGAGCAATGCCACTGATACCTTGGAATACTGCACCTGTATCAAGGGCTCAATTTTGTGGATTCAGTTGTGAGATCAGAGCTGCTTGGAGAGATAGAAATCTTGAGAATGAACTTCCTGTTAACATAGGCTTTCCAAGATACCAGTTGGTGTCTGATTCAAAGCCTTCCTGCTTACTCTGTGGTTTGACTGACATAGCTGTGAGTTTACAAGCACTTTTATTTTACTTTGTAGTGAACAGCATGATGTTTCCTAAATAAATTTCAGGAGTTCACTGATACTATTCCTTGTCTAAAACTGTCCTCTATTTGAACTTTGAATCATCAATACTTCTGTTTTTATTGGAGGCTATTGATTACAGTGCAAAAAGTCATTCTATATAGTCATCCTGCTCATGGTTGACCAGCTAAGAGGCTTATTGATAGCACAAACAGATTAGCTGAGAGATAATTCTTAGATTCAATTATGTTGGCACATTTGCTTTAGTTAAATTGGTGAGTGGCCATACTGGAGTTGATTCTTTGCCTTATCTTGCAGCTTCTCTGGACAGGATTGTCTAACCTTGCCATGCATTAGATCCTGAAAACCCAAACGAGACTGCTATTCTATAAGTGTCATATTATCTTGTGTTGTGTGTTTGGGTTTTTTTCTGGTAATGAATCTGATAGATTAATATGTTAGAGTCCTGTTGGTTTCGTTTGCGTTTATAGCGGAAGTTCAGAACACTGTAGCAGAGTACTGGAAAGAAGGAAGGAAACGTGAGAAGAGCTTGGTTTAAAAGCTCTTGCAAAGTTTCATTATTGGCTTGTTTTGATATTAGACCGTGCTGCTGCCCAGCAGCGCAAATTTACCCATGGCTGCGGATTCCCTCTTCTATCCCCTTCCGTATTATGGTGCTTGGAATCAAGTCCTTGATGTAGGCAAGAGCTGTTTTTAAGGTTAATTTTCAGATTGTCTGTCCTGGGCAGCTGAGCACCTATTAGCAGGGAGCAAAGAAAGCAATAGTAGTAAGTGGATGGGACTTTGGTGTCAGGAGAGAATAGTCTTTAGGGAACACGAGCTGATTTTGAAACTGCTACACTCCAAGCTCTTATATAACCAACACTACTTGTGTGTTGGTAGATGAGATGCTGAGGCTGACAATAACCTGCTGCATGTTTTTGTGCTTATGGCATGTTCTTGACTCTGAGTATCTAAATGAACAGAAGAGAGAAATACTGAGCTCTGTAGAAAGGTTACTTGTTTGGTGGATCACAGCATGGTTAAGATTGGAAGGGATTTCTGGAAGTCATCAAGTCTAACCTCCTTGCTCAAGCAGGGTCATCCTAGAGCACTTGGAACAGGTCTGTGTCATGACAGCATCTGAGTATCTCCAAGGCTGGAAACTCCACTGCCTCCCTGAGTAACCTCTGTCAGTGCCTGGTCACCCTCACAGGGAAAAAAATGTTCCTGGATGTTCAGAGGGAGCTGCTTGTGGTTCAGACTGTGCCCATAATTCTGGTCCTGTCCCTGGGAACCCTTAAAAGGCCTGGTTCTGCCCTTCCTCCCTGCAGGTGTTTATATCAATTGATGAGATCTCCCTGAACCTTCTCATCTCCAGTTGATCAGTCTCGGCTCTCTCAGCCTCTCCTTATAGGAGAAATGGTCCTGGTCTTCCTTCTTTGTCTTAGTGGCCAGTCACTGTCCTCTGTCCAGTATTTTTTTTTTGTACTGGAGAGCCCAGAACTGGACACAGTACTCCAGGTGTGGCCTCACTAGTGCTGACTAGAGGGGAGGGATCACCTCTAATCAGGTTTCCTAGTTAAAGGAAAAAATGTGTGATCCCCCTGCTCTGCTGTGTAATAATTCCATGCTTCAAACAAAGCACAGAAAAACTGCTCATCATTAGTTTTCAATGAAGTTTAAAGCAATGCTGAGTTGACTTGTTCCATCTTTTAATAGAAACCAAAGGTTAGGAAAATGTTCATACCGTGGAAACATTTATAGCCTAGAGGGGAAGAATGAAAACTATGGATGCACTGAATTAGTTACATGTGCCTCTCTGAAGAGCTTAGTTAACTACTGTAAACTGGAATTAATCAGTGCATTTTTGCATTGTATGTTCACGTAAATTCTAAATTTCATCTTTTTGAAGGCAACTGCTTGTAATGTCATATTGGAATCTAATTTCGAGCAAATCAGGACCCTGTATGAATTATGGTCTGACAGCAGCCACAATTTGGTGTCTTAGGGGATACTGAAGTGCAATTTTGTTTCAGGAGAGGGGTATTTTCTTTAAAGTCTCATCAATGTCTGCTGTGGGAAATGAAGACTTTTACTGTCCTCTTCAATGTTTACGTAAGTGGAGCCTGTATTACTAACAACATTGCCTGTCCCAGACAGCCTGGTTCTGCTATCAGATACTGCACAGTTGCATACTTTTCAGGGGAGCAGCAGACACTCCTCTGCAGTAGGCAGAAACCTTGCAGTTCAAATCTGTGCAAAGCTATTGCCATAGTGATACCTGTAAAATTAGCAGAATTGGAAGGCATTGGAACAATGTTAGAGTCCTTAGACTGTCCTTTAAACGGAATTTCTTTCTCTGCAGCTGTGTCTGATCATACTAGCTATTTCTGAGGAGGTGTGAAGCACTGTTGATGTAAAATGATGAAGTGGAAATCAGTCTTTCTTTTAACATGTTTTTTTGCGATAGATATTCTGCTGTAGTCACAAATTGCACTGCTGTCAGAAAGGAATTATGGGTTTCTGTTGTGTTTGGGTAATACTGCAGTAATGATCACTTCCAGGTATTTATGGAGGGGGCGGAGACCAGCATTAACCAAAAACATTACCTTCTTGGAGCCTTTGGTCTTGTAATGAATTCTGCAAACCTGCACGTGTGAAGGCCATATCAAGATCAGTCCTTTAGGCCTGTATTTCCTGAGGGTCATGTAATGTTGCCAGGTGATAGATAAGCATGTTATGGCTTGAACCAGTGACTTGTGACTCACCCGAGAGCCACATGTTTCCAATATAAGGCAATCTTAACTGAATATGCTCTTTCTAATTGTCTGAAGTGTTTGTAACCTTTGATTACTCTTTTATTTGCTCACTAGAATTTTACTCTGTAGTGGCTTTCTTAAAAACTGTGTTTTTGCAAGACATCAAAAGCCATTAGAATGAAAAGCCTGAGAAGAGATAAATATTGCATTTATCTGGCAGAGTACTTTGTCTCAAAGTCCAGAGAGGTGTGTACTGTCATACTATTGGATGTATGATATGCTATGATTCTTTTTTCTCCAGAGAACATTGATTTCTCCATAATATTCACTTGTAGTGCTTTTATCTGCTAAATGAAATTTCATTTAGGAACTGTTGTACCTCAGGCAAATTCAACTTTCCTAAATACTTTGCCCTTTTCTGCAAAATATTCAATGTGAACTTCTAATGAACTGAGTTTGTTTCAGCATTCATGAATCACAAAAATCAGTCTTCTCTTACTTTGCAGTGGATGAAGGGGGGCAGCAAGATCAAAATATTTGAGGTAATTCAGGAGTTCATGCCAGTTAATTCACTAGAATTAAATCTGGTTCTTGTGAATCTGTGTTAGGAGGCTGTCAGTCTCTTGGGGTTGGTGGATTGGCACATTCTGTAGCTGTTTAGGGCCTGACAGGGTATGTGAAATAGGCAGCAAGCTCAGTAGACATGTGTGCTACACCTGCACCTTTTTTCCCTACATTACTAAGGTGGGTAGTGTACATTACTAATTCTCTTACAAAAGAAAAACTTCAGGTGGCCCAAAAGACTTTCCTTTCCCTGAGGAGCATATGACTTGCTCAAGTAATTTGAGTGCATTTTACAGAAGTTTTAAACACATGTCTGGTAGATGGGTTGTGCAGGATAAGATGGTGCTACTTTTGCAGTAGTTATTTTAGTGAAATAGGTGGACTGTTAAGCTGACAATTGGATATTGCTATGAAAAAGATCAATGTTCAAAACGGGAGCCTGGGATTTCACAGGCTGGGAACAGAGCACTTCCAAGACACGCAGGCATCTCACTGGGCTCACAGATGAATGTTCAAGGTAAGTCAGTCTCAGTTTTGAGCCTGACTTACTAACCTCCACCCTCCAAGAGCAAACACTGCACCCATTTTGTACTATTTATCAACTTTCAGAAGACATCTGCTGTATGTTGACATAAAGGAAGAAAGTTGGAAGGTTTTCTCGTTGATGTCCCTCTGTACTATTATACTAAATAGCAGGAAAGAGAGGAGGGAAGTATGATTTTTGACTTGAAAAAAAGGACAAGAATCTCTTTTGTTTTGTTCACGGGGGTATTACTGACTTGAAAAAAAGGACAAGAATCTCTTTTGTTTTGTTCACGGGGGTATTACTGACTTGAAAAAAAGGACAAGAATCTCTTTTGTTTTGTTTGTGGGGGTATTACTGTCTTGAAAAAATAAATACGGATAACTTTTATGGAATGAGTAATGTATTACATCTAGAAATGTTTGTATGTAAAGGCAAAGATCATAACCAAGTGTAATTTAAAGACAATAAATATAGAATTAACAGTTCACAGTAGTAACCTAACTAACGAAAAGCTGCTCAGCCCTGGTGGAAAAGGCAGATTGATGTCACTGCACCTTGAGTGTAGATCCTGAACAGGAGAATGGATTTCTTAAATTCGGCATGTATGATTTTACTAGGATCTTATTTATTTCTTTGAGGAATATTTTGTGTTTTATTCTTGTTCCCAAATAGTTGTTAAATAGACCTGATGACAGGAAATTTAACATAATGATAGGACCTTAAATGATGCACACAGAGAAGCTCTGGATGCTGGAAACAATCAAGGGGTATTTGGACCTGATTTTGAGCAACCTGGTCTAGTGAAAGGTGTCCCCACCCATTGCAGGGGTTTGGACTAATTGATTTTTAAGATCCCTTCCAATGCAAAATATAGCTAGACTATATGAAATATGACTATGAATGTTTTGGGGTTTTTATCAAAAAGTAGTATGAAATGCATTATGTTGATCTGTATGAATATTTACAGTGAGAATTAAGAATTGAAATCAGTTTCTTTTATTTGTTAAAGTAAATTTGATGCTTCTTTAAAAAAAATTCACATGACTTGTCAACTGGTATGTAGACAGAGGTTTCAATTCAGGTGGACAAAACTGTACTTTTAAATAGTTCTAATTGTTCATCATGGGTGAGCTTTAATATCAAGACTTTTTAAAATGAAAAAATTTAACTTTCTTCCTTTCTACCAACTAATAATGGATTATCATGGACTAAATGGATTATTTCTTGGATTTGTAAGTCTAGCAGAGCTGCTCTTCCAGTAGGTATGAATTCAACAAGAACAAAGATGTTTCTTGCCTCTTCTGTTGCCAGTCAGCTTGTCAGCATCAGTTTCATCAGTGGCTGTGGGATTGGTCTGGGCAATCTCTCTGTAACTGCAGAGGAGGCCTTTGCTGTTAATTCTTGGTTAATTGATGCTTGTGTAGGATCTGTAAATTCTGGCTCTGGGTGTTCACGTAGTGGTGCCTCTCAGCCCTGTGGTGTCATGATTAAGCACACACACCAGTTAGTGGACTGATGGTTTGAGTCCCACCAGGGATTGCTATTTTCATGGCAATGAAGCTGGTAAGAATGCATTGCAACACCAATATTTGAAAACCCACACAGCTGAAGCCAACACAGTGCCTGTGAGTGGTTTGACTCCCCCATCCTCTTGCTTAGCCTTTCCAAACAGGTTGCATTCCTGATCACATTAATGTGGAGTGATAGAAGCACCAATGTCTCTGTGAGGAAAAAGGAACAACAGGAATATATGGCTCTGGGATAAGTGTGCAGTAGGGTGAGAATGTGCTTTCAGGACAGCCTACACTAATATTAGCTAGAGGTGCCTGGGAAGGCATGTGCCTGAAGGCTGTGCTTCTGTACCCAGATTAGCCTGGACTCAGTTTGCTGTCTCTGCTGGGAATAGTCCTGCCTTGTCCTACCAGCTGTGTGTTGTACTGCTTTGTCCACACGTCTTTCATACTGACTGTTAACCCCTGGGAAATAAGCCAGGAAGGCAAATTGAAACACATGGCTTGAAAAGTTGTTAGATTTCCTTGGTTTTAGTTTTATTGCTAGTTTGTCTTTCTTGGGGAGTTAGATGAATGGTGGAGATGGCACAAAGGCAACACAAGAGTGTGCAGGCAAGGCCAATTCAGTTTGCTTTAGGTGTATAATACCACATCTTGTATTCAACTTGAGGGCATTGAGTTATACAGGTCTCTTTAAAAATGAGAGCTAATGCCATCAAAATTGAATGATTTGTTAGTTGTGTGGGAGTTTTTGTTTTGTGGTTTGTTGGAGTGTTTTTGTTTTGGAATTTTTGTTTGTTTGTTTTTTCAATAAAAGCCACCAAGTAGTCTTGGTTAGCTGATTTGCATGGGGAGGATTGAATACCCTGTCCTGTCTCTCTTATCTTTTAAATTAGCACTAATTAGCACTAATTAGTTTGTCAAGAAAGCTGAGAGGAAATTCCTAAACGCACCTAGGAGTAAGCCTATTGTTTTGGTCCTATGACCAACAGGAACAACTTGAAGATAAAACATGATATAATATTGCAGCGGGAGAAGTGAGTAAGAGGAAATAGGAGGGGCTGCATAGTCAGGAAAATGATCAGTTTATAACATGACTTGTTATAGCAGATGTAATACTGTGTTCTCTTCTTTGTTCCTCAGTTTTCCTTTCTCTGGAAAAGGTGAGCAAGCAGCACTTATAATATAGGCAACAAAGGTTTTTTGTGTGTTTTTGTTTTTTTTTTTTTTTTTTTTTCCTTTAGTGAACCCTTAGACTGAACAGTTATAAAATACTTATTTCAAACTTCAGATATTAGGAAAGGATGAACACCGCTTAAGCCTGTTATGGCTCTGATGTAAATGCTACAGCAGGTAATTAATTTCTATCCTAAGTGGGAACTAGTGGTTCCTGATTGCCCTGATTTCAAACTGGAAACTGTTGTTTGTTTTGTGATAGAAGACCTGTAATCCAGTAGTGTGCCAACTTGGAACTTAGTATATGTGACGCTAAAGAAAAGACTTTGGGAGGGACTGCTTTGGACACTTCATTATTCAACGCTGTAGTCCATTACCACCAGAAAAGTGAAAGGAGTTTGGGATCTCAGAATATTCAGGCATTGGTTTTTCTTTAAGGGCACTGAAGAGATTTACAAGCATTTCTTATGCATTCTGACATTTTGACTAATCTACTTTTTCTCCGTTTTTATTTGTTTCTTTTTTTTTTTTTTTTTTAAACCACACTTTTTCTCTGGCTTTGTTTTGTGTGTCAAGTGTTATGGAGTTTCCTTTACCTCCTCATTTAAGAGAGCTCCAACAGAGAAATTGGCAATCTTTTTTTTTTTTTTCCCTTGTTTTTCTTCAGGGTATCTGTTAATGGTTTGTAAAGTTCTTGGAAGTAACAGACTTTTGAAAGAGAAAAGATGAGCAAACAAAGTTAAGTGGAACTGATAATATGCATATAAGTTCTTATTTAAGATTTAGCTCTTATAAGGAACTCCAAACCCAAATAACTATTTTACAAGTTTCTTTTCTAAATATCTTTTCACAAAAGATACCAAAAAGTTGTTGTGCTACCTAACTGTATTGTCTGTCTACCAAAAACTTCATAAAGTGCCTGCTAAAACTGACCTAAAAAAAGCATTTCTGAACAAGTGGATGCAGTAACATTCTGGAGAATAAGTTTTAATAGAAGTTGAAAACTGGGATATTTATAGATATAAATGCCTATCAATTATGAGAAACAGAATATGGCCCTGTAACTCAGGAATGATTGCTTGAGTGAAGTCCAAGTCAGGAGGATGTGAATTATTGGTTTTAAAGGGGTTGCTTGCTTGCTTTTTGTGTCTTGAGGGCTATCTTTGCTCTTTTGGGAAATAATTGCAAAAGACAGCAAAGTGAGTGTAGATTTAGGATAGTTTGCCAGTTTCTGTAACAGCAAACCCGGACTTGAGTCCCAAGGGTTAAACAGGTTGTTACTTGTTTCTTTTTGTGTGAAGATCCCTCTTGCCCTGCCTGAAGTGAAAAAGGTGGAGAAGGAGAAAGGATTGCAGTGATTGGGTAGTGAGGGTGTTTTGAGGGAGGAGGAGTAGAATTTGGAAAGATCTATTTTATAATCTGTCAATACATTACAAGACATGCTGTTTGGTGCAAAATGGCCAGTGTTTTGTCTTGGGAGTCTATATTGACCTCTGGGCTTCTTATCTTTTAGTTAAAAATAAAACAAAAAAGCCCAAATCACTGTTATTGGATACAGTAGGGTAACCTGGCTGAGTATAGTATATACAGTATCTCAGCTGCGGAGGTAAAAAGGACTGGAATCCTTGACGGAGTCTGGAATATTTGGCACCTCAAACGTGTCTCTGAATTATAGTCTCCTGGATCTTGCATGCTGCAATTTAGGGACCATGTCAAAATGTCAGCAGTTGCTTCCACATTTGTAGTGTTGACAATATGACCTTCAGGTTAAGAGATCTCTGCTGACGTGAGCTGTGCCCAGTGTATGTTTGTTTTACTCTGTTTGGAGCTTTTGTAGTTGCATACTTCCAAATGACAACAAAGCAAATGAGAGCATGAAACAACAGACTTTTGCACTTGCAAGAAGCTCTTCTAATACTTAAGCATTGATGCTTCCACTTTTTCATTGTGCCCTAGAGTATAATACTTAGTAGTAAAGCACATGTGCAGCTTAAATGAGAGGGAAGTAGGAAAGGAGCAAATGTATTTCTTGGTGACACCATTCTTGTACTAGTTAACATTTGTACCTGGAAGGGTGAATTTGCAAATGGGGGAGTTTGCTGGGGAGGTGTTGTAAACAGGAGGGCAGATTTAGTCTCTTAACCTGTCTCAGCTTGGTGCTGGTAATTGCAGCTGAGCATAGTGATGCTGTCTTGGGTCTTTCATCCAGGTTTTGCTTCTTTTATGCAGACTGTGTTCAACAAAGTTGCCATAATGTGGGTGAGCTACCCACTTCTGTTAACTCTTTTATTTGGATACCTATTCAGGGTGGGGATATCAACTGGCACAAGATTCAGACATAGTGATATAGGTAATTATTGCATGGTGTGTGCTTCAAGGGCTTGTTACTCTTTGAGCTAGGTTTAGCCAAGTCACTTTCACGGAGCCTATCACCTCTTTATATAAAATGATATCTAGTCTGAATCAAACTGTAATTCTGAATAATAAGGCTGTATAAATGAGGGGATTGTCTCATTAACCAAATTTAGTCATTGCTTGGAAGGCCTCTGGTCTACTTCATAACTGCACTGTGATCTAATGTTATTTGTGAGCTTTGTGATGGGTTTATCATGTTAGAACAGCTCCCCTATCCACCCCCAATCTTGCACAGACTGTGTGCAGCATTACTGTCAGAGCCATATTTCCAGAGAGATGGGAATCAGGCCAAGCAGGAATTATTACAGGTTGTGGTAACTGTGTCTATCAATGACTGCACTTTGCAGTTATACAATGTTTGCATTGTGTCTGTCTTTGTCCTGTGACAGACTTATTTGTCTTACACTCCAGCCTGTAGCTTCCTGAATAGAAAACTACAGGTTCTGTCAGGACAGCTGCTTAGTAAAGGCACATGTTGAAATACTCAGGAAAATTACAAATTGCTGAGAGGAAGGATGTAGCATCCAGATGGGCTAGAAAGGATGCAGGTTAAGATTCCTGGCCTTTTCCTGATCAGTAGCCTGGTCTTGTGAGTGGAGCAAGTCTGAGCACCTGGAAATTTTATGCAGATATCATTATATTGGCTGAAATAGTGCAGATAGCTAGGGTCAGTCTCTTTGAAGTATGGAAGCACTAATCCACTTATAAGGACTTCTTGCCTTTACCTGCTTTCTGTCACAAGGGATCTGCAGCTACAGCATATAGCACCAGAAATAAAGGAAAAAAAAAAAATTTGAGCCTGTAGCAAGTGAGGAAACAAAACCTGGAGACAGCAATAGGTATGTGCCTGTTCCAAGCCAGCAGTTATAGGCTGACTTGCACAGGAGAACTTTGTTAGTTCTGCAAAGTGTTTGTGCCTCTGAGAGATTATGCTTTTTTTGTGACCCTTTCTGCCAAGTTGAAGGACATCATGTGTCTTATATGTGGCTACTGTATCTGTTACACAAGCAACAGTGGACTTCTTTAATGTGTCTGATGTCAAATTTATTTTTACAAAGCAATGTAATTCATTACTGGTGCCAACCCAGATATTTGTTATGGCCACAGTCAACACTTGTGACACAGCTGTTGCTGCCATTGCACAGTGAGCTCCCCAGTTGGAGTATAAGGTAAAATTGAAGCAAGTTTTTCTTATTTGCAGTCAGAAATCTACAGCATGGCTACATAAATACAGCCTTCTGTTGGTACTTGTGTTGTATAGTTGTTGGAATTAAGAATTTTTGGTCAAATTGATGTTGTTTGAGGCTGTATCTTTTCTTTCTATAGATACTCTTCTGCTGCAGGTTTTTGTTTCTCCATTGGTGTAGTTTTTGCTGATGTTTAGGCTTTGTCTGAAAAGGTGGGACAAATCACCTGGTTCCTTAAAATATACTTTTTTCCAATAGTTAAGTCCGAATTAAGAGCATATGTGTAGTTTAATGGCTCAGTTATGGTCTTGATTTAAAAATGCTACCTAAAATGTGTCTTGAGCTTATAGCTCTGAGAGAATTTACAGATCAGATAGAGGGTAGCAGGAAGAGTGAGGCATATGACTGATGCATAGCTGTAAGTATGTTTGTCACAGTCAAATGGATTACTGTAGCTGGGCTGGTCTAGTGTTTTTCCTTTCTCAGATTTTGGTGCTTTTATATAAAACTAATAAGTAACTTACTGTGTATTTTCTCTTTCCCTTTGTTGTTCAGTGATGTGGTACAAATTAAGAAAGATTATCTGCTAAATGTCTCTTTTTTTAAGAGGGCCAATATTGTTGGACAGTGTGGGAATTTACAAAGTGTTGCTTTTCTCTGCTTTGGGGATTTTTCTCCCCTCTCTCCCTCATGAGAAACATGAAAGAAAACATTTTTTGATGAGAATATTAGTGTCGCATTGGTATTTTAGAATAGTCGGATTAAGTGGGTTGTTCTTGGAATTTGGAGTTCAGTATTCAGTCTGTTGTTAATGTGGATGTTGCAATTTGCTAAAGTAGCCACCTCTTCTTTGCCAGTGACTAAATGTGCCTTTCATGGTTTCACCTGCACACTGAACTTATGCCCATTGACTGCTAGAACCTACCTACTTTTTTTTTATAGATGAAAGAGTAAAAGGGGCAGAGCGTGGACTGAAGGGAATGAAAGTCTCAGAAACCTCATTCCCACCCAAATATTGCTTTTTTTGTTCCCGTCTTCACAGAGTTGCCTTCTTTTGGGTGTGGAAAATCAGACATTTCCCTAAAACATCTGGGTGATAAATACCTGTTAGAGCCCAATGCTGACTCTGTGTGACCTTAAACACAGTTTTATATCCTGAGTTTTGTGCTCTTCTGCCTTCTTTTTTTTCTTCTTTGGAATATGGGTTTTCTCATCTATAAACCAGCACTTTTGAACATGTTTAAAAGCAAACTGGTAGAAATACTAATTTGTAAGTAAATTAAATGATCAGGAATGAAGATAGACTATGAGTTTAGTGGGAGAAAAACCTCCAAACACCACCTCTGTAGTAGAGTTAAATGTAGTTAAGCATTTTAGGTTTCTAACCCTGGATCCCTGAGATTTGCAGTTATTTTGTTGAGGAGCTTTGTTTTATGGAATACTGCTACACTGCAGTTTAATAAAAGGAGTGTGGGGAAATCCTATGGAAACAGTGACTGCTCGAAATGTAAGGATTTCAACTTGCTTTCTGTGTTGGTTCTTTAGTGAAATGCAAATTGAGTTAAGAATGAATGAACCTGTCCAGCCCCTGAAGGCTTCTGTGCTTTGCCTGGACTGGGGGCCAGAGTCAGGAGTGGCCACATGAGTCTGTGCTGAGATCATTAGGCTGAGGACACCAGCTGTGCTATTATTAGGGGTTTTAAAGTCTATGGCAGATGTTCTTAGGCTCTCTTCCAGCCCCCACATATGGTCCAGTGGAATACATGGAAAAAGAAATTCTGACAAATTGTTTTCCCATTCAACAAACGGGTTTAAAATTCTTTTTCCCCCTGTGTAGCTGGACAAGATATTTATGTTAATGTGAATGTTTTAAAAACCAGTTTGAAGTACTTGAAACAAGCACAAAAAAATTGTTCATATGAGAGTAAATACAAGTGCTTTCCTTGAAAAGGAGGACTTGAGGGGCAGAACTCAAGTTTGTAAGTACATACGTTTTGCCGTTTAAGTATTTGTTTTCTATTTTCCTTTACCACCGCTATTTAGACAGGCCCCTTGTTGGATTACTTTTTGTGCATGTATATAATGCAGAGCTTACCTGCAAAGATTTTGAATGCTGGTGATGAGACATAAGAGAAGATGTAATACACACAGAGCAAAGAGGTATTAATAATGAGATTAAAGTCTTTGAACAGAAGTACTGCTTATTATGTTATGGTGATACAGCATATAGCATGAAAAAAAGCATGTTTTTCTTTTTGTTGTTGTAAGAATATGTGTGTGTCTTGTTTTGAATGTGTGATATGTTTTCTCTCTGGAAGCCACTTAACCAGTTCACATACCCTCAAAGTATAAATCACAAACTGCTCTCTGGAGTTCTGATATGCTCTGTGTTGTACAAAATGCAGAAGGGAGGTATCTGCCAGGAAGATGCAAGTCTGACTAAATGGCAGACTAAAAGTACGTAAGGAGCTGAAGAATGCAAACTATTTACAACAGGTAACAAGTATGTCTCTATATCTCGTGTGTTATGGGATTTTTAGCCATGGAAGTGTGTTGTTGCTAAGCAGAACAACAAATGTTTAAACAATTCCCTGTACATCATCTTTTCCTTTCTGTCATCAAATGTGGTGTTTTTTGAGTAAAGCCAGCTGAGATGGTGCATGAGTTGCCCTGTGTTGAGCACAAAGGGAAGAAAATGCAACATTTGAGAAGTTTATTAATTTTTATGTGTCCATCTCTCAGCTTCTGAACTCTATGAGGCACCTCTGTCATACAGAGCTTTTTCATATGATTAAAGAGAAAAGGACCCAAATTAAGAATCTAACACACAGTTCTTACTGAGGCATTCATGCCTTTTGCATCCATTTTCTCTGTACATGTTTCATTCTGGATATTACAAGAACAGACCATACCATTGATCAGAAAATCTGAGTATTCATTCTCTGCATTATTTTATCAGACACCAAGGAAACAGTGTTGGTGACCTAAAGGTTTTTTGTTTTCTTTGTTCTTCTTGAGTCAGTGAACTGGATTTTAATCAAATGCTCTGACACACTTGTAGGTGCATGTTGCTGGTAAGGGATACATCTCTAGATCTAGTCTGAATGTGATTTCTCCTTTTGATATCCCTATCGCCAAACTGTTCATCTTTCTACCTTCTGATAATGGTGTTATTTTAAACCATTGGAGAGCCAGGTGGTTCTTCAGGCTGTTTCCACAATATGGTCGCAAAGAGCTGAGTGCATCCATGTACTGCACTGTGGGGAGCAATGAGATGTGACCCCACAAGTCCATGGTGGTTGGTGTGGATGAGCACTGTTCTACAGCTTATACTTGGGCATTTGAGAGTACTGCTCTGTGGTTGCACCCCAAGTAAGTAGGAATGTGTGCTGAAACTTGTGTGTTGATAACTCAAGTTGATAGCAGTGAGTAATCAATTGCTATTTGAGTAAGATTGTGACAGTCCACACAGTCACATAGCTCCTATGAGAAGAACAGTTCCTCCTGTGTTACTGAGATTGCAGTGTGGGATCCAGAGAAAATTTAAGAGGATTAGTCATGGCAGGTTGCATTCGGCCTGACTGCTTAATCAGAAGGATTTTTTTCCTGAAGATTATTTTGTTGGCAAAACTGGGAAAATTGGGATCTTGGTGAGCTTCAGAGGCTTGCTTTGAAGCCTGGAGCAAGCAAAGTCCTAATGTGCTAACATGACTGGTTAGAACATATTTTTCTTGGGTTAGAGGTGAACTGTCATATTTGCATGATGGGAGGAGACTGGGCTAAATGTGCTTGTGGTATTAAGCTTGCCTTCATAGGTGGCAGTCCTTGTTTGACTAGAATTGAGTATTTATATAGCTTATTACAATATCAGCTACTTTCTAACTGAAAAATAATTGCTTGGATTAAAGTGGTTGAGCCTTGCACAGCCTTGCACTGAGAGTATTAAACCTCAGTCAGCTCCCCCTGCCTTCCCCCAGTTCTGAACTTGGGCAGCTTGTTTGGTTCTCTATGGACGAGCTGGGAAGAGAGGAGAAGGAAAGATTGTTACAAACATGTTTCAGAAATGCATTTTCCTCTTCCAAGGATGTGCTTAGAGGAAGCAGTGCTTTTTAAATCTTAACCTCTAGGATGCCCTGCAACTCCAGTGATGCCATCAGTGATGTTGGTTCACGTACCTCCTTTGGTAGAAAATGCTTCCATGCAATAGATTTGAGCTGAACAGTTGACAGTTATATTTTAATTTCTCTGTAACTCTAGAATGCTTTAGACATATAGGTTCTCATGTGGGTGTGTATCTTTGTGGGTAGATGGAGCAAAACTCATCCTCTCACTGAACATATGTCCTAAGTCTCCTCTGTGAGAATGTACAGGAGCCTACTAATCGGTTTCACTCCTTCTTCAGCCTTAATCAATATGTTGTAAATAGTGTGGGAACTACCATGTTAGAGGTATGTGTGTATTTGTTTTATGAAATTTTGCTAATTGACAGATTGATAAATTAATGGCACACTCCTTGAGTGTATTGAAAATGGACTGTGGATTTGTGTGTTTACCTAGTAATTTATTTTTTAAATAGCCCCCCCCTTCCCCAAGCTTGACACTTCTTTTTATTGCTGTCTTACAGTACTGAGCATGTTTCTGCTTCAAATCAGCAGTAGGAAGAGAAATTTGTGTTCTAAAATGAGTGAAGCTCTGAAGAAGCAGATCTCCCACTCTCTCTCCCTCATCCTAGTTTAAAATTAGATCTGCCTGGCCTAGCAGGAAGGGGCTTATATTTCTTGCCCATTTTCCAACTGTCAAGCAGAGCATGTAGTCATGCTGAACAAAGCAGCAGCATTCCTGGATCCTTTTAATGATGTATTGAGAACTCCAGCGCCTCCTGATTTAATGAGTACAGTGAATGTATTCACAACTAACAAGAGCATGCTCATTAAACAGCAGTAAGTTAACTGTCCTATTCTTTTGTAGCAATCCAGTTCATAATTAAATGGTGCCATATCTGAATACAACACTGGGCTGTCAAATTGAGAGGTTAGATGTTCTGTGGATATGTGTGGTTAGATGGGGTTGTTGGAGTATAAGTAATTTCACTTAGCTTGTCTCACTGATAAGGATACTTTTCTTGGTGGAGTCTTTGTGTTTACAGCTCCCAACCAACCAAAAAGTTTAAACTTAAGTTAATTTAAATTGTCTTTTAGCCAGTAACTTCCAATTTTATATTCTACTCCACTGTACTACTGCTGTTACGTAAATCCAGAGTAGCACAGCTATGCTAAGTGGATTTACTAGACTGTAGCTGAGGGCAGAATTGGACCTTTGGTTGACTTGACTGCTGCATGAACTCAGTCTTAGCAATCCTGATGGTTAAGTGGTGACATTTTAGAAATGAGGAGATCAGTTTAGTGTTTTGGATTGGCAGATGTAAGCTGAACAAAGGTTAGGCTGCTTTAAGGCATACAGGAGTTTGTTGGAATTGTCTTCAGTACTGTTAAGATAAAAGTAGCAGATGAGTTCTCATGTAAGTTTTCTATCCCCTAAAGCACGCTTACCTTAATTTTTTGTAGAATTGTGGGTGAAAATGTAAATATTGAATTCATATGTTTGCTTTTAATCTAATGTTTATTCTGAAATATTTTGATTTTAATAGTTACAGCCAGTACTTAATAACAGATTTGGAGGCAGAGGGAATTTGGGCCCGAGGGAGGGACAGCATATGCATGCTGTCTGCTTTTCTACTGGGAACCTTCTGACACTGTCTTGGGGCCTTTTAGCATAATCAGGATGACATCAAGCCAGTTCTTGTTTCAAAGCAGCTGACAATCTATTCAGTTTGTGCTGTCTGCCTTTCTTTAAACTGATTTCAGAAAAAAGCCATACAGTCTCTCGTACCTGTTTGCCATGTGGAAAACGAGGCTCCCACATGGGTAGGGGCAGCTGTACTGAATGTTTGATGCAGCTTTCTGCAGCTGCTGCCTGTTACCACAGGCTGGCTGTACCTGGCTCTGATCTCTGCTCCTCAGCCAGTCCCTGCAGGTCCCTGGTGTGGGCTTGTGTGTAAGTCTATCAAATGTATGCTGAACTCTCTAACAATTCCTCTTTTCCCTAAGAGCCATTTTCATTCAGATACCCCATGTAAGCATCATTGCTTGTCTTCTGCTCTGCACTTTCATGCTAACACTGAGTGGTAAAGTTCCTTTTTAATGTAAACTTCCTGCTTTGTTCACACTAGTATATGTTGTAAAACCCAGGCATATGAATTGTTTGATGTAATTCAAAGGGAAAAAATTCCCTTCCAGAGTAAGGAAGAACCTGTTCTTTCCATCTTTAAATAAGAAGAGTGACCCACAGTGGTTGATTCAAACTGGAAACCACTTGTTTACTTGACACATCACATGGAGACACCCTTGCAGCTCCTACTGTCATGTGTAGTGTGGAGTGAACACACTGTGTGTAGAGAAAGAGGACAGAGGCGGGGAGGAGACCTCAGGGTGTCTTTGGTTAGTTTGAATCCTCAGTAAAACTTCCCTACTGGTTATCTAGAACAGGTGAATTCAGCTGTTTGACCTTTTTGTGTAACTCATTGATGGAGGTGAGTTGGGTACTGCTGTTGGGATACCATACAAAACTGAGGCAGGGAAGGATCTGTTGCTTTCTACTTCTTCCCGCAGGGTTTTTTTCTGTCTGTATTGTGCAGATTGGTAAAAGGCCTGTGTGTTTTTATTCAGTTGTGTGTTTGGTGGGGGGTGGGGATGGTGGTTGCTTTGGTTTTTGTTTTTTGGAGTGTAGGATTGCCAGGACAGACAGTGAGTATTTGGGGAGAAAGCTGCTTTTGTTTTAGACTTATTTCTGAGGTTGAGTTGCTTTTAACTTACTTTGATACTAGATCACAAATGTGCATTAGATGGGGAAGAAAGTGGAAACAGTTCCTGTATTACTCAAGTCTATTATTGCAAGATCTTAAATCCGTGTAAATTAATTCTGAACTTTGTATTTGGCTTAAATGTTTTTATATAAATTCTGAACTTTGTATTTGGCTTATGGCTTTCTTATAGTAACCATAGAAATTATTTTATAGTTTTAATATTAAGATAGTCTACTACTCTGCCCACTTGCTCAGGGAATAATCTACTCTTTACTGACTATGCCTGGGTTTCTGAAAAGCTGAAACACATTACAAATGTTCTAGTTCTGAGTAATAATTTATCCTGCCTACATACAGTGTTTTCAGAGAAGCTGCAGGGGGAGGATTTTGGCCTGAACACATACTTGCTTGTGCGGATGTGAAAGGGCAGTGTTGGGGATATCCTTCACCAGAAAAATGATCCACAGTTTTCTCTGTAAACTTTCTTGGGCCATTATTTCAGTTTGGATCTTAACACTCACTGGGCCCAATACCAGTTACTACAAAGGACAAATTATTACCTTGCATTAGTAAAACAACACTAGTTATTGCACCAGCAATTGACTCCTTCCTCCAGTCTCTCGTGATTATTTTTAAAGACAATTACCTTTTCATTCCTTACCATCAAGCTAAGATGGTAGTGAAAGTTATATTGCAAACTAACAAAATAAATTCAAACATCGAATTGGAATACATTGTAGATAAAGGAAATCAAGAAATTTTGTGCTGTGCATGTAGGCTTATTATAAAGGTGGGATTTTTTTACTTGGGGTATTTTTTCCCATAGCAAATGGACTATCAAAGAATAGATGTGCCAGACAGTAGACTTAAATTACTTGAAATAACTTTGCTGTACTATTACAAAGCAGACAGTCTTGAGGATGTGCAGTGTGAGTAGATGGATGGTACAGGTCATGCAGCACTGGGTTGTTGCTACTATGTTGACAAAATGTGTTATGGATAGGCAGGAGACACTTGAGTCATGTCTTGAGGCTTTGAAGGTTGTATTGTGTCAGCAAGGTGACCTCATAAAAATCTGTGTGTAAATAGCTTATATCTGTCTATATCCATACAAGATTTAGTTGCCAGTCAACTAGAGTTAAATCCTAATTTATCTCCCTAGATATTTAACAGGGGCACAGCCTGGCAGAGGATAAATAATCTTATTGCCAGTTCATTCTTTATTATAGTGTCAGCAAATGTTCCTGCTGCTGAAGATATGTGGACAAGACAGATGGGAGATGCTAATTACATAGACTCATTTGGAAACCTAGAAGAAAAGTATTGGTTGAAAAATTCTTAGTTCTTAGAAAAACTGTTTTGCAGCTTAACTTAAAAATTAATGAAAACAAAAAATACATTTTCACAAGATACTGTATTACCTGCTGTGATTTTGGGAAAATATCTGTTGAAATCCCAGCTTGTACAGAAGGGTTATGAACAGGAAATCTTAGTTCTGCATGTTGCTGAAAAGAAACACATTTTTCCTGCAATTTCAGCCTTTAAAAGACTATTTTATTCCCTTCTCTGGCTGCTGAAAGTACTGTATTTGCATATTGCTGCAGATGCTTGTTCTGGGTTGTCTGATTGCTGAAGGTCTACTCCTGTATTTCTTTCCTTACTTCTTTTCTTTTTTGCATTCCTTGGGAAGAAAGGAGACTTCGGTTCTATGTGAAAAATTTTTATTTGGTTTTACTTTAAATCTTGTTGCTTCACCATCAGGCTCAAATTTAATTTATTTTACTGCAGGTGTTTCAGTTCAGGCATATGAAGAAGTATAGAAATGCACATGGGAATAGAATTATATTTGCAAATGTAAATCACCTCATCAAATCCACCGTTCACCATATGGTGAATTTCAGTCTGCTGTTATCATAGCCTGATGCTTGGAACAGTTCTGCTCTTTAGTATGGTAAAACTTGGAATCAGTACTGTGGGAAAATAGTGGTGTGAAAAGGCAGTGGGAATACCTGCAGCTTCACTGATGAAGTAAATGACAGTTTATGTATCCTAAAGGCTGAATGTTATCCAGTCATACAGTTATGCACAGTTTGGAACTGAGGAATAATCATAGAATCAGAATGGTTTTGGTTGGAAGGGACTTCTAAAAGGATATATTTGATTAAAGTTACAGGCAGCCGAAAGCTTGATGCAGTGGGAAGCAGTGTAATTAACCACTGATGTAGGTGTGAGCTTTTGGATTAATTACAATTGAACTTTAAAAAATCTGTCCGACAGTTTAGTCAGACATGATTGGGGAGGTGACTTCTAATAAGCATAATCAGATGAGAAATGCTTAAAATTGTCTTATTTGTTCTTTTGTCTGAAGGATCATCTAGTTTGGAATACATTTTTCATGGAGGGAGTTGCATTTCATATCTACAAAGACTCAAAAGTTTATCCTTGGTGCAGGCTTGCCCCTGGAAGACAACGTTTTTGCATGGTTTGTTTTGACACTTTGTTTTCAGTTGAATCAATCCACAAAAAATTTTACTGCTGAGAGAAGAAGTGGCTGCAATGCAAACTTGTCTTTAATGTGAGGGTACAGGAGGCTGACTGAGAAGAACTGTTGTGGTTTGTCTTGGAGGAGAAGTTAAGAAAGGAAATTGCTCACAGTTTTCTTGAGGAATGATAAAATATTTCCAAATTCTTAAATCTCAGAAGACTGTTGAGGTGACTGGTCATACCCTACATAAAAATGCCATTTTGCGAAGGGCAGAGATTGTGACTGGCTTTACTTTGAAGGGTAATTTCAGAAAAAGGGGGTTTAATTTTTTTCAGTATATGTGTGATTGCCAGATGAGCTCCTAGCTCTCTTCTCTCATGAGTGTTCTTAGACATGCAGCAGAAAGCCTTAGTCTTTTGAGATGTATGCATTTTTAAAGTATGGCTTTATTTAGCTCTGTGGATAAATCTTGCTACTTTTGTGAAGACTCTCGAAATACTTTGCAGTGTTTTCATGATGTTTAAAAGGACAAGATTTGCTGACGTCTGTTTTGTCCAGAGGATTTTTGTGTATGGTTGTCTGTACTGCTTTGTTCTCAAATTAAAAATTTTGGACATGGTTAAGAACATAGATATTGTAATATGCAGTTAAAAGATCGAAGTTTTAATGCAGCAGACTGAAAAGAGGAGTAGCCTAACCCTGTTTGATTCAGTTTGGTAGTCTGTGTAGCTGCTGTGCCAAGAGAGGGTGAGGAAACTTGTGCGTGAGCCAAAGTTGCAATTGCATTCAAATGACCTTACAGCATCAAGAACTGTTCATGTGGGGGAAACACAAATAGAAGCCACACTTAAAACAAGCCTGCTAGCCAAATGGTGAGATTCTGGTGGGGAAGAGGAGACACAAGAAAGGAAGAATGCTATGCAGATGATCAGGAGGAAAAGGAGTTGAAAACCAGGTACAGCGGTGGCTGTTATGGAGGTGTAATCCCCCAATACTGTTTGTTGCTCTTAGAGCTGAGCTTTGACTGTAGTATGTATGTAATGTGTGTGCAGAGGCATTGCCAGCCATGTTTTAAATTAACTCAGACAAAGGAAGGGAACATGGCAAATGCTGCTTTAGTACTTTTAATTTTCACTTACTCAGCAGTTTAGTTGAGTGCTGTTTTTTGACTATTGCACTGCATAACGCGGCCGGCGTCTTTCTCAAATACTGCTGAGCTGAGCTGCCCTTGTGTTCTCAGATGCAGCTTTAGACTGGTGGGGCAGGGGTATAGCCTTATGCTTTGATGTTCAAAAGTAGGTTATTGGCAGTGTACTGTGCTTCAGTGGGTCAAGGATCACTGTTTACTGTGATTGCCTCCCGCCCTGCCTCCATGTCTAATGTTAGTTATTTACCACCATAAGATTTTTTTGAGTATAAACCAGAAGGAATCTGAGACTGTTAATATTTTTAAGTATGCAGATACAACTGCTTTGGGTGGCAGGTCTCTTAAATTGTGGTATTACTGTTAAACATGTACTGTGTTGGAAACAGGCAGATTGGTGCAAGAGGAATTACTGGCACAGTTTTGCAGGCTTTCAGCTGCAAAGAAATTGCAGTTATTTGAGGTACTTATATTGTCCTATATCTGTAGGACAATTAATTTGTCACCGATTTCTGTTGGCAATCCTGGTGTTTATATGCTATGTGTATTAATCTTTGTATGTGCTGATAGGTAATTTGGTAGCTCTTAGCCCATTTATTGAAGGATGCCGTTAGGGATGCCTGTCTAACTGGCATTCTGGACTTCATTCTGTTAAAATGACAATTCTTAAAATATAAAGAGCTTAGACATGAGTATTTCCTTTCAAACATGAGGACTTGAGCTAGGGTTGTTGCCATTTTATTAAGCTTGTTTTCTGGACATGATTTGAGTTTGCTTTTCTTATCTGTATTTAAATTGAAAACCAGAACTTTAAAACAGAAAACCCCCCAAAACAGTTCAAAATTATTAATGAGCAATATGAACTATTTTATTTGCAGAACTTTTTTCTAAGGACAGTTTTTCTTTTTAAATCCAATGGCTCTGAAATATTAGATTGCTGTTGAAGAGTTACATTCTTGTATTCTGGTGCCTGGAAGGCAGGAAAGCTCTAGATTCCCCCCC
>VZTJ01004682.1:143096-174236 GCA_013397795.1 Orthonyx spaldingii | reverse complement strand
CTCGTTTTTCCCCCCCCCCCCCCCCCCCTTGATCTTCATTGCTATAATCAAAAAAAGGGGCAACTTTTTATAATTTACTAGTTCTTTTTGCTACTGCACAACTTGGCTGTGTCTTAACTCTGTTAAAACAATGGGTATGCTTGGTGGATTTGTAAAAGAATTTTGCAACTGCTTCTAATCAAGTTCATTTTTTTCATGTTCTTTGTTACAAAACCCATTTCAACTTGGAGCCAAAGTAGTTTTAAGGGCCTTTCTATCATTGGGAGCTTTTTAGCTTGGGAACAATGCCCATAATAGCTGTTCCTTGCTCTGTGATTGACAGACTTGAAGGAAGCTGACATTTTTTTAATGAAAAGCTTTGCATTTTAAAACTTTATAAAAATACTTTGGATGTGCACTATCTGCAATACCTGAAATCCTTAGCACACTCAAAAATCTCAGTACTACAGTTGTTTCAGTACTACAGTTGTTTCAGACTAATGTAGGAAAGTGAAGGGAAGGAAATGTTTTTGTAGAGCTTTTAGCATCTGTAACATGACGTTGCAAAGTACAGGAGTGTAATTGTAGTTGGGCAGAGATGGAGTTCATATCAAGCAGAAAGAATACCCTTATTGTTCGTTCGTTTCACTCCCCCTTCTGTCCATACTAGTTCAGGTAGGATTCTATTACAACAGAATTTCACTTAAATTCTAGTAGAAGTACATGTCCTTAGGGATTAGACTAAAAAAAATCTAAAGTGTTCTTGAGTGAAGTACATCTGATGGGTTCTTCTTGTTCATTTCTCTATGACTCCCTTTTTTTCCTCTTGTAAATTCGCATTTCACCTCCTGATAATGAACATAAAGGTACAGTGAATACAATGTATTTTTCTCCCTGTTTACTAAACTTACCCACACTTCTTTTTTCTTTAAGATAAGTCTGCTTCCAGTAAGGTGCTTGTATTCATCACAGGGTGGCTCAGAACTTGTCCCCACTGTTTTTTATTTATCTCTAAAATACAGAGGAACAGCTGCCTTGCACAGGTGTTGAGCAATTTCAAGTTCAAGAAAGTCTTTTTGAAGGAACATGTTAAATGTTTTCAACAGACTGACTTCTTCTTGAACCCTAAACCCCCTCCCACACCCCACTCTGTGTATCCCAGGTGTTACTGTTTAATGTGTGTACTGCTGTGAAATGGACTGCAATTGAAATAAATGTTGTTTCTTTCTGGTGAACTGTGTACTAGGAAGGAAAGTTGAATGCAGATGAAATTTATGTTGAAGGTGCTGTAAGAAACTGGAGGTCTTGTCCAGTGAGCAGTTTGGTTCTACACGTGTGAAGGGAGCTTGGATGAAAGCAAACAGTAGGTCTGTACTAAAACTTGCAGTATGTACAGACTAGCAAGGAAATAGAATAACTTAAATATTTAAACAGAACTAAAAGTATTGGGACCGATTTATAATACATTTACTAGCCTTCCTAACTAGGACTTCTAGTTGAAATTATTCTGAGAAAATTCAAATATGAAGTTAAAGACTGAGGTGGATATGTGGCCTTTTAGAGCAATATAGATTGCCTTTAAGTCATCATGAGGCTAGTACAGGGATTACTGGGAAAACCTGAGGATTAGAAGTGATAAGAGTGTATTTCACCTTTTGGGTTCTATGTTGTTAGATTTTTAAATACTGAAACTATTTTCTCATTAACTGTGATACTTTTGCCTTTGTTCTCACCTCATTCTGAAATTCCTTTTCTCCAAAAGAGATGAGGTGTGCTTCCTGATGTCATGTGACTTCACACATATAAGGCTTCATCAGATAACTGGAACTGAAGGTGAAAAATGTAGTTGACAAAGAAACTTTCAAAAGAGGAGGTGCAGAAAGAAAAACTGCCTAGATAGGCTCTAAAAATCATGTGAACTTTAAGCCACTCAACAGCTTAATTTAGTGGAAGCCTGAGAGGCTTAATATAGACAGCTCAGATATCATGTGGAAACTAATATAGACATGTATTGATATAAGAGACCTTGAGCTTATCTTTATTTGTTCCTGGTCAGATTGTTTGTTTGCTTCCCTCCCTTAACCCCACTCTTTATTCTCAAGAGATGCAGTAAAATGGCAGCTGTTATCTCACAACTACACCTGACTGTATCAGGGAGAGTGAAGGAAAATTGGCCTCTTGGTACTGGCACTTGTTTTGATTTGGTCAGCTTTCGGTGGAATCTTCAATAAACTTCTTTGGTGCTGCTCCTGATAACTTTGACTGGGAATGTGAAATAAGTAGTGACTCTGGTCAGGATATTCTTCTGCTTGCTGAGAAGCGTTGGTGACTTCTGAAAGATGCAAGGTCACTGGGATTTTTACAGTTTTTCTTTTTTTCTTTTTTTTTTTTTTTCTTCTTTATCTTTATGTCTTAGAACTAGTTTATTTGTATGACTCCCAATACTGTAGCTTCAAATTGTAACTGTTACGTCAACAGCACACTAATTTTTAACTCTTCAGAAAATTCCTTGTTTCTTGCCTGGTCAACAAAACATCCGTAGGAAGGTCACAGTGTAACTGATGTGACTTGCCCTCTGATTCAAGTGTCATGGGAAAAACAAATGGACGGGTGGATTCCCTCTATGTTTACAGTAGCCATGGAAAGTTGTACTTGGTTAAAATCAGGCTCAGGAAAAAAAGCCACCCACACTCTTAAATCTTTACTTGAAAAAAAACCCAAGTTTTTCAAGTATCACTTCAGCTCTTACCAGAAATTTATTTGGGATAAAATCATACTGGAAGCAGCTGGGGATTTTAACTGTACAAGAAAAATGTGTCTGGAGTAGGTGGTGTTGATATCACTCTGAGGCCTCTTAAAATTACAGCCCTTAATGCAATCACCATTTATGACATGTAATTGTACTTACGGATCTGTAATTTTGTAACTGGAGAATTTAATTTGGGAAGTAATGTTATGAAAGCAAGAGTGTTGTCCTCCATGTGAACAGCTGAAATACCTCAACATCCTGACAAAACCAGAGTAAGTAGGATACCTTCATGTTCAAAAACTTTTTAAGCTGATGGTGAATGTTCCACTAGTTAAGTTCTCAGTGAACAAAGATAACTTCTATGAACCATATGGAGTAACGTGGGGAATAAGAGTCAGACCAAGGCATTTAGTGGTTGATTGCAGAGTTTTTGCTGTAATGACACAAGAACCATGATGTTAATCCTTTTTAGATAAGTCACAGTATTCTTCTCTGGTAGCACTGAGTGGGGGAAGTTGCAGAAGTTTGTGGTCTACATAGGGAGGAAAGTTTTGTGTCTGAAGTCTCTAAGACTTGCTTGGTCTTTCTGTGTCTGAGAGATGGCAAATTGCTTTTGAATTAAAAAATCACAAGTACCAATTTTCTAAGATGAACAAGTGATGGGGTATTTTTGGTGTTGAAGCTCTCTTGCCATTTCATAAATGCCATCAAAATTATTTGTCTTTCTCAAGGCTTGACGGCAATGTGCTTCACATACCTTTTGGAGACTAACTGGCCTTTCATTATGTAGCTCAGGGCTTTGGGTAATAAAGGATTTCATGTGTATTTTTCTGTAGTGATCATAGCATGCAATGAAGCAGCAAAACCCACAACACAGGTATCCATACAGTAGGAACCTGGGCAAGTCTTTTAATCCCCTGTCTGTTTTATTACTGTTTTGTAGCAAGAAAAATAACTTCGAATGTCGAGAGCATTACACTTGCTTACAAAATGTTTCATATGTTATTACATGTTGCTTCTGAAGACTTCCACAGAAGCCATCATGGAAGACTGCTGAATTACAAAGCAGTATATATTTAAGTGCATTAAGTTTAAATTATCAATGTGATTATAACATATTTAGAATTTAGTCAGTATTGCTTGTAATGCAAAAACCTCAGTTTTCTGGGATTGCCTGTAAAACACCTGTCACCTGTGGAAAAAATATGTGTTCTGTCTGTGATGGTCATGGATGGGCATGCAATAACGGCTCCCCTACCTCAGCAGCCATTCTTTAGTGTGCCTTTTCAGTCTCTCTTGTCATCAGACTGAGCTGTGGGGCTGTTACTAAGTTTGCAGAAATGTTTTCCGCTGATAATGTGCATGTCTTGTAGTTGAGAAGTTATTTTTAGCAGTCTGGTGAGACTCTTAGAGTCACTGAGGGACAGAGCACTGGCGGAGAGCTGGAAAAGGGAGCTGCCTGCCAGCAAATTGGAATGGGACAGGGGAAAATGGTACCTTTTATTCCCAACCATCTTTTTCTGTTTTTGACTACACTGTTCTTTCCTGGTGACTTGCAAAGAAAAGGCACATTTCTCAGGTTTGTAAAATTATCTTTGGCTGGGAATAATCACTGTGTTACTAAGGCAAAATTGGTAGAATTGCATGAGTGGAAACTTCCATTTTCACTATGATGATGTTCAAGGGCTGCCCAGATCTCAACAGACTCCTTTCAACTAGAGTGAATCTGAGAAGTGCTGCTCTTCACTCTGCAGTAGTGGAAAGGCTCTGACCTGAGACAGTTTGTATGAAGTCAGAGTTATATTAATCTGTTCACTGCACTTGCTAATATACCAGCCCCTTTCCTGACTGTGCAATAACCAAGGAAAGTTAGTTCAAGACAACAGTGCCACTGAAAAAGCAAATTGTTTTAAATTGTGGAACCTTTAATTTGACCATAGTATTCAGCTACAAGGAGCTTTTTAATGTTTAAAATTTGGTAAAACTCCTGTGAGGCTCAATTTGACCTATTTTATTCATAGAACTATTATGTAAAAAGATTGCTGAGGTGAAAAAATAGCAGAAAGCACAAGAGGGCCCACCAGTTTACAGGCTTATGTGCTGAAAGCTGCTGTTTTCCCCAGATGGCAGAATAGCTAGTGTACTCACCTAAGTAAATTGCTGTGCTTTTCCTCTCTTCCAGCTTTTTCTTACTTTTAATGTGTGTTTTGTTGTAGTGCTGTAATCAAAGGTCATTCCCAGTCTTTCAGTCTCCACGTGCATGGCTGAGTGAATGTGCTTTTCTTTCATGATTATCTTTGCAAAGAAAATCTGTGGGTGGAGAGTTTAAAATGGGATTCAGAGTGGTTTAAGACTTCTCTAAATGACATACCTGGGAATGCTGCCACATAGCAGAAGCATTTCAGTGATGTGTATTTCATTGCTGTAGGACACCAAAGATGAAGTAAGGTAGGCTGTGTCAGTTGCTACTGACAGTGTTCATAAAGTAACACTCCATGCAACAGAAGGTTTGCAGGCATGCTGAAGTGAAAGATCATCTTTTTTTCTTATTGCTATTTAGGGTTAGGTTTTATGTTCCACCCTACTGTCTCTTTATACTGGAGTAGTGCCATTTATTTGATACGAAAAAACTTCCCTTTCTTACTTGAAAATAACTTTGAAGGTATTTGTCTGTCTTTCCTCGGACCAGTCAGGATGGGTTCATGCTGAGTGTCATCTCTCTGTTTTGACTGGTAGGCATTGGTCCTGCTCACGGTATTGTGTCATGGCCAACTTTTGTGCTACATGTGCAGTTGTGTGGATTTTTTGGGGCTTCATCCATTCTTTTAATATAGTGTCTGTATTGTCTGTATAGGATGTTTGTAGGAAAATTTTGCTCATGGCACTTCAGTTTTGAGTTGGATATTTTCTACCCACTGTCAGGTAGAACGTGATGTAGTCTGGATAATTTGAAAACTTGCTTAGCTGAAGTTCAGTTTTGTTTTCACAGCTGTTTGAAATTTGTCTGAAGAGCACAGGCCATAATGGTTAAAACCTGGTGGCTATGGTGGTGTCCATTGTCTTGCAGCAAAGGGAATTGGTGATGAATGCAAACTGTACTATCATAGCTAAACATGAAACATTTGGTTTTAAAGACTTTATGGTGTATGTGTCTCTGCTGAGCCTGATGATGGTGCTGAATAACATAAAAATGATGTGGTCAGTGTCCTCTCTAGTTGCCTTTAACTTTGCACTGGGAATGTCATGGCAGCACTGTGCAGCTGTGTTACCTGCACGCATGTTTGGACCAAGAGTAGAGGACACTCAAATTCCCTTCTTGCCTTCATCTGTAGGAATGTACACTGCTACTGTGCATTAATGCACATTCTACATTATTTTGACCTGATTTGTAAATAAATGTATAAATTCAAAGAACTGAGCAGAATAGATTCAATAGATTTTCAGTGACGTAGTTGTGATGCGTGACAGCAAAAACAAGCTTCTTATTGAATGAGAATAAACTTGTACAAGGGGAAAGAGGAAAAATTAGTCAGTTCAGAAACCTGCACCTCAATACCCTCCAGTAAGTCACAAATGCACTACAGCAGCAAGAAAATAGTAGTCTTTGTTCTAGCTGTATGTTTGAGGTTTGTGTGGTTTCTAATTGCAGTATAAATTGATATCTCTATATAGGGCCCTTTGAAAATGAACAGCTTTATTCTTCAATGCATTCAGGTCTGAACACAGTGTAAAGATTGAGGAAGAATGGTTATCTATGAAACGGCACTATTATGCAAAAGTTTTTTGAGAACTTAGAAAAACCCAAACAAACCACCAAAAAACTCGGTATCCTGCCAGTTAAGTGACCTGTTCTCTGTGTCTAGACTTGTTTTACATTGTTCTTTCCTACCTCACTGTAGATTTATCATGAATTATCAGAAATCAGTGGGAGCTGTAAAACACCCTTCTATTCCATATCAGCATGGCTGTATGGGCACTTATTTAGCAGTAGGATTCTGTGGGAGCCCATATGGGTATATGTATGCTGTGGTGTTTGCTGGGAGTTTCATCGTCTGTTCTGGCAGAACCAGTCTCTTATCTGATGCGTCTGGCATACTGTGCAAGTGATCTTAGCCTAGAAAGTTGTGAATCCAAGTCAAACTGCTGACCTTTTTCTCCTCCTTGTTAATAAACCTTCATGTTTCTTCTGCAGCCAGTGCATAGAGCTAGGCCAGGGAAGAGCTTTTCAGCACTGTCCCATCCTGCTTAGAAGGTGGCAGAATGCCTTTCTCAGGTTGCACAGAGATTCTTTGGGCTGCAGTCAGGGGCTATGCAGGCAGCTGGTGTGGGTGTCACTGCCTGTGGAGTCTGCACTGAACAGCAGCTTTGAAGAAAGGGCACAAGTAGTGGAACTGCAAGCCTACCACAAAATTCTGTTAAAAGAGAGAGAGGTCAAGGAAGGTTCTAGTGGAGCTTGTCACTGCCAACACACCCCAGAGGGCCTGTGCTAGACATAGTGCTGCTTGAAAGCTGACTGCCTTTCCAAACTACAGGACAGTGGCTTATTTTGGCCTTGACCTGTCAGTTGCTGGTGTTGGTGATGATAGAAGTTTACAAGGGAATTACTGCTAGGCTTGAGTCACGGGAAACTTACTTATGCTTCCTGTTTTGGCCATGGAGATTCCA
Organism: Orthonyx spaldingii; assembly: GCA_013397795.1. Classification (NCBI taxonomy): domain Eukaryota; kingdom Metazoa; phylum Chordata; class Aves; order Passeriformes; family Orthonychidae; genus Orthonyx; species Orthonyx spaldingii. The sequence goes on along the minus strand of VZTJ01004682.1, from coordinate 166,843 downwards.
ACCTAATGATGAATATCAATGGATATTTTTATTCAATAATGTAAATGAGGTATATGCATTCTATTTTTTCTTCCTTTTCTGTTTCCATGGTGAGGGACAGGTGTGTGAAAACTGATTCACAGGACCTTACAGAGACATAAAAGTGCACAAAAGAGGAATATGATATTGTAAAGAGAAGGTTTTAAAGTGATGGCAGAATGTTTCACTGAGAAGAATAGAAAATGGTTCTTGGTAGAAATTGAGGGTCTGCTGAACCCTGCATTTGGTACAGGTGAATAAACAGTGTATTTATGAAAACCCCATCTGAATCCAAACAGCATCTGGATTCGGAACAGCAAGGGATGTAAGGGTGGCCTAGTGTAGACACATTTCTACTGTGCACTAAGAACAGCTACAATATTTAATTCCATGTATCCTGATAGAGGAAATACTGCAATTTTCACTTTAGAATACAGTCTTGTGTTTTGCTTGAACTGCTGCATGAATTATCTGGACTGCTATGTTCTTGTGACCAAAGGAATGACCAAGAATTAGTTAAACAAAGCTGGAACTGTTATTTGCATGGGGCAAGTGATAGCTTGGAGATCTTTGCCATTATTGGGCATACTTTTTAATGTTATTTCAGCATTTCTTATTGAAAATTGTGTTAGAAGCCATACCCCCAGGAAGATACACTATGTATTTCACCCTGCTTATGCTTAAAGCATGACTAAATTTAAATCAAAAGCTTTTCTACATGAACTGTAAAACAAGTTTAGAAGATTGACTTTGTTTCAGGGAAGTCAGTGCCTACATAGAATATACAAGTATTTTTCTAAAATTTCTCTCTTTTAGTTGTGTGATGTGCAGTCCTTTCTACGCAAGTTCATTTTTTTCTGCCACATTAACTTGCAAGGAATTGCTCTCCAGACCTTCTTCAATAGCAAGGAGAGCTTCATATCCTCTCTTGACAGTAAAAGAGATATGATAAAGCCTTGGGGTCTGCTGTAAGTACATATTGGACAAAAAACTGAAAATTAGTCAAGGCTTAAATAATAAAATTGAGGGTGTGCTGTCTCTAAGCACTTTTGAATGTTACTGGCTTGAGTTGTCAATTCTTGGCCTCTTTTTCCCTTTTTTAGCTCAAATAAGAGTTTATATATCAAATGAGCAATCTACACAGGGAATTTAAGAGTAGATAGAGAGATCTGTTCCTTTCAGGAATTCCTATGTTTATGTTAAGGATTGTACTTCTAGGCCTTGCTTTCCATTTTACCTGTTGCTCTTGACATCTGAATCTTCCACAACTCTCTTGACAGAAGCTTGTTTTTTTTTGTGCACAAGCCAAAAATGTGACAGTCTTTATAGTCACACTATTATTTTGGCTTTAGTGATGCTTTCCTATGGTCTCAAAATGTATCATCTTCTTCAAATGTAACCATGGGTACTTAAAATCCAGAAGATGTTCCAGTCTTATTAGGGTTATTTTGAGAAGACTGAGTATTGGGAATGATAACTTTCCTTGTGCTAGAGTATGTATGACTCAAGGGAAATGAATTCTAATTGTGGTTCTGAGGCTGATAGGACCATTGCTCTGCCAAGTTAGGTCATGAAAAAACATTTTGAAGGAAGATATTTCTAAGCATTATAATATACTTATTTTGAGAGTTTTGTTTCTTTTAAGCTGTAGATGGGCAACATTAGGGATACTATTTTTTATTTTTCAACTGAATAAAGAAGTGCTTCACATGCTGAGTTTTCCAACCTTGTAAAACTCCTTGTTGTTCTCTGCACTTTTACATTTAGCTTGTGTCTGTAATATTTTACTGAATTCGTTCAATTCCTTTTATTGCCCACGAAAGGGTTGCTTTTGATACTGTAGTGAAAAGTTCCACTTTCAGAGAAATTTCTGTCTTCCAATTAAGTTTTAAAGCACACAAAGAATAAAATCCTTGACTTATAGGAATAAAGTTTGTCTAAGAACTGTTTTCCTCGTGGAAAGCTGACTGGGTTGCTTGCCTGAGGCTGTTGGTATATTCTGAATACTTTCTGACTGGGTGCTGAGATACAAGTAAGTCATAAGGCACACTGATAAGTGGGGAACTGAATTGGCTGATGGTGCAGCAGGTCAGCTTGTCTAGTCCACTTACAGTAGTTTTTGGTCTCAATAGAGATTTTCAATTGAGCAGGACCTGTCAGGGGGCAGTTTGGTCAAGTGCTTTCTTACTGCCTGTGCCATGAATCTAATAAGTGAGGTTCAGTGTCCAGGAGTGTCTGTTGTGTGTTTTGGAGAATATGTACATGCACACAGGAATTTAACTAAAGACAGCTTCAGAAAGTGCCATGTTTAATGGTTATCACAAGTATTTTCCAAAGTCAGTTTCCAAATGGTCTGAAACCATTTGATCCAGCACTGATTGAATCCAAACTTCTATTTTCGTGGTTCTTTGGGGAAAGCTACAATGCTGGATTTCAACTTCATTCTGTATCTAAGTAAGACAGTCTGCAAATGAAGCAAAACCTGAGCAGGTATTGCATTTAATTTGCTTTTGTATCCCCTATCTTATGCTCTTGTGTAGTTCTCTCCTGTAAGAAGACTTTTTTTTTCCTCTTTTGTTTTGTTTGGGGTTGGTGGTTTTGCGTGTGTGTGTGTAAAGACTGTATCACAGCTTTGCCCTTGCCATGTTCATGTTAATGCCCCTTGAATTCTAAAAAACTCTGTTTTAGAATCTTTGCTTGTGTGACTTTGACTTTAATGGCACTATGCCATGGATAATTGGCTCAGTTTCCTAAAATTCCACAGCCTGTTGTTAAGATAAACATTGCTAGGTTCCCAAGAACACAGACACATGTATATGGTAATATACTGATTATACAGAGCAACCTTTAAACAGCAAATTCTTATTTTCCTGTTTTATTCTTGATGTTTACACACAACTATCAGAAGCAGAAAAATGACTTGACAGAATAATTGTGCCAGTTTTTAAACTGCATTGTAGCCTTTTGAGAAGGGCTGTGAAATAGCTTTGTTTGCTGTAGCCATTAGCCCCTGGGGGAGCTGGAGGGAAGCAGTCCTGCATTGGAATGGTGTGTGTTGAGATGCACCCTCATTAGTCAGGGGCACATGTCCCAGCTGCTGGGAAGGCTGTGTGACCAAGGCTTTGGTATGAGGCCCCGGCTTGTTGGTTGTTTAGGAATTTGTGGTCTTGTTATGTCACTCAGCACTGGTACCTGAAGTGGCTTGGAAGGTTTGGATATCAACAAGTCTTGGAGATCTGACTTTCTCTGGGCTGAGGAGGGCTGTGATCTGCATTCCCCCCAGCCCAAAGCTTTAGGGAGGGGCCATAATTATAAAGCTCGTGACAGAGCTCTGCTCAGTTCACTCATGTCCTCTCAAACATAACAGTGTATGGTTGAAAGCATTGCTCCCACACACACCTAATCAGAGATGGCAAAAGAAAGTGGTTATGAGGCCCAGGGATATTAACAGCCGGTTTAGAAATCGTGGGAGAGGTTTTGAGAAGCTCTATGCACGTTCAGGGTTGTAAGGCAACCTTGAAGAATGATGGAGGCTCTCGCTGGGTTATGCCAGTTGCTCGAGCACGTGGGGAGGCTTGCTGCCAGGGACTGAGGACCAGTGATGCTAGTGAGCCAAAGCAGATCAACTTAGCATCTTACTCAGAGCAGGAATTGGTGGTCTGACTGTCCTTGGAGGTAAGCTTCCCAATAATTGTCTTTGAAATTGCTTCTGGCAGCAACAGGATATTTAAATTTCTTAATTTCTGAAAAAAAAATTTAAAAAATAGGATGTTCTTTCTCAGCAGATGGGGTTTTGGTTTGTTTGTTGGTCATATTTTTTAATAATCTTCTTATATAGTTATTCAACAGTGTAAAGCAATAAACTCAGTCTGAAAATAAGTGGATCAGGACACAAGAGTTATGGTGTGTGGAGTTTGAGTTTTTTGAGTTCTGTGTTTGTTGGTTTTTTCTTTTTTAGGGCAGTTTGCAAAAAATTTTCTTCCTCTTATCCCTGCTCTCATTGACTGTGCAATAAGAAACAGTAAAGAAAAGCATTAGTCTTGTGTTATATGGTATTTTGTGCAAATGTTTTCAGAAAGTCAGCTATTAAAACTTGAAATAATGACACTTTTTTCCAATCCTATAAATCAGTATTTTTTTAAATTTAAATTGTACCAACTCCATGTAGACTCTTAGAAGTCATTGTGGAGGGTGAGAAATTAGAAGTTCCTCCTGTAATAGGAGAAGAACAATAGTAATGCAAAACAAGATTAAAATTCCCCCCTCTCCCCCAGGTTGTAAACCATAATAAATATTTGGTTTGAGCCAGTCTGCTCTTTGTTTAGAGTTACTTGACTAAAACTCTTGGCCCTAACTTGCTGGCAATTAGGCCTATTGTATTTTTGATTGAACAGTAGTAGTGGTGGTGGGAAACCAACATACTAGCATGGTCTTTTAGCTGTCTTCCTTTGCTCTTTAGTGTTGCCCTGAGGAACAAAGTATGGCTGGGCTGGCTCATCAGGGGTTTAGCTTGGAACGGGAACAGATTTTGATTTGAATATATTTACCTACTGCCTGCTGTCTTAGGCCCAGTCACTATTCAGTGAGTTCATGGGGGGTTTTGTTTTGTTTCCCCTGTACAAGTAGCTAGTTCTTGTGTGTGTAGTGCATTTGTGACTTTCTACTCTGCTTCTGGGCAAGTGCTCTCACTGCTCCTTCCTGCTGATAGGAAGTGAGCTCAGGACTCAAGAGCAGAGACAGTGGTGTTACCTCTGCTGCTGCCGTTCAGAGAACTTGTGGTAATCAACTGCTCTCCCCAACTGGCAGAAAAGCTGTACCCAAAACTCTCCTTTGAAAGCCTTTGAAGTTTGTGGAGAAGTAAAGAAGTGGGGAGTTCCATTCTCTTGTGGTGTATAAATAAAGAGAACTTTTCATATATCTGTTATCACTGTTCCTACTCATGTTATTTGAGGACCTGGTTTGCTGCTGGTGCAGCCGTTTTCTCCATATCTGAACTCTCTGACAAATCTTTGATGCTTGCCTTTTTTCAGTGGTACAAGGAGATATGCTGGTAGACATGGTGTTTATGTACCAAAATGGATGCTCTTGTATTCTAGTTTGTGTATTCACTGTGTTTGAGGCTAGAGTCCATACATACTAAATGTAACAGCAGCCTAATCTAAAATGATTTGGTGGGGTTTTTTGTTTTGTTTTGCCTTTTTAAGTCATAACATCTTATCTTCTAGTATTGGTCCATGCCTTTTGGACCCACCTTGTACTGATCTACATCAGTGAACACCTTGCATGTGCATGGGTGTGAAAAGAAAGTACATGTTTGAGGTGTTTATACTTTGTATTGCCATACCTCTGAGCTTTGTTTTCTTTCTTCATGAATTCCTTCTTTGCCTGCACATGGAGTTCGCATACAGTCTGCACTAGTGGTGGTGGTGGTGGTTGAACAGCTTTCCCTTTCCAAAGCAGGTACACAGCTGATGATCTCCCAGTCAGGAGCACGAGGTGTTGCAGGAAAGGGAATGCACTACTTATATCTCTGCAGTTTTATTTGTTCACTGAGAGAGGGGGATGGTGGGGAGGGCATGGGTTTTGGCCTATCTTTAATAAAAGGAGAGGGAGCTGTAAAAAGCTGCCAGTGTAATGTGAGCCTTACACGAGGAAGAACTATTTATAGATCCCTGCAATATTTGCCTGAAGGAACTTGAGAGCAGAGTGGGGCAGTGTTACATAAAGCTGGGTGAGAGCACACTTGTGCCCTCACAGCTGTGAAGGTCAAACCCAGGGCTTGTCTACTGTAAGGCTTCCACTCTCCCTTGCCCTGAGGGGAGAAGAGACTGATGGGCTCCTTCTGAAGGCCAAATCCTAGTGGTGAGGAACTGGTTTGTGGAGAGCAGTGGTGTGGTTTTCTTATGAGAGGCTTATTATTTGTGATGTTTTGATTTCATCATTTTTTGAGAAAACATGGCTGTCTTGATTGATGACTTAATGGTCAAATAAAGCCAAACAAGGTCATAGCAGCAGATTTGGGGACATTGAGAGTGAGATTTCAAGCTGTACATTGTTGTATTATGGTTTAGGCAGCTTTTTGGTTATTGCTGCTGCTATTCTGGCTTTTGTTCTCTGGTGGTGACTTTTTTATTCTAAATGACATTGCCATGTCGCTGGCATTTAGCCAGGTATTGTTCTGGGTTTGGATGCCTCATCAGCTTAGTACTTGTTTGTTGTGAGGGTTTATAAGAGTGATTTTAGAAAGCTTTCATATCTTTACCTTGAAAATATTTTTTATGGTTTCATAGGCAGAAGAACCTATCTTAGGGAGGCATATAACTGATCCTTCATAGCATGCGGCATTAACACTCAGTGTTGATACTTTTGTGAAGGATTGCTTTTGGCTAGGTCAAAGTGTTCCTAACCCCACTATGAAGGAGGAAAAAATCCAAAGCCAACAAAAAGCATGGATTATGATCTGAATGTACTATAAAGCTAGGAAACTTAGGCAAGATGTTTGATTAAAAGGGTCTTGAATGGCTTTAAAATGTTGGATAAGGATACAGTCTGGAGTTGTCCAAGATGTTTGTCCCTGTAGTTTTTACTATAAAATTACTGGATCTCTTCTAACATGAGAAATGCAGAATTATGTAAAATGTTTGAAGGTAAATAAACTGCTTCTCACATTCTGTCACTCACCTATGACACTTAGACTCTTTCTGTCCCTTGAGTTAGAAGCTTTAACTAAGCAGTCAGCATTCTGCATGTTTAGAAGGCAGCTTCTGAGCAGAAGCTAAACCCCATGGTTTATAAGAGGGTATATACTACAGCACATGATTAAAACAACTCAGTAAATTATTTGGGCTCATATTCAGTATTTATCCAAAAGTTAAACAGTTAATGTTTATGTATGTGTGTGTTTGAAAGCCAGACCTTTTGCAAATGGTGGTTTCTTCAAGGTCTGACAAAGTGTGTTTAAATGGAAGAAGGCATTTTGACTGGCTTTTGAACCCACCCACTTAGTGAAGAAATTGATTTTAAATTTAAAAAAAATGGCAAATTTTTATAGAATTGAAAAGTACATTATGAAAGGAATAAAAAGTTGAATACTTAAAGCAAGTCTAAGTTGCTTCAGTCAATTATTTTCCCAAACAACAAGGGTAGTTGAGCATGTTTATCTTTTTACAGATGAGACAGACATACAAAGTAGCTTTGATTTGCTTCAGTGTCTACATGGAGCATTTTGCATCTGAAGAATATTTTTTTTGGTGGGGGGTAAGTAAGAACCTTGAGGGTTCTTTTTAAACAACTTAGTGAAACTTAGCAGACTTAGAGTAAAACAGAGGTGTTTAGGAGATTTATAATGTCATGCACAAAACAAGAATATTTTTGGTGGGACTCTTTCAAGTACATAAAAGGGTGGAATTTGCACATTCTAAAACCCTCTGATGCGTTTAAGCAGCAGTTAGTAAATGAGAATTAGTGAATCAGTAAATGAGAATATGGGATCAGGGCTCTGAAGCTTCAGGCAGATGTGAAGAGTAGAAAGGTCTCAATCCCTTGATACCTTGTGGTTCTGTCTAAATTAGCAAATACTTTGGTCAGTAGGAGTGGGTGACTAGGTTAAAACACTGAAGCTTCTTAAATCTTCATTACTGATTTGAGAGGGTTACTTTAGATTAGATTTAGCTTGTCACCTTGGGCTGAATGTCCCTACTTACCTGTGCAGTTTGAAGCTTCTTGAAGGAGAAAATTTAATAGGTACATGCCAGATAACTTGTCAGTGATGTAGCCCATGGGGCTACCTGAAGTTTCATGTCCCTGTTAGACAGCAAGTAGCCTTTGAAGTGTATCTTGGAGCAGAGTTGTCAGATTCTTATTCAAAAGGGAATTGATTGTTCATATGCACCAGAGCTGTTCTGCAAAACCAGCCAGTTCACAGTAAATGGTTTTGCTTCTGCTCTAAACCAAACAGCATAGTTAAATTATGGATGAGAGTATGCATAGCAAAAGGATGACCTGGACAATTTTAGTCAGATCTTCTGGAAAGATACTTTCCCCCTCTGTTAAGGAAACATTTCTTTAAATTGACAGATGTTTGCAGTGTCCCAGTTGCCATTTTAGGCTATTGAATAAAAGTAGTATTTGAATCACAAAACCTGAGCTGGATAATTAAAAATGGTTCAAAGCTTAATGATCACCAAAGGGTGCAGCATGTGGCTCCTGGGTAGCACATTAGGAGTTCCAGATGGTTTGTGACTACTGTAAATTACTGTTGCTGCAATCCAAGATAGCAGTAAGAATAATATTGCAAAGTTTGGATAAGGTATTCAGCATTGTTGGGCTCTAGGTAAGGACATGGCTGAATATCTCTGTATCTTCTACTTTTGATGAAGAAGAATTACTTGAAGTCATTTCTGTATTTAGATTCAGAGTTAAGTTGCGTTTAGTGCTGAATGCAGAAAAACTTCATCTCAAATGGGGGTGAAAAAGCAAGTGGTTTATTTTATTTGCTTGCATTTGAAATTTGTCGTGTATGAAACTCAACCCTTTCCCCACAAAACAAACTGCAAAGAAAAAAATGAACTTATTTCTTTTCATGTCCAGAACCCAGAAATGAGTGACTGATGTGGAAATTTTTTTCCCCTCTACCTCAAAACCATCACATTTTGGCTGTTGTGTAATGTAAATGTGTCTGTTAGCTTTGAACTGCTTTGCCTAGATTACTGGCAAAGCTGGTTTTTTTTTTTAATTGGAACACAGTGCTGACTAATCACAGCTCAATTCTGACTTGCCTTTTGTAATCTGGGTTGCCAGAGGTACACTACAGTCAGTACCCGATGTACTTCTTCATCAAGTCTTGGTTATGTTGCAGTCATAGTCCAGTCTATTGTGTGAATCTACTATTAGTTTGCAGAGGTGTTGACTGTATGTAGAATTTAAGGTCTTGATATAATAATCATGCCAATATTCTGTGTTAGGCATTTATTGAGTTAGACCAAAATATGAGCATTCTGCAGAGGTGGTGTGCAGGAGCAAGTCTTTGTGCTTTTGTGATCAGTAACAAAATGCAAGGTTGGAATGAATGCCTTTAACAAACAACTGACAAATAAGGTTTTTTCAGAGTAGAATGACCTTTGTCAAAAAGATACAGATGGTAAGGGAACTTTGGTCTTTCAGCAAACAGGTTTACACTGAAGAATTAAGTTCAAAAATTCCAAATTAAATATTTCTCTAGTCCCACATCTGGCTATTGACCTCAAACTCTCATTGTATTTAGACTGGGAGAAATGGTACAATACAGCCAATGGTACTGAGGCAAAAGCTGAATTATGTCATATTAGGTAGGAGAGGAGTTATTTAAATCCCATATGCAAGCTGCTGTTGACATACACAGTGGAAAGAATGAAATGAATTGAATTTTCATTAAGAAAAGTTATAACCTGACTTACAAACTCTGCACTTGTTTGAATGTCAGATTAAGTATAAAGCTACAATAATGATTTATATCCTCATTTATATGTCAGAAAGAATAAATACCAAAGAGTGCAATAACAATTTGTGCCATCTTGTTTATGAATATTCTATGTGCAGGTGACACTGACAAAAGAATAATATTAATGTTGTGTGTTTAATGGGGACAGTAGCTACGATGTCCATTTCTGTTAATGGCTGTTTTGACAATCTGGTAAATAGTGCTCAGCTGCAGTTTGTTTTTATTTTCTGCAATAGGAAGGCGTAGAAGTTTAAAGGACAAGGGTGCACTGCCTGGATTAGATGGTAATATTTGTCTTGCAAGAGAGGCCACACAAGCAGTGCCTCTCTGGGTTTTAGAAGAGTGAGTAACATTTCTCCCCTGTGTGTATGGAAACTGAGGGTAGTTAATAAGTCTGAAAAGAAACAGACATACACATTTATGCTGGCTTTCTTTCCTCCATGATACAAGGTTTTAAGATCAAGGCAAATTCCCTTCCTTAATCCTGAACTTGACTTTCTCATGTAAATGCTCCATGTGTTTCTGCATTAGACCAGACAGACTGACTATTGTGAATTTTGGGGCGGGTGGCTTTTGTTCCTTCTTTGTGATTTCAAGCTTTTTTTTTTTTTCCCTAGTTTCCATAACTGCCTACAGCAAAACAGATTGTGTGAAAAAAGAGCACTGATGACTTTTGTTTCTGAATGCATATCTCTATTTGCTCTTAACAGAGACAAGGCAGGAGCTGTTGGTGTGGAGCTTACAAGAGGGGGAGAACTGGTTCCATCGTACCTCAGTGGAGTGAATGTTAAAAGGTGAAACTCATTCAACACAAACTTCTAATGCAAATTGGAATGTTATGTTCTGGCCAAAATGTTTTTGGTGAGGACTCTGTGGGAGAGAGTCAGAAATGAGTAAAGGTGGTCAAGTATGTCCGATGTTGGATGTCATTTGTTCAGAAGAGTTACAAGATCTTAAATTCCCGAAACTCACTTGAAGACTGCACACAAATCACACTGTGGTTATCAGTGTTATTTCATTCAGGAGTGTGTTATGTTACTGGCTTCCTGAGGTTGCTAAGGCAAGGCCTGGGGAGGAGGGGAGAGGAGGGCAAGAAAAGCTGAAGAGTGATGCTTGTGCTTTTAGTTACTTAATCTTAGTCACAGCCTTGTTCATAACAACAGACTTATCTAATAATTTCCCAAAACAAATGTAATTCACAGATGTGTGGTAGCAGCTCAGACAAAATTGAGCCCGTCTAATCAGTCTGTGCATTTCCAGTACTTTTTCTTGTTTACAGCTTAAACTGCTTCTATCTTCAGTGTAGAGGGGAAAATTAAGATTTGCATTTTGATTCCAACTTCATTCGAGCAACTAATTTCTAATATCAGTAATCTCTCTCTTGTTATTTCTAAAGAGACACTTGAAAGGGGACCATTTAAAAAGGGGACTATTTAAAAAGTAATCAGTACAAGTAACCCCATTGTTCTTTTAAGTATGTACTGTAATAGTGCAGGAATAATGGATGCTCTGCAGGGGAACTGTAACACTTTCTGTTAAAGCACTCAAATGAAACTTTTTCTTCCTGAAGCTGCTACAGCAGAGTATATTTTTATTAGGGTATGGTATAAGTTTATAAATATGTTCCTTTACCTATCCTTACAAAATACAGTTTTTGAGTCTCTGAGCGTGAGAACTATTTCCATGGTTAAATGATACCATGCAGGAATACAAATGTATGTAATTGAGGAAAGTTTAATGAAATGTTATTATGTGTATAAGGGTGTTTTTTCCAAGAGTTAATATTGCTCATCTGTTTTCTAGTTGCGATGTTCTGATTTCAGTGCAAATGTATCCTTGTTGAAACTCTGAAAGGAGGAGAGAATTTTGCTTTTTTGTTCTTATGCCTGTGCTGAAAGGGAAAATTAGGTAAAGAAAAGATGATGCTGGTGCAGTGTTCCAGTTTTGTTGCAAGACTTCTCTGAAGCCTACTTTCAAAAAGTCTGAACACCTGGTCTTTGTCTTGACTGTTTAGAGACTGATATTTGAGTCTTGCAGTGAGTTTCTAGAAATGCTATCATGTTTTGGTGGAGCAATAATGTTATTGGCTAGAAATGCCAGAAAACAAGATGCCAAAATACTGAGTATAACTTTAACAGCAAAATAAGATTATCTGGGCATGTTCCTAGAGATTAGAGAGAGCTTTTTCACATAGAATTCTCAAGAAAACTATTGTATATCTGGTTCTCAGTGAAACACTCAACATAGCATGTTCTGTTGCTGCACTTGCATATGGAATTGCATCCACACCTGCTGCTTGCAAACCAGTGCAATTGTGTCTTCTTGCTGTCTGTCTTCCTGTTTTTCCCATGTTGTCTGGGTGTTCCTGTGTGACTTGTTCTTCAGCTGTCACTTTTGCCTTGTAGCTATTACATATATAAAGACTTTCAAGTCCTTTCTCAAGTCTGTTTTTATGCAATCCCACAATTATGTTTTCCCTTCCCAGCAGTAAGGAGCATTTGCATCTTTTCTTACACTCCTGATAACCAAAAGCAGTACCATACCATCAGTTTTTGCAGTGCCTTTAGCTCCTTACGCAGAAGATTTGATTAAGTTTTAGGGGAAATGTGCTCTTCTTTGTTCCTTCTCTGGCCAGTGGGTATCCAGCCCTGAGGGACTTTGTTCCCAGTTTGAGTCTGAGGCACTGTGGAGCAGCAGTGTTGTCAGCCCCTTAACCCGGTGCACCTTGAGTTTTGTTTTCTGTGTACTCTGTAAAGGGAGCAGAGGTGCCAGCTGCCAGTCTGTCAGTGACGGGCTGAGCTGTGCAGTGGAGAGGAAAGTCTAGTAGGGTTATAGCATAAACTTCTAATCATTGCTGTTTTGTTTGCTATCGGTTGATTTCAAATTATGATGTTAATGAAGTACAAGTAAATCAACCAGGGATGTGCAGCCTGTCTGCACGACCTGGCTCACGCGTATGCTGGGTTACACAGAGCCTTGGCTTGGCTAGTTGGTGAATGAGCCAAGGTGAACGGACTGTGCTTACTGCGAGCTGGGATAGGCAAAAATAAAAAACACAGTACAAAGAATGGCACTTTACTACTGAGCAACGTACAGAGTGCACGCGACTGTGCAAAGTGCAGAGGTAGGCAGCTGCTCTGTGAAGAGTTGTTGGGGTTTTAGTATGTGCTGAATTTGTCAGGTTAACCTAATGTTTAAGGAAAAGAAAATCATCTGTCCTGATACATACTGTTTGGAATGGCTTGAATTGAACATTTGTTTTCTTTTGTGTTCTGCAGACTTCTTGAAGCCAACTCTAGCAAAGAGAAGGAGTTCCATCTGTGCCAGCCAGCCCCAGTCTCCAGTGCTGGTCCCCCTGATGGCACATTGTACAAGCCTGTGAAACCTGCCAAGCTGGACGCCACAGCTTTGCACGACTGCACTTTGGCCGCCACTGTGCCTCCCTCGGAGCTGTCGAACCATGCAGTCCTAGCCTGTGACACCAGCATTCATGAGGAGCAGTATGTAAGCGAAGGGGTGGAAGATGATGTGCCAGACTGCAGAGAGTACAGGGATGCCTGCACCATTACTGGTAAGCAATCAAATCTTCTACCTTGGTAAGATGTGGAAGTGTAAAGTTTCTGTTCTTGAGCTCATAGTAGGGTATCTGCTTCATGGACAGTGCTGCCGCTGTTCTGCACATTTTTTCTTGTTTAAGAAGTGATTTCACAGGCACCAGGATTTTCAATGAAAGCACTTTGTAAAGTTTAAGGTCTTTGCAAATAGGCCACACCAATGACAGCTGTGAAACCAGGTTACTGTATTTATGTACTAGGGAAGTTGAACCATTTGAAGTTTGTTTGGAAAATAACCAAAGTCAGGAATGAGGAGAAGAGAACACTACATCTTTTTATGGAATGCTTGTCCTAATGTTCAGCATAATTTAGATTTTTATCTTCATAAGAGAATTGCTTTGTGGGAGAGAAGAGATGGGAGAAATAGGATCTAACATTTTTACTGTACACATTTTTGCTTTTCAAAGCCATTTCATTTTTTCACATTAGTTCTGAAACAGTAAAAGTTAATGTATATGGAATAGCTTCTTCTGCATGCTTTGATGAAAGGTTGAATACCGTATTGTAGATTCATACAATATTGAATATTGTTGAAGATAAATTGAATATGTGTTGAAGAATGGTATTTTAAATAGAATTGGATTCTTAGTGCTGTGGTCAGCTGACCCAATTTTTTTGTGTTTGAATAATCACTGTAACTCGGTTTAGTCATGGTTATGGCCATGAAATGACAGGCAGTTTCCATTCCAAACGCATGGTTTGTAGGCTGAGCTGTGAGGCTTCCTTTAGCCTAACGTGACCCTGTCATGTTCTAAGTCCTTTTGGGAATGTTTGAGGAATCAGCTGAGTTTTTGGAAGGGAAAAATGCGATATCTGAGAAAAACAGTAGTAAGACTAAGGCCATTCTAATTGGCAGCCAGATACTTTTATCCTGAGTTACTTTCAGCCCTTTCTGGAATTGTCTGTATGTCAGAGAACTAGTTAATGGTGACCATCAGCAGCTGTTTTAGTAGCCTGCCTTAGCTTAGCTCAGCCAAGCAGCTGTGTAGTTACTAAGGGTTGATATTCTGAAAAAAGGAGACTAGAGAGAAGGGCAGAGGTGCTCTCAAGTCCATCCTGATTTCCTTGGGAAAACAAACAGCAGGATTAACACGGGAGTCACTTTGTCAGGTATGCGTCTATATAAAATAAATGTTTTGTTTAAAGAAACTTATTTGCCGTCCTTCCTTGTGTTCATGGATTTAGAGCTCCTTAACTGGTTAGTTCAAAAATGGGTGATCCTTTTGACTTCCATGTAGGTATTTGCTTGTTAGGTAGACTAGAAACTACACATCACATAAATGTGTTCTCTGTTTTTCAGGCCACTTGTAGAAGGATCTTGCAATTCTGTTCTATTGGCTGTGGCCTGTCTCCCCTTCATCCCCTCTCCTCCCTCCCCTATTAACAGGAATTTAACTTTGTTTTTCTGTTTCTGCCTACAAGCCAGGACAACCAACTTCTTTCATGAATCAAAATGCCTTCTTGATTATGGTTCCTTGAAAGGCAAACTCACTTTTTAAACTTTTAAAAAGTTTTTATTAAATGGAGCCCAGTGCATGTTCTTGCTAATTCACATTCCTTCCAGTCTGATGTAGTTTCTGAATCTCTTCTTGCTTAGCAGTCAGCCAAATGTTACCTACAGGTTGATCCTAAATTGTTTTTTTTAAATGGATTTGCTGTTCTGCGGTGTCAGATTTGTATTGTTTGTCACCTAAGGACAACATGATGTGACTTGCAGTAGAAATCGCAGTGGTTTTGTTGATTGTTTGGTTAGTTGGGGATTTTTTTGGTGTTTATGGATTTTTGAGTTTCAGCTTTTTGTTGTGCTTTTTAAAGGTGTCAAAGGGCATAGGCAGGAAGTAAGGAATTGGTCTCATATTCCCTCTGTAAAATCTTTATCAGTATTATGTGCACATATGCAGTGTATACCCTTGAAACAATCTGAAAGATAAATACTTGATGTGTCAGGATTGTCAGAGACTTGAACATGAAGACTTTGTTTAGTTCTGATTGACAAGCTAGCACTATTTACACTTTTGTTTAGTGTGAAAAAATTGCTTGTATCAGGTCTGCATATACCATACTTTTTCTTCTGATACCAAGCCTTGACTCATCCTAGCATTCAAATTCAGCAATCAGGGTAATCTATTTTTTTTTTTTTTTTAGTCTAAGATTAACACCTACAGCCTATTGTGCAAGTTATCTGCAAAATTCTTGCAAATAAAGGCTTGAGAACAGTTAAGAAAAGAATGGGAAACTGAGGCACAGTGTGGTTGTTCTGATGCTTTCTGGAATGCAGCAAGCTAATGGTAATTGGAGCTATCTCTGATATAGCTAGTAGTAAATTATATGATGTGCACATTTTGCTGTTTAACTTTTCAATGCCATTGATGCTCAAAGAATGGTTTTGTTTCCCATTGTGTTCGCTGGTACTAGAGAGGCACTTTGGCATTCTCTGTCAGCAGCACCATCTTTCCTGCTTGGGACCCAAGAGCAGATTCAACATAGATGAGAGCATTGCACATTCTGGTTGTGCTATGCGTGTTTTCTTGGATACAGGGCTGGCTTAAACATTTCTTGTCCCCGAACCATCTCAGAATTGTGCTTGAACAGATTTCTGTGGGAGTGCAACTATAGAGGTATTTTAGGCAACTGGCCTGGATAGAATCCTTGCTCTGCTTTTGTGTCAGAGAGGAGATGAGGGTTACTTTTTACTTAGGTTACACCTCTGATCTGTCATATTGTGTGGCCTAAAAGCAGTTATGTTGGCATAACAGAGGCAATAAGCACTGCAGGACTGGGACCAGGTGATAAAAAAGTGTGGTGAAAAATTTCCTTGAGCCTTGTCTGAGAGAGGGACAGCACCCTAAAAGCACCTTTCCCACTGAATTTGATATTAAAGCACCATCCAAAGCTCATAGTTGCTGCAAATGAAACTTTATGCAAGTAAATGCATCTGAATCCGTGCTGACTTCAGCACAGAAGGGCAAATGAAATAAGATAGTTGATCCATTGAAAAAAAAATGTTTGTGAATGTTTTGAGAGTTATTACAAAAAAAAGTGCTGATGAAGCACATACTTTCTAAGCACTAAACCTGAAAATGGACTCAGTAGCTGTTGAAATGTACTTTTTGTTTTGTAATATTTCATTTTAGGTTTTATTAGCAAGAATTAGAAGAAAAGATCAATGTAGTCTGACTTCGATTTTCTATTACTATGGATTGTGGAGCTCCTGTAAGTAAATGGGCAGGAGACTCAAGTCCTGAGGTTGGTGGACAGTGGGGCAGCACTGTGTAGAAGTGGCACGGTACTGCTACGTGTGGGAGGCACCTATAGTGTCCTAGTTGTTTTCTTTTAACTTTTCTTTTTCTTGCTGCTCCCATTCATCCGAGAGCATAGTGATAGGCATACGGGTATAGCACCATCTAGCGTTCCTTTTGCTAGAAAGGGAGTGGAAATGCTTTTAAAGTTCTGTCTTTTCTGTAATTGCAATGCAGTCCTGGATACTTTCAGTCAGATGTTGATGAAAACAGCAACTGGAGTTGGGGACTTTCTTTTCTACCACCACCACCACAATCACCACCCCCTCCATCCCATTTTTTTGTAGAGCAGGAAGGGCCGTGATCTGGACACGAAAAAGAAAAGTATCACTAAATTGCTCACTAGTCCCAATTTTATGAATTACAAAAGCCTCTTAGTTTGATTGCCTTTCTTATCTGTCAGCTGCTGTCAGACAAATCCCATCCTCCTGAGAATGTAGAATACAGGGGGGATGGAAGGCTGAAATATCACTGGATATTACTCTTTTGATAGCTGTCTGACTGCCAGAATATTTTTGTGAGGCATTTTGCTTGTGGGTTTTTTTTCTTTCTCTTAAAATATGCATAACACGGTGTTCTTAGACATCTCCAGTAACTTAACTTTGTCTGCTGTTGTGTGACTGAATACTCACTATTTGCAATGATTTTGTTATGGTGTACTTTGTAATTCAAGAGCTGACTACTTAATATGCCATGTAGGTTTCCTTCATCCTTCTCTGAAAAGGAGAGAATGAATGGACTGTAATTCAAATTGCCCAGCTCCTTCATTAGTTTGCATGATGCATTTGTTCATTGTACTAATTACTCTTACTAAATGCATGTAGGAGTGTGTTTCCCGGCTGTTCAGGACAATTTCCTGAGGGCTGTTGCATTATTGGGAAATACTTTGTGTTAATAACCTGTTCTGTGTCTTACTTTGTTTGCAATTAACACAAGTAGATTTTTTTTTTTTTTTTTTTTTTTTTTTTTTTTTTTATTTTTTAAAAANTTTTTTTTTTAATTTTTAATTTCTGAAAGCAAAGGTACATTGCTGGAGAGGTTAAACCATGAAATATCTTTTTTTCTCAGCAGAAAGGTATCTGTGAGAAGAGTTGGGATTGTTTGACCTTCCTTGCATGTTGTGTAACTTGCATGTTACTGCACTGACTGCAGTGGAAGTAGTCATAACATCCAGAGAAACCAACTTTCTCTTGCTGTCAAGCCTCATTCACACAATCTCCTAGCAATGTTTGAGTGCAGAAAGTTTTGTCTGGGTTTTCATCCTGTCTCTAGCGTTATTCAGGCTTTAAATATGTTCCCATACGAAACAGATGCCGTTCTCTTCCACGAAATTACCACTCTTCATAGCGACATCAGCCAATTTTGGTAACTGACTGATCCTACAGATAAGAGGTGTCATTCTGACCATTTATTTATGTAATCACTTTATTTTAAAAGACATGCTTAGGGCCCACATAATTTCCATTCCATTGTGTGTGTGTGTCCCCCAAGATGCATGTTTTTTGTTTTGTAAGGCTGAATGTCTATGCCTTCTGTTTCAAGTGTGATAAAGCATGATTACTCAAAATTAACTCCATAGGGACTTAGGTATTACAGGTTGCTTTACTCTTGTTATGCAGGCAGTGGGGAGAATGCTGTACCTGTGGCTGTCCTGTTCTAGGTGCATGAGTTATCACCAGAAATTGTGTGCTTACTGTTCTGAGACTGTTGAACAGGATGCTCTAGTTGGTTTTGGTACCTGTTACAGGCCTGCTAGTTGACTTCTAAGCTTTAAATGGTTAAAAAAGTATTGATAAAATATTAACAGATTTGAATTGCTTCCCTTCATTTGAACTACTCTGAGTTCTGTTGGGGTTACCTTTGTCTGTCAGTGGAGTATAACTTGCTCTAGCATTTGCTTCTTTTTCAGCTCCTAGTTTGGAGTGGGACTTTCATGTTTTTCTCAGTTTTGTTAGTATGAGAGAAGAGGTGTAAAATATTGCTTGGTGGAGCTGGAACTCAAGCAAAGAGCATAAGAAATGCTCTGCTGTGTTGGACTAGCTGGCTCAGGACTGTGTTTCTGACTGCAGATGCTGGATATGGAGATCACGTACTCAGCCACTCTCAGTAGTCTACTCTCAGCATAAGTACCAACACCATGCAGAACTATTCAGTGTTGGAACCTGTCCATAGCTTTTTCTTATCTGGATCTGCTGATAGTTTTACTCTGGAAGATCATGGTTGCTACTCCTGTGTGCAGTGACACAAATCTTTCACTGTTTCTGTCAGTATTTGTCCTAGTTATGGAGGATTTTGGTGAATATCAGTTCTTTCTTCTTATGAAATTATCTTCATGATTTTGAAAAACCTTCATAATTTTGACACCCCTGCTGACTCCTCTCCCAGCTTTCTTAGTCTCTCATTTAAATAAAGCTATGAGAATGTGAATCCTTACCTCAGCCCATTTGCTTTATTAATGTCACCAGTCTGATCTTGTACCCTTGATGTAGTTTTGGTCTCTTCTCCCTCTTTCCTGACGCTTCTGTAAGCAGCTATTGCTAAGTTCTGAACACTCTTCCTTTCTCTAAAGCATTCCAAAAATGCCATTCCTGTTAACATGAGATAGCTGCCTCAGCATAACTGGAACAATTCTTTGAGTCTGACTGTATTTCTGTCTAGCATGCTCTTACAAAATGATCTTATTCTCTGTGCCTGCTGCATCATTGCCTCTATTTTGAATTTTCTGTCTGGCTTTTGGTGCATTCTCAGTCAACTTCATGCATATTCTCCTCCCCTACCCCACTACCTCCCCACAGTTGCTTTCCAGCTCTTGCCCTTTTCCAATAACCTGGTGTTTTTTTCTGATTCCTCTCTGTGTCAGTTTGTTACATTATCTCTTAGTCTGTATCATATGTTTTTATTCTATCAAGGATTATCCTTATGTGGTTTGACATTTGGTTGATTGGTTGGTTTTCCCTTAAGCAGAATTCTGCTGTGCTCCCTGTCTAGCCTTCTTATTTTTTATGCTTCGTAATATGATCCATGGTTTTTGGTGTAAACTGTCAGTTCTGAAGTCACTATGAAAGCAACTATTGTAATTACAAGTCCAGTGTGGTATTTTAAAAGACATTCTTCTTAGATTTCCCTTGTTTTGGGAAGCACTTATCACTCCTAAATGTGTACTTTATTCCGAGGTAGAGGTGCACGAAAGCAGTAAGTGTTCATGAGTGTTCTAGGTTTGTTCTTTGGAGAAGGTACTGAAGGCAAGTGCCCAGTAGATTTTTTGGGGATGTTTTTTTGTTTTGCATTTTTTGTTTTCCTGTTGTGGTGCAATGAATAGTGCAGGAAGACTAAAAAGCTACAGTTGATCATTGATGCATTTAAATATGTGAAAATAATTTTTATTCCATAATTTAGCTCCATAACATGTGAAGTTCAGCTTTACCCTTCTCTCTCAATGTATGTGTGTGTGCCCATCATGAAGCAACACATTTTTCACTGAAAGTAAGCATCTGTAAAGAGCAAGCTACATAAGATTTTATTCTTACATTTTGCTTGTGGTTCTGTGAAAGCTTTGTTGACAGCCTTTGTTTAGTGGCTGGCACATTCTGTAGCTGGGCTGAACAACAAGCAAAAGCAGGACAATTGCTTTTCAGGGTTTTTCGTACTCAGTGATTTATCAATGGGTTTTTGAGACATTTGCAGTCTCTCTTGGCAGCTGGAAGATCCTAATGGTTAGTGAATGTGTTTATTCTTACTGCTGCTGAACAGTGCGTTGCCAGCATGCATTTGGTACATGAATAGCTTTTGTTCTTACTCTAGAAGAATAGCCATAGTGGCAAAGTTTCTTTTTATTTTCTGTTTAATGTAACAATCCTGTGTATGGGTGCATTTGTCTACAGGGAGAAACATTTCCATACTTTCATTTAAAGCAAAGTTCATTTAAATTTATGGCACAATGTACTGTAGGGTCCTAATAGTTTAATAGATTCTATTCATCAAATCTGTCTCAGCTTTTATACTCAGCAGGAATGTGTATGTAGGATGGAACCAAAGCAGGGAGACTTCAACCTAGTAAACAATGACGTTCCTCACATTGGAATTGTACTTTCCAGTGGTTTCATCTTTGTCAGTTTTGACATTCTTGACTTTATCCTAGTCTTTAGTAGGTGTATTTTGCCAGCTGAAAGAGGTTGGGATGGAATCTCCTGTTTTTCCATGGACGACTGGATTTTTCCGTGTTCAGAGCAGAAGAACCACTGCTTAAACAACTTTGGTTAAAGGTGTGGCAGTTTCAAATCAAGTCATGCCATGCCAGTCAAGTTACAGAAGCCGCCACGGCTGCTTGAGGAGTCTTGAGTTTTAGAGGTATGAGACAGTTTTCATGTTGAAGAGCTTTCCTTGTAGCAATTTGGCTTTGCCAGCCAGCAGTGAGACTTCAGATGTATAAAGATGCTAAGGCAGTCTTTGCCTTTGGACAGGTCAGTGAATTGTTTTCTTTTGTTGGTTTTTTTTTGTTTGATTGGGGTTTTTTTGTGTGTGTGTGTCTGTGTTAGAAGTAATTTTCTTTGCCCTAGAAACTAACCACTTGTTTGACATTGAAACACGTGTCCTGAGTTGAGCAGTATTATTTTAAGACTTCAGTACAATTAGCCACATTCTGGGCATTTGAGACCTGAGATTGAATAGGAGTATGGTAAGGTCTGGGGTTTTGCCTACTGCTCTGTACATATGTCTGTAATTGTTAAATAATGCTCAAGAAATACTTGAAATTATAGACCTCAGTCAATACTTAATAACTGTGTCTATGTAGGCCTTTAAAACTCAAATAACGGATGACTACAGGCCATGTTTTCCTCTTCAGTTGTGTAGGTAGCAGCCTAATTGTGTGGTATAAATTTCTTCTCTTTGCTTTTCATTTTTGTGTGGATCTGTTCACGGTGATAATGACGAGTTCATTCCATCACTGTCTAAATGGACAGAAAGCATGGGGAAGATGAGGCTATTGGGATGTTCCAAGCAGCCAGGAAATATCTGCTGAAAAAGCATTTAGAGAAAGACCATCCTTCTTGCTTCCATCATTGGAATATGGTTAAGCTTGTGGGCCTCCTGAAAAAGGAGAATGCTAATGTAGTCATGGCCTCCTGGCTGCTTGTTGAGCTAGATTAGGTGACTAATCTCATTGTCACATGGAGCAAAATCAGCAATCAAAATGCTGCGGTATTTGGCATGGAGTAACCTCAAGCTGATGAACTTCAATTCCTTGTGTTACATGTGGCTGGACTTTAGCTTCCATGCTGTAACCCTTTTCTGCAGTGAACCTTAAGTATGGAGCCAGCATTGGAATTGACCCTTGGCAGGTATTGTGTGCTTTTTATTTTTTGGAATTGTTATTTATTGACTGTCCATTCTCAAAGATTTAAAACAGAGAAACTTTAAAAAAACCTCTGAGAGAGCTAAGTGTCAAGGGTGAGTGTAATATGTGTGTGGGAAATAGGAGAAAACTGAAAACCAAAGAGAGGAGTATGTGGTCCAATGAAGTAAAGTAGCAGATTTTTTTATTCTTCCAGCTTTCTTCAGAATTTCCTTGTTTTTCCTTGTTTCTCTTCTCTGTTTTTGTTACTGTGCTTGTATCTACTTTTCTTTCCTCGACTGCCTCGAAAGGTAGTGACAAGTTATAATATTTTAATTCTGTTGCAAGAAATGAAAGGTTTGCCTGAGAGTGACTACTGAGGCATTTTTTTTGTTTGCTTTTTTTTTTTTCTTTTGGGTTATTTTTGTTTGCTTTTTTTGCGTTTAAGAGGGAGAGGTTATTTAGACTGTCCCTCTCTAGCTGTGGGCTGAGCACCAGCTGCTGGGGTTTGATGCAGTGAAGTTTCCTGGAAGATGCTCGAGGTGGGCATGTGATACAGCCTGATGACCAAAGCTTGTGTTTTGAAGGTTGCCAAGCAGCCCAGCACTTCCCTAAGGTCACACCCAGAGTGGAGTTGTTTTGTTGCACGTATCACTTCTGTTCAGCGGTTGTTTCCCTTTGCTCAGAGGAGGCACTTCTGGGTAGCACCGCTGCCTTGTGCTCTTTGCAAGGTGTTGACTTCTATCAGGACCACAACTGAGGGGCACTGTGCTCTGGAAATAATACTGTCTCTGGGTAGTTTTCTTGTGGTCTTCCTTGTCATGACTCGTGTGTTCTGGCATGCCCCTTCTTGAGCAGAGCCCTAACCCTCTCATGTTTCCTGGCAGGGCTGGGTTTGTGAGCGATTGCTTTTTCCACTTACAGCAGTGGGCTGAAAGCGGGAAACAGGCTGGCAAATTGTCCTGTTTGGGGGTTCAAGTACTAAGGCAGTTCTGCCGGCAGGTGGCACTTTATACTGCCGGCAGATTCACTGGAGACCTGGGAGTCCTTTTAACCTTGGGAGGGGAGCTCTGCTCCGAAGGAAATTGGGAAAACCATGAAGATCAGGCATGGTTTGAACCAGAATGCAGACAGGCAGAAACTAGGTATTTTACATTCCTTGTGAGGACTGTAGTGATAAGCTGTTTGCATTGTGTTTGTAAAGGCTCCTGCAGATGCCAGGCTCTGAGATGTGTAGCATTCATTTTCTCTGTGTATGTTTTGGGGTGTTCTTTGTTGGCTGCCATGCTCCCCACGCTCTTGTCCCTTCCCTTTGTTCTAGGTTCATTCCCTGAATTTATCCTTAGTTCTAATGTGAAGTTGATGCTGAAATTGAGTAAGTGCTCCTTCTTTATCAGTCAAGCTAGGTTTTTCTTTCCTACAGTAAGATACATCTATAGTCATAAACAGATGAAACTCAAAAGCCTGGTAGGGAATAGAGTTTGACAGATGAACTGCTTTTAGGTGACCATGTTAATGGGAATGAGATTTTCTAAGCTGTCCTCCCGTGGTTCATATTGAACTTAGCTGGAGTTGAAGTTAGTTTGACTGAGGCTGAATTGCTTGTTCAGGAGGTGCTGGCATAGGTCCATCCAAGTAGCACTGACAGCTAAGTATGTATGTAACTCTCTATGGGAAGTTACCTAATGACTGCATGGCTGTGTGAGTGCAGGATGAAAAGAACAGTGGGTGATCACCCCACATGAAGCCTTGTGATCTCTGTGTTGTTTTGTGCAGGGGGGTGAAGGCATTCCTTGAGGAGCTGTCTCCATACAGTCAGCTCCCATTGCTTTGGACTTCTTTCTTCATTTTCTGTACAATCAACTCCTTGCTCACCTGTCAGCAGAGGAAGGATGTAAGTGTGTGCATCTGAAAATAACCAAGTGTACTCTTATCCTCACATGCACATGGTTGTCCTGCAAATTATTTCTTTCTCTGCACAGGAAAAAAAAAAAAAAAAAAAAAAA
>VZTJ01004682.1:0-143088 GCA_013397795.1 Orthonyx spaldingii | reverse complement strand
AAAAAAAAAAAAAAAAAAAAAAAAGGTGGGGGGGAAAAAGCGCCATCCTCGCACCCATACTCCAGTCTCCACAATGAAGAGTTAGTTTACTATATTTAGAGCATTTTGTATGGATGGTGATGTGCCTAGAAGAAATAGAGCTGATGAAATAGTCAAAGGTACCTAGATCAGCAAGTATAATAGAAATTCCTCTATGGAAATATAAGCAAGCTGAAACAACCAGTGAAGCTTGAGTGGCTGTCTTAAGTTGAGAGGCATGGGGTAGAGAGGTTTAATATGTCCAGAAAATGAGAAGTACACCAGCCAGTCAAATGCCAATGTATGACAAGATATGAAACAAGCTAGTAGGTAATCCATTAGTAACTGAAGTGGGAAGAAATATGCAGAAGAGAGCTCAACTGGAGTGTTCTGCCTGTTTTACATCTTCTTTATGGAGAGAGAAGATTAAAAATTGTAACAAGAAATTAACCATGACAAAAGTCTTTGAAAACATTTGTTTTAATCTCATTTAGAAAACATCACGAGGAGGAATGTTGTCAAAAATTACTGGAAAGCAGACTGAGCACCTTCTTCATTTCCTGAGGAATAGGGCATGGAGAAGCACATATTTGCAACTAAACAAGTGAGGTTGGGTGTTCATGCATTTAAGCTAAGAAGAAACTAAAGCAGTGAAACATGTTAGTTACAAAAGTAATGTGAAGAAGAGTTAAACTTATTTATTTAATATTTCATTATTTCTATGTAATGCTGAAAGCTATAGAGTTGCAAGAGCATTAGCAAATCTTATTTCCTAAGTTTTTGATTTCAAAAGCAGAACCTAGAGTGATCCATGCTTTACTAAGCATCATGAATTCATAATTCAGTAGCTATTTAAGTTGGTTTTAGTCTCCTTGTAGAAATTTGTTTTGCCAAATGTGTTTTCCAGAAAACTGAAAATAGAAAATTGCTTTGATTACAAAACTCAGAATCCATAATAGCAACTCAAAAGAATATGATTCACCTACGTTTTGTTGTATATTTTTTTATTAATAATCAATTAATTGTTTTAAGTGTAAGGTGTTATATTTTTCTCAATAAAATGGAGGTACCAGCTAGGACAAGAGGAAGTGCTTTTATATCTGTTGGATATCAGTTAACTTAATCATAAATCACAATCACAGATGACGTCTTGGGTGTTCTTAGTAGAGAAGTTACTTGATTTTTTAATCTTTGAGTTCTAATCAGAAATAATAAAAAAATCTCTGTGGAAGCACAATCAGGGTCTTCTAAAAAGTGTATCTGGTATTTGAGGATGGGGAATGGTGTTACTCTGTGTATCTTCTCATAACAAATGTGTGCATCTCAGAAAAGGGAGGGGAGGAAAAGTGAAGGGGAAGAGATTGTCTAACTGTAGCACTGAGAATATTGCGGTGATTTAAATGGTGAACTAATGTTTAGTCATGAACAGTGTAATTATGGTGTCCTGTTTTTCTAAATAGGCAATTACATCAGAGCCTGTTCCCATTTCCTGCTGGTATACAGATTTTAAAATTGCCGTAGAAGTTAATGACAATAGCATCATAATAGCGTCATAAAAAGTTACCTTTCCAATTACTCATTAATATCTTTTCCAGTTGTTAGGCCTTTTGAATTGCTTAGAAATGCTGAGAATTTATTATATGGTAGAGTAGAAAAATTTTCTTGGTTGACTTGTTTTCCAAGATAAGAATTATCTCTTTACTGCCTGGCCTTCATGTTCTAGTGGATTTCTTTTCAACGATAAAACTATATGGGTTTTTTTTTCTGTGTGTGCACATAGGAGGGTTTTTTTTTCTTCCTCACATTTTATTGGTCACTTCCTTTGCATTCTATTTTTGCTACTTTTTGGGATAAAACAAGCCAGTTTACTTACCTGTACAACTGAAATTTTCTTGTATATAAAGTCTGTTTCTTTTGGAATCCTAATAGAAAAGAGAAAGACACTAAAGGTTTGAATTTTTCAAAATTTGTATTTCTTTGTTCCCAAGACCATCATCTTGGACTGTGTAGATTCTCGCATTCTTCTGAAGAGAAGTACTAACATTTGGCCAGAAAAGCTTTCCAAAAACATCCCTAATGAAAAAAATCAACTCCATATTCTTGAGATTAAGAGCAATTAGGTAATCCAAAGACAGATGTATAAAGGAAAAATCTTTTATGTGTACATGTACACAGAAAAGTTTTTGAATGTCTAGTGGATGTCAGCAGGTGTTTTTTAGAAGATCAGCTGGTTTTTCTGCACTTAAATGGTTGCAGGCACTGATATGATGCTGCCAGCAATTAAAAAGGTATCCAGGGAAAAAGAAAGTTTGTAGTTACAGGCTGGCTCTTGTCTTTCAAAGCATGGGGAACAGATCTTCTTTCTCTGTGTAAGCCAGTAGTCCCTCTGAGAGGGTTACAAGGACCTCTTAAAATGATGTGTGCAGGCTGCTTCTCACATTGCACAGAGCTCTATAAAAACAGCATTGCTGCACATACGGGCATCTAACTGCGGGGAGGGTTGGAGGACACTCACATATGTACAACAGTTAGCAGAACAGTCTGCATGAAGGCAGAGGAAAAGACCTCCTGTGAGGTAATAGCAGACACCTTGAACCATAAAGTACAGTGCAACTTTCCCAAGTGGCTTATAATTCTAATTACTAGGATTTTGTAAAGTCTGTAGGCAGGAGATTGACAGTATGAGTTCATGTTGGTATTCTCTCCTCTGTTGTCTGATAGAATGTTCTTGAATTTTTAGTGCTTGGCATGCTTTTGACAATGTAATTTCTGGATTAGAAAGATAAAAACTAGCTAATTAGTGATGTATAGAAAAGTATGTGTTACTTCCCCATTCTCTCCTTCCTCCCCTTCTTTGACAGAGGTGAGCTCCACTAAATTACAGTGGAATTGCAGGTCTACATCAATCCCGCAGGAATAAGTTTCTCTTACAGAATTGGTGCCTTTGTCTGGAAGCAGCAAGAGCAGGGCTGCCTTACAGGCAGCTGACAGGATGGGAAGGGCACAATCCTTGTTGGCACAGCCCAGTCCCTTTGTTCCCAAGCAGAGCAAAGGTGCTGGCAGCAAGGGTTCAAATTGACTCTCCAGGGGTCGATCATCAGACAAATGCCAGCAATCCAGGAAGCCTGGACAATGAGTCAGTGTCAGCAGGGAACAGAGCTGGGCATGGGCCTGCACACAGCACTGCACAGGGTAGGAGCAGGGGATTGGGTGTACGTGGGGCTGCTGGCAGAGGGTGCTGGCTGGGGACCATGGTGAGCCTGGTCATGGCAGTGAAGGTACATGGAAGCACTCAGGGCCTTGACAGTCTTGGTTATTTACTCTGGAGTGAGTCTCAGCAAGAGTTGCTGAGCTGTGACACTGATTAAAGAGGGAGCTCTAGTGCACGACTCTTCCGGAACAGGCTTAGATAGCTCTTCCTTACTTTGTGTGTGGGGTTAGGGGTTGTGCTGGACAATGGTGTTTTCTCTTTGTACTGGTGTGGAAATGGAAAATGTGCAGATTGATGCACTAGGTATTTACTGAAAACATACCATGGGTTGCTCAGTTTCTTAATAAATATTTAGTATGACATTGTATTTAATTGTATATGGTAGTTAAACTTATATATTAAGAAATATTGTGACTATTTAGGGTATTGACACACACTCAGAATTCTTCATTATACTATAGGTTGGAAGGTATCTCTGGAGGTAATCTATTCTGACTTCTACTAAAACCAGTTATTCTAGAGTAAGGGCTTATGGCATTGTTTACTCGACTTCTAGCCTCCCTATGCCTCTGTTTGACCACCCTCAGGGTAAAAAAGTTTCTGCCTTGAATTGCTTTTTTTTGTGTTAAGACACACTGGTAAAGATGATTACAGGAAATTCTAGGGCACCTTTCGACACTATTGGACCTGCATTCTGTGCTGCAGCCCCTCATGTTCACAAATATATCAAGTTTGCACACAGTTCTAAAAATGGATACTGACAGCCAACAGCAACTGCAAAAATGTTACAATTAAAATTCGAGCTTTAAATTTAGGCCAAGAGGTAGCTGAGAAGTTTTAAGTGTGAACTGTGACACTGTTTGCTATTGCAATCCTGAATTTCTGTTTCTTGAGAAAAATCTGCCAGCAGCAAAGGCAAAAAATACAGTGATACTAAATTGTGGTCAAAGACCAAGTTAAGGAGATATGTAAGGCTTGCAAGCTAAAAATGATCTGTGAAATAGAATATCAAAAATGTACATTCCTCTGTGCACTAATCCTTTCTTCATACTCTAGTTGTAACTGGCTCTCTATTCCCCACCCTAGCCCACTTATTCTTCAATAAGTGTTCCTGCTTCTAGAGGTCAGGCTTTTTGTCACTAAGAGAGCATGCCCTTGTATTGTCTGCTAGTAAATATGGTATTTTAGGATAATTTGCGCCAGACATGTCTTCTAAACTTATTTGTATTGAGCTGTTCTTTACATGCACCAAAATCTTTGATATCAAAACAAACTTAACGTCTTTGAAAGCTTGTATGTATGGTACTGAAGGTAACTAACAAAGATTATTCCCTTTTCCTTAACAGATGTGTGCAATAGTACCAATCTTCCTGAAGTTGAAATCATCAGCCTCCTGGAAGAGCAGCTGCCTCATTATAAGCTAAGAGCAGATACAATCTATGGTTATGACCACGACGACTGGCTTCACACACCTCTCATTTCTCCTGATGCGAATATTGACTTAACAACTGAGCAAATAGAAGAGACCTTGAAATACTTCCGTAAGTCAAAAATTCAGAAATTGTACTGAGAAACAAATAAAATAGTGGTATTTTTGTTACCTTCTTTGAAGTATCAGTGTAATTCTTTGAAAGCTGTGGAAAGCAAGAGAGCTGTTTGTGATGTATTGCTTTGGTCTCCAAGATTGTGGTAGACAGAAAACAAAGGGAACATTTAGTCAAGAACAGCCATTGCATTTGTGATTTGTGCATGCACGTTTCCACATTATTGAATATTGGAGATACTGAAATACTTCTTGTTGCTTGTGATCTCTCTTAAAGAGATTGAAATTTTTGTATCTGTGCAACTTAGAAAGCTTAGACCTCTTTTGATATCCACTTTTTTTGAATGTGCTCTCTGACACATTGCACTGTTGTCTGGTGGCACTATGGCATGAAATTAAATCATTTGGCTGCAGCTTAAGCTTCAATAAAGTACCTGGGAAGAACCAAACTCTGACCATTTGGTTGAGATTGTTTGTCCTTTCATTCATTCTTTTGTTCATATTCATACTATCAGACAAAAAAAAAAAATTGTGCCTGGAGGGAACATGAGTAGAGTTGTGGCCTTTGTGTTTTTTCATTCTTTTGTTTGTGTCTGTAGATACTTTATCATGGTGAATAGATTCATGTTTCTCTGGTTTCTTTCACTGTAGGTATTGACTTAGGTGTACGATTAGAGAAGACTTCTGTGATTCATCTCAATCACTGCTATGCTAAAGCAATAGCAGTGGATTTACATGGATTATAGTAGTAGGTAGATTTAGGTAGACTTACTGATGCACTGTAGAGCTTCAGAAGGGATGAGTTACAGGGCTCAAACCTGTGCAAAGATGGCTTCATTGCATTTTGAAGCACCTGAGCAATCATTTTGTAAGAAGCATAGCTGGTAAAGAAAAGCATGAGTAATATGAAGAACTGAGTTGCTGATGTTCACGCTTCAATAAAGGGCATGAAGCATTTTAGTAAATAACTTACATGTGCTCTCCACCTACCCCCAGTCTCACAAAAACAGTGGGAAGGGTGGGGAGATGAGCTGAACCTGATCTATGGAATCAAACTACTCCTGGTTTTCTACCAGTCCATTAGAGCTGTTACAATGATGGCAGAAGCTGGCTTAAACAAATATTTTGAACTGTAAGGTTTCCAACGTCTTTAGTAACCTGATTAGCCCTGTCTCACGAATAACACTGTCTGTGTGGGCGCACTGTTGCAATAACCATGGGAAAAACGTTTTGCTAGTGGAACAAGGAACTCAGAAATCCCCATGGCAGCGTCCTTCTTCTACTGAGGTGATGGTAGGTGTGTGACTGCTGGGGATGGATGCAAAATACAACCTGTGTGGAGGATGCATTGAGAGCAACCCCGAGAAGAAGGACTTGGGGGTGTTAGTTGACAGCTCAACCTGATCCAGCAATGCGCACTTGTAGCCAGGAAAGTCAAGTGTATCCTGGGCTGCATCGAAAGAAACATGGTCAGCAGGTCAAGGGAGGTGATTCTCCTCACCTACTCTGTCCTTGTGAGACCCCCACCTGGAATATGTTTCCAGCTTTGAGGCCTCCAATGTAAGGAGGATGTGGACCTGTAGGAGCGAGTTCAGGGGAACACGAAGATGATCAGAGGGCTGGAGCACCTCTGCGGTGAAGACAGGCCAACATAGTTGGAGTTGTTCAGCCTGGAGAAGAGAAGGCTTCTTCAGAGCACCTTTCAGTACCTAAAGGGGGATACAGGAAAACAAGAGAGGCACTTCTAAGCAGGTCCCGTAGTGCTAGGACAAGGGATAATGATTTTAAACTGATAGGGGGTCACTTTAGGTTAGTTATATGGAAGAAATTCTTTACTGTGAGGGTGGCGAGGCACTGGAACAGGTTACCCAAAGAAGCTATGGATGTCCCATCCTAGAAATGATCAGCGTGGGGTTGAATGAGGCTTTGAGCAACTCGGTCTAGTGGAAGGCTCCCTGCCTATGGCAGCGTGTTTGGAATTAGGTGACTTTTAAAGGTCCCTTCCAACCCAAGCCCTTCTATTATTCTCTGAAAATGAAGCTGCAAACAACAGAGCAATTGGCTAGCATAACTGCCTGGAACTGTGAATACTTAACAATTTTATCTAGCTTTTAGCTTACAAGCACAATGACTTCAGCTTTACAATGTTGCTGTGGTTGTAGGTTTCTTCCAATCAGCTGGCTTGAATGAAAAAAAAAAAACTGAGTAATTCCTGCCACAATGTATATCTTCTACTTTTATTGGGAAATAACTGCTTAAAAAGAGGAAGCAAGCAAGGAGATCTTCAATACAGAAACATTTCTTTCTGACTACTTACCGGCAGACACTTGTGTACAGATAGTAGTTCCAGAAGTTTAAGCAAATTTGGGTCAAGCCTTAGACTGATACCCTGGAAACAGATCTCTGACTTTGCGCTTGTTCAGTTATTGTGAACAAGTCACAGACTTCATCTATACACGAGAGCACAAGATCATAAAAAATTTGCATGTTTCAAAATTATTGCATTGATCACAAACATTGGTTTATTGCAAAATTAACTGTCAAAGTAAAAATACTATTTTAATTAAGTTGGCAGAAAGGTTCTGTGAATTGTGCCACCACCACTTGGGAGACTGTTTCAGGGTGTGACTGCTTGCACAATTTTCAGTGCTGCAATTAAGCTACCCCTCTTTGTACCTGTTTAGTTTGTTTCAAAAACCTTGATGAGGGTGTGAGCAAACACTGTGACTTGTCTCTTTGAAAGTTTGATTTTTCAGTGACTTATGAAAATTTGCTTGCAGTTTTTTACATGTTGAGATTGGTGCTGGTTTATAACCTGTTGGTGGAAATGTGATGAGTTTCCCACTGTGTTGATCCATATAGTAGAAGAATCAGCAATGATCCTTAGGCATACATACTACTGTGGCTTGTTAGAGCAGATTTTTCTGCCTTCCTGTGGCTTTTTATTTGTGAGATCCTCAGTCCAATTCACACCCTCAAAGGCTCAGAATCAGTCACAATCTGCTGGATCACGTAACACAAGAGGATAGACATAAGGCTATTTAGCTCTCCTTTTTAATTAATTTTTGAAGATATTGGTAGAAAGATGAATAGTCAAATATCCAAGCATTTTAATTTATTCACTGCTTTTTTGGGGGTTTTGTGCTATAACACGGGTGATGTAGAGAATTAGTTCTTAAAATTTAGTTGGCCATTGGGTAAGAAGGCAGTTGGGAGGAACTGAATTGTATTAGGCCTACAACTGTTCTTTTACATTCTGGAACTCCAAAGCACATCTTTGTTATTATTTCCTTTAGATAGAAGACTGAGCCAGTTTTTGCCAAATGAATAAAGTAAAACTGATCTTATCCTAAAGCATAATCAAATAAATTAAATGTCATCTGACCAGTCTGATTATACTGTTGAGGCAGAGTGTCTTTTAAGTAAGCCTAAATGAATGTATGATACAGCAAAATGCCATTCCATCTCCCTGCCCCCAGATTAGGAGCAGTCAAGCTCACTTTTAGCTGGGGGCTGTGGGGAGGTCTGTGTGAGAGCCAGGCTGAGCACAGCTACCAGAGGCAGTGAGCAGGCACAGCAGTCTGGGCTTTTCCTTGGCAACTTATGGGGACAGGGTCTATCTGGGAGCTCTCTGAGAAAGTGAGGGTGCCTGCTGCTGTGTGTAAGGTAAGGTGAGCCACAGGAATGTGGGACTCAGGAAGCCCTAGTGGCTTCTGAGAAGCTGTCAGCTGCCCTTGACCCGAGGGTGTCCTGAGTCTTCTTCAGAGCTGCTGCTCATTAGGGATGGTCAAGCACATTTTTAGCTGGTGGTTGGGAGAAAGTCCTCCCTAACAGCCAGGTCTGGAGCACAGCTCCCAGACACAGCCAACAGATGTAGTGGTTTCTGTGGAACGGTGCAAAGGAGGCATCTTCATCTGAGTTCAGAACAATCTAAGCCTTCAGATGTGGTGGCAGTGTGCCACAGGGTGCGTTCTCCAGGTTTTGGAGCACCTGTCCCTCAGGGCAGAGACTTTAGCCCAGACAGAGCTTCAGATTGGGAAGGCAGCCCTGCAAGAGTCAGAGTGCTCAAAGTACCTAGAGCTGCTCCCTATCCTGAGGTAGAGAGAGATGGCCTTCTATGCAGGTGGTGTGCTGCTCTGGGAAAGCTGTCACCAGGTGGAGAAGTTGAGAGGAAGTCAGCAGGCTGTGCAACATCAGGGAGGGTGACACATAGGCAGGATCTAGGAGTGGCTGAGACACCAAAGGATTGTGCTCCCATTCAGAGGGACATTAACAAGCTGGAGACATGAGTCAAGAGCAGCCTTGTGTTATTCAGCAGAGGGAAGTGCAAAGTCCTGCAGCTGGAGAGGAACAGTCCTATGCACCAGTAAATGCTGGGGTCTGACTGCTGGAATGCAGCCTTGCAGAAAAGGACCTGGCATGTGCTGGTAGCCACCAAGGTGGACATGAGCCAGCAATATGCCCCTGCTGAAAAGTAGACTAATGGCATCCTGAGCTGTATTAGAAGTGTTGCCAGCAGTTTGAGAGAGTTATAGTCGAAGCTGGTGAGACCATGCCTGGAGTGCTTGGTCCTGTTCTGGGCTCCCTTATTCTATATTCCTTCAGTGTAATGCCTTCCTTTCCTCTCCCAGGAAGCTGCAATCATGTCTCTCAGTGAGTTTTTTTTTCTTGTTAGAAAAATAGGTCATAATCATGCAGCTGTAATATTTTTGTGTAGCTAATCGAGCATGGTATTAAGCTCAACTTCATTTTGAAATGTTTTTGCTGTCTCCAGGAAAAATATAGCAAAAAAAAAAAAAGGGAGATTGTAATGTGTATTATTTTCAGGTGGTGAACAGTTTGCAAAATTTGTTTCTTTAAAGCTTTGTTGTTGATTTTCTTAATTCTAGATGAGGTTGTATTCTCTTAAATGTCTGACTCTTGCTATTATGGTCTTATTTACAGTGTTTAAGTGTGCCCAGTGATACCTTAATTAAACTACAAAGCTGTTTTTTTCAGGAAGCTTGCCAAAGATGACATCAATTTTGATTTTATACAAATGCAAAAATAGTGCTCTCCAGTAATTATTTGGGGGAAGGGAGAAAAAATCCTTTCATGTGGAAAATAGCTTTTTGTCATTAAGTACTTTAATTTCATCTGACTGCCCCTGTCTCATGTTAAATCATTTTGTTTCAGTGGGAGAACAGTCAGACCCTCTTACGCATTAGAAGAGTCTTTTCCTTGTACCAGGTGAGGTCAGTGTGCCCTTAGGTTGTTCAGAAGCCACGAGCTCTGTCCCATCACTAGGAAACACTTGTACTGTTTTGAAGCCCTGGATAGTCATCCCAGTTTGATGAAGGAGAGTCAATCAAATAAGAAGCACTCATTTTTCTAAATACCAATTCTGAAAGCTGCTGGTAATAATGCCCTCAGTGCTCTAGATTTTACTCTGGGTTCTACTATTTCCAGGTTAAGCAAGACTTCTTGCTAAGCAAAATACTACACTGGAAGAGATCACTGTCCTAAGTTGCAGAGTTGTTTGCTCTTATTAAATGTGTAGTCGCAGAATGACTCCTATTCAGTGTTCCTTTAGAAGGTGAAAACACCAGTAACTCTTCACTTCAGTGAATTATTCCAGTTTAGAAATAAGTGTGCCAGCCCATCCATGAAAATCGGTTGGGCTTTTAAATATGCCTGTTTCGTCAGTTTGTAAAGTATGTGTTGTGGCAATGCCTGACTGTTATCAATATACATTGCATAGAGGTGGCCTGTACAGCTTCTGCTCTGATAAAAAGGACTCCAGACGATGTTAATGGGATGGGCAACTTTATCCTGAGTGGTGGTGACTGTGCTGGTGACTGTAGCAAATGATGATGCGATATGGTGTTTAATTATCGGAACCATCCCGAGGCTGTAGCCAAGAGAAGAAATGTGACCCAGAGGTAATCAAATGGGAGGTAATCCGTTGCAGCTGCCATGGAAATACTCCATCCAACTCCAGTGTTCAGTTTCAAAGCATCCTCACAGAATTGTAAAAGGTTTGGAGAAAAAAGATGAGAATGACTAAGCATGGAAACACAGGATTTATAGTGACATGCTATGTGATGACATCCTTTTAAGACTTTGTTTGCCAGCAGAGATGACTTGCTGCTGCTTTGCACCCTAGCAGCACAGTTCACTATACTCTTGAGTGTGCTGCTATGGGGTAGATGAAAGTACATTTGTCAAAAAGTCTTTTCAAACAAAGGAAAGGGTTTGTGTGGTTTTTGTAACCTGGGTAATTTAGGCACATCAGTTTAATGTTGACCTACAGCATGGATTTATTTCAGCAAAAAGGAAGGAGAGGGCTCTTGAGCTTTTTCAAACATCTTTTCTGCCTAATGAAACCCCTTTGTAACCACAAACTTAAGGAATGCTTAGTCTAGCTGTTCACAGTTGACTACCAGAATTCTTTATCAATCTATATGTTTTGCCCTGTAGAGCAGAGATAAAAGGGGAGGGGTTTGTTTAATTAGAAGTAAATCTTTAAAAATAGAATACAATGTAACAACTGAGAGGGAATGCTGAACGAATGTGAATAACTGTATTTAGGTTTGGAATAGGAAAATACAACTTCCTTATAGTCACAGACCTATTACCCTAAATCTTTATTTATCCCCATTGTATACGAACTTTTAGACAAGTAACACAATAATACCCCAAACAAATGTAGCATTGCAATATGGAGATTTGAATACACAGAGACTCAAAGTTTGTAGAATCAGTCCAGCAGAAAAATGCACTGTTCTGAAAAGTTTACTATAAGATGAATCAGATACATCCCTGTGGGAAGGAAAGTAGGGCTGTAGAGGTTGAAAGTAGGTTCTGCAGGTGTGCAGCTGCTTTGTCAGCTTGGTCACAAATTCCCATTCAACTTGAAAACCCTTCCAGCTTTATAGAGCTACAATTCCTCATATAATTGAAGGGATGCTTGGGAGTGGATACCTGGATATATAGTATTATGTCTGCACATGGTTTCTGTCTTCATGCTGGGAAGATAATAGACTTATTCTGTATTTCCAAGTCTCTTGAGGAGTTCTAAAATCATTTGGCCGCACAAGTGATTTTCTCCACAGAAAAGTAATGTCTTTCTGGATTACACCAGTATGCTTGCAATCAGATCTGTAAAAAAAAATCAATAAAACAAACAAACAAGCCCTAAGCCCCTACCTTGAACTATATTTATCGTGTCTCATTGGAAGGGAATGTGTGTGCTGTGGGAAGAACAGTGAGAAGAAAATTTTAGCATGTTGAAGATTTCCTTTGTTTAAAATGTCAGCAAATAAAAAAAGGAGACTGTCCCTGCAGCAATTTAAGGTGGTAGCCAGTGTTAATTCTTTCTATTTTAAATGCTTATTTAATAGCATTACCAGACTGAAATTACCTTTTGGACAAAAATAATACAAGTGGAACAAATAGCTTATATGCAGAGCAATTGAGTTGATGTTGCCATAGGAACCTTTATTTTTCTCTGGCGGTATTTTAACAGTGTAGCCTTAATTACATTTAATAGCACATACAGTTTTTTCCTTGTGAGTATTCATAACTGAAACTCTGCAAGACTCAAAGCTACTGCAGTGATAATTTCTTATACCAGTAAAGCTGAAATACTGATGTGATCAAGAAACAAAAGCATTTTCCTTTGCATAGCTTGACTATTCCTTACCTATTTCTGTTACAGCAAGGCAAAGTGGTATCAGTCAGGGAGTAGAATAAGTGATAACAACCTAGAAGAGACATGGGTGAGGGCGAACTTAGTAGATATCTGCAAAATCATGAGTGATTGAAAAGGAGAGATAAACTGAGCGTTCAGATTTCCAGAGCTGGAAACATCAAATTAAGTTAGTAAATGTGAGTTGCAAAGCGAAAGATGAGGGTTTTGTATATCATGAGCAGTAGATGTGTGGAACTCCTTGCAAGAGGATGTTGGAGATGCTAAAAATGTATGTAGGCTCAAGAACAGAGAGGATAAGTTGTTTGAGAATTGCTGAAAGTAGCAGTAGCTGTATCTGTCTCAGGCTATCTATGAAGATTAAGAAATTAGAGGTTGGGAGGGCAGTTGTGGGAAATGTTGGGCAGTTCTCTGTTACCTGCTCATGGCTATTCTTGTGGATGGAGTCTTTGGCTGGACAGACAACGAAGGCTTCCTTGGTCAGACCCAATAAGGCCTCCTACCTTGTGTTATTAACACAGATCACAGCCTAATCTGTCCTGGTGCTTCTACTGGTGTTTGCAAAGAAATATTATTTTCTAAAAAAGGGGGAGAAATGGGTGAAGAATATGTACTGGTTAAAAACAAAATGAATGACAGTCCCCTTGGTATCTGTACCTGGACATATTCAGACATGCTTCTTTGAATTGCTGTGTTTCATGATTTAATACCATCTGTTCCTCAGACAGGTTCTCTCCTAATAGCTTAAACACAATTTTATTGGGAGTTGCAAAAGTGTTTTCTTCCATTTCCAAAACACTGAACACAAACATGAAGTTATTCTGGGTGATGACCTTCAGCATTTTTAGGAATAGAGTAGTGAAAATTTGGCCTAACCTCTTGTCTTCAGCTATGAAACTTAGATGCTTGGAGAAAAAAAAAAGGGGCAGTGGTTCATGGAGAGGGCAAAAAATAGAAACAGATTAGCTTTTTTTTGCAAGGAGAAATGTATTGCTGTCCTGATTTTGCTGATTCTTTCTTTTTTTTGTTTGGCATTTCTCAACAGCAGGATGCAGAAAGGGTTCTATTATATCAGACCAGAATAGTGTAACAAAGCAGTAACATAGTTTAATTTTCCATGGGGAAGGCAGGCTTTTATCAAACTCTGTGAAGGAGAGTAGTAATGGACTAGATTTTCATTATTAATGTAGTGCATGTCCCCAGTGAATTGCAACAGTGTGATGCTGTTGTTCTGTGAGCAGTAGCAATGAGTTGTATCGTCTTTCTTAGCAAGGATTTTTGTTTCCAGTATGGAGGACTCCTTCTAGTCTGTAAAGCCAGAAACGGCAAAATGCATTTTCTTCATCTCTGCATTGCTTTTGGAGCCAGCTCGTCTCCATGGCAACACATTAGCCTGAAAGAGATGTGGAGACTGGGGAGGAAAGGAATGAGTTAGAAGCAGCCGGGCGGTGGTGTGTGTCCCCAACGTCAGCGCATCAGCCTTTTGATAGGAGGATTTTGTTAACACCCATCCAAGGCTCCTGTGCAGAGCTTCTTTATTTGAGGAGCTGCCTGGGCATCTGCTTCCTTTCTGCATCCTTTTTCTATTTTTTATTATTATTATTTTTCTTCCAAATACACTCTCTGCACCCCCCTTTTATTTTAGTTGCGGCCTCAGTGAAGATGTGCAGCTCATTTTCAGCTTCCCGGGAGCTGCCTTGTGCTCTGGCATTTTGCAAAGGCAGGAAGGCATGGCTGCATTTCACTTGACCTTAGCAGCGGAGTGAAATCTCCTGCATGTCACTGAAGGATACTGACTATGCAGAAATTTATTGAAGCAGATTATTATGAACTGGACTGGTATTATGAAGAATGCACGGATGGTAAATGTTTCTTTCTAGTCTCTTGTTGCAGAATTTGGAGCTTGTAAGACTGGAGCATCATTATTCAATGATTTTGAAAAGGAAATACCTATAAAAAGGCAACATCCTGGTATAGCAGAGATGCCTGCACCTCTTTTGCACCTCAGCATCTCTTGTGAGTGTGCTGCAAGAGACTCTGCTGTATAGCTTTTTCCTCTCTGAAGGGAGTGGCAGAGCAGCATATGCACTGTATGAGCAGTCTTTGGGCAGGGGAAAGAATATTCGAAAAGCTAACTGTATCTATAATAATTAAGCTGAATTTAAATATACTGATGGTAAGATTGATTATTGCTTCGAGTTTTAAGTCTGTGTTTTTTCTGCATTACCAATATCCTGTAATATGTATATATTCGATGTGTTAATAGGCAGTACATGTTTTCTCTCTGGTTATTTGTCTGTGAAAAACATTAGAAAATGTAGATTCTTAAAAGTGAACAGGTTAACTTTTTGAATTGGAAGAATTACAAACTCTGGCAAGCATTATCTTTTGTGCCTTTTGCAATTTTTATGTAATGCTTGCTAGGATGATTATTTCTGTATCAGGACACCAAATGTTTTCACCAGGCTTCTGATAGAAGACAGACAAGAAGGGGTAAGGAATTGCTAAAATGTGTTCTCCGCAGCATGAAAAAATCAAGATACCTTATTGTTGGCACTTTGAAGCAAAATGCAGCCTTTGGGAATGCAGTAGTTGTATATGGATTTTATTCTGATTGAAGAGCTTAGCTTAAACAAGGCAAGTCCAAGATCACAGAGAAGCAAAGCACAGAAAGCAGGAAGGAGTGTAGGCCCAGGCGATGATGTACATATGTAATACACAAAGATATTTCTATGCTAGTGCTTTGATAACAATACCAGAGGGAACATGAAGCGTAAAGATAAGGGTGACAAAATTTGAATGGTTTTTTATGGTCTTTTGAGTGTCATGTGCCTCCATTTGTTTCTCAGTACTAGATTTCGGAACTGAATGCCGTTTCAGAAGCTTGTTACTCTTCAACTTGTCTTATGTTTAATTGATTACTCCTGTCCAGGTGTTCAAAGGGAGAGGTGGATATTTATTTGAGAGATCTGACCACTTTAAGTTGGATTGAATCCATTATGTAACCTTTATCCTCTAGGTTTAACCCTAGTAAATACTGTAGCATCTGATTAATCTGCATGATGTAACAGGCTGAGTTGGCCTGCTTTTAGAAGCTTAAGAAACAGACCGGTTGTACGGTCAATAGAAGCTGTAGTTTTCCCCAGGTTAAGGCTCCGCACAGGTAGCTTTTTTTTTTGCTTTCCAATTGTTCATTTTAATGATCCTTTGTCTGTCTGGTCAAAGTATCATTATGTGGAAGTGTGGTGTGCCGAACGTCTGAGCTAAGAGCTGATCTGCTCACCTATTTTGTCTTAAGGTGTGTGCTGCGCTGGAGAAACTGTGGGAGTTTCACAGTGATGGAATAAGCAACAGGTGTTGGGCAAACATTTAAATACCTTGTGGGATGAGGGCCTCAGGTGCACTGTAGTGGTTGGTCTGATTCTGGGATTACAGGTTTTCCTGTCAGTGCTGAGTCCCTGCCCAGAACAATTCTTCCATGAGCTCTACAGAGAGTCAGCTGGAGTATGTGCTGGCTGTCTGCTCGAGGTATTTGGGAAGTTCTTCCCTAAGAGAAAGAAGGGTTTAATGTCTGATAGGGAAATATCTCTCCAGCAGGTAAGGTATGATGCTTTTTTGCATTTTTTTATTACTATGATTTTTTAATTAAAATATTCGTTTTTACGTGATGAAGGGTAGTGCTGTCAGTCCTGTCTCAGCCTCTCAGGTGAATGGCAGTCTCATGGGGTTCATAGAATTTTATGGGGTTTAGCTTTCTTTTGCTTCTCGAAGTTCAGGTGTGTGAGAGAGGATTTGAGAGATGCAGTGGAAGACACAGTCCTTGGCCTTAGATACTGGCATGTTCATTTGGATTTAAAATAACGTTGGCATTTACTGTTGATGGAGAAGGGTATTCTAATTGTGGTAGGAGACAAAAGCAATTTTTACAGTAGAAAACAGAGCTTTTCCAAAAACCTGGAGCAAATGGCATATTAAAAGAGATGCCTGTCTCTTGATTGTTTTTTGATTTTTCTGCTGTGTATTTCTCGATACCAGAGTCATTTTCCTGAGATTCTTTTTACATTCAGTATAGTGAGATAGGCAGCTCAGCTGACCTGTTTTGAATATCTATTTTAAGACAAATTGAAGCACAGTTAGTGAGCCGATTTCTCTGCCATACATGGACTCTCCAGAGCTCAGATATATGTGTGCATTCAGTTATGAATCCCACCCAGTTCACCCTTCTTGATAAATATAATATTGGAAAACGGTGGGTGGTACATTAAAACTAATAGGAATCCTCACAAGATAATATCCTGCAGAGTTATTTTTCTGATGAAACTGTTCATACATTCTTTGTCAGAGCCTCTGGGACTCAGATTTCCATTTAAAAGACATAACTTCATTTGGTTTCCTTTATGTAATAATTAACAGCATATGGTTTCTTGTTATTGAAAGAAAAAAAAAACCAGTCTAAAATTATATTAAGATATAAGATTTCAATGCTATTATTTAACTTAATAGGTAAAGAAGTGACTCCCTGTTACCTCAGATGTCATGAATTTCTGTAATGACTGACACAGTAATGATATCTTCAACTTGCATTTGGTGGTGGAATTTTTTTAATATCTTGCAAAATAAAGAAAAAATGCTCAAATTTTACAATTTATAAATCTTGACAAAGACTTTCTAGGGTTGGAATAATTAATTAATTCTTTTACATAAGATCCTTTACAGAGTTTATTTTTGGTACGAGTAGATGGAAATAGGCAATAAAATGTCACACTATTTGAATCACTGGTGTTAACTAACATTACAATAAGTTGAAACTTGTATAAATAACTATTACACTGTGCTTTTTAGATACATTTTCAAGTATACTATTTTATAATATGAGTGACAGTTGTCACCTCACTTGGCATTAACAAAATATATTGTGTAGGTGGAATGGGTAAAGAGCTGGATCTCTACTTGAGTAGGAAAGTAGCTATTTTTATAGCAGACTTGGACAGAACTAGTGATAAAGAGGAAAAGGTGAAACTTTTGTAGATTCTTATCATGAAAGATAACAGTGTAAAAGTTTAGGTCCATCTAGGTGTTTTTTAATAGAAAAAAAATGCATTCTTAAGGATCCTGTATACAAGGCAACTTGGATGAAAAAAATGAGTATTAAGTCCCCACAAACTACCGAACAAGTAAACAAACAGGTAATTATATATCATAGAAATTTTTATGAATATGTTTGTTCCCTGCCTTTCTCTTACTGCAGTATTTTTCTAGTGAACAATGCTTTCTAGAGAAATCTAAGTTGACTTTAGATCAAATTTCTTTTCTTGTGGTTTCTTCCATTACTTGTTTATTTCTACGTCAACAGTTCATAACAATGCATGGGTTCAATGGTCTGAAATTCCAGATGACTTTGTGAATGTGCACTGGGGTCTTTCTTCCTCCTTTTGTTGACCATGAGTTTTTGCAATTTCTTGTGGAGGAGGTGGTGCCTTTTCCTTTTTTCCTCTACCAGACCCACGGTGTGCCTACTTTGTTACATGTGCTGAACCTTCTAACCACTTTTGTGTTTGCCTGAGTTGCTCCATCTTGTTCCATCACGCCTTCCTGTATTTTTTGCCACTCGCCTTGAAATGTTTTTACCACCTGTTATGTTTGCAGTTACTGTTTAGAGCTTCTCTCTGTTCTATTTTCCCCTCCACTGATACAATTACCAGCAAGCTCACTAACTTTCTTTTTAACAATAGTGGACAATATTATTGCTTGCTCTGCTCGATCTCTTATGAGTGATTACTTATTGCTGCCTTGCTTATGTTAGTGTGGTGACCCTCATCTCCCTCATACATTGGCCCCTTGGTGCCCATCCCTGTGGACAGAGTAACCCCAGTGTTACTCTGAATCTTAGTGGATGCTGGCAGTGGGTATGCTATTGAAATCTGTGAGAATCTTATCAATGCCTTTAGCATGCAGTCTCTGAAACAGCCCTTGCTCTATAGGTATTCAACTAAAATGCTCATTCAGGTTGGTCTTGTTTTGCTTCCATGTCTTTTATCTCTGTACTTGATAAAGGTAGCTGACCTTGCTTATATTCCTGTAATTGTTGATACCATTTTCCCGTTCTTCTGCTTTTTGCCATTCCACTTTTTTCTCTATATTCCTTCATTGACTCCCTGTTCTTTATCAAGTCACATAAGCCACATAAGGCAACATAGAGATATTTTTTGCTTTTATTCTACTCAACTGCTAAATATCTAGATAAGTGTTTTCCCACTCCATCCCATTTCTTTCCCTTTCTGCAAGAGTAACATGCTGTCCCTTTGGTTGAGTGTCAGAAGATATTTTGTGGGGGATTTTGAAAGTGTGTGAAATGTGAAACCTGTAAAAATTTGAACAAACTAACTTTGCTTGACTGTACACATTAGCAGAAAGCACACATTCAATAACCATTTTATCTCTCTTCCTGAAGAGCCCACCCCAGAATACCCACATTTCTTCATCAGCATGCTTTAAATCCAAGTGCCGCCATTTCATCTGCTGTTTTTAGACTTGTTTGCTTACAGAGAATCTCTTTGTTCCAGATGCAGCATTGTTAGTAATAGTTAATTGTGCAGAAGTTAGATATTTTTATTGATAAGGGAAAGTTAAAATGATTTGAATGCATTGGAGTTCCTTGGAAATAATGAGTCAGGATATGAGGGTTTGTTTGTATTGTGTCCAGCCTCACCCTTCAAACTAAGTCCTGGTTTGTGTGTTTCCTGTTTCATGGCAAAGCTGCTGAATACACTCTGTACCTCAGTGCAGGCGTTGTACTAGGAGTGTGCTTGGAGCACTGTAATCTTCTTAACGAGCTTCCTGACAGGAGGTAAATAAAGGTCTTCATCTGCTAATTCAGAGTGGGGATTGCAGCAAATACACCAAATTTACTTCCCAGTGGCAACCCATAAAAACGAATCTTCATTTGAGTATACTCTTAAAGTCTCTGAGTATATGTTTACAGGAAATATTAAAAAAATATCTTTTGAATCTTTCCAGATTAGATAGTATGTTTCCAGAATGGTATACAATGTAGCTTTTGTG
This sequence comes from Orthonyx spaldingii, assembly GCA_013397795.1. Classification (NCBI taxonomy): domain Eukaryota; kingdom Metazoa; phylum Chordata; class Aves; order Passeriformes; family Orthonychidae; genus Orthonyx; species Orthonyx spaldingii. The sequence continues at coordinate 123,564 of VZTJ01004682.1, read as the reverse complement.
TGTGTGTGTGTAATTTTTATCCATAACAGCTTATTGTTTGGCATTTGTTGGAAACCTGGCTCATAATCTTTAGCAAGTAAATAAATGTTCCTGCACTGCTAAGGGGGTGTAATGCAGAATACATGAAAAATGAATTGATAGTATGAGGGTGGGGCATACATTCCTTCTCCACCCATTATAAATTTGCATCAGCATTTATCATATGCTGATATCAAAATAGGCATTACAACACTTTCTCTCAGCTTTTGAATGTCAGAGTCCTTCTGTGTGGCATGAGTTGATAGTAGTCAGAGTTCAGAAGCCAACTTGTGGGAATATTCATTTACTCTCCTGATATTGTTATGTATTTTGGGCAGCAAGATGCCTGCTTTCAGTGTGTCCTTCATAAACTGGATGGTTAGCTGTAGTTGAATGCGAGTCAGGATTATTAAAACCACAGCATGTTTGACAGGGGTGGACTTTTCTGTCCCTAACCTTTAAAAGGTGCTTGCATTCTTTTAATATGACTTATTGTTTTGGTCACTTTCTCAGTTTCCATTTTCTAGCTATTACTGAAATGGGATAAATTGACACTGAATGGCAAGTAGGTACTTAAGGTACTTAAGACCTTTACTGTCTGATTGTAAGTGATTTTTTAATAGAGTTGATTCAAGGCACAGAAAAGCTCTAAGGTATCAGAAACTAGAAGTAATCCTCATTATTATTAAAATGACATCTGCTAATGTAATGATGTGGGGAGAAAGGCTGTTTTCTCCCTCAACTGTGGGAGGTTATTGCTGCTGCTGAACATTGCAGTAAATTTTGGCAGTCAAATATCAAGTTGCTTTGAGTAGCAAAATCTTTCTTTATTCAGAAATGAGCGTTTCTTTCCTCAGCAACCACTTACATGTATTTCATATCCTTTGGCTATTATTTATATAAACATTGTTGCATCAGGAGTTTAAAACATAGAACAGAATCGTTCACCATTATTGTATAAAAATAGTTGCTTCCCATCATACTACCCCATTCTTCCTCACCACTAGAGAAATGGTAATAGAGAAATCGTTCCTACATGATCCAAACTGTTACATTCTGCTGGCTTGTACTGGTAATGTTTGTCTCTCTGTTCCTTGCAGTTATGTGCCCTCAGAGGATGATGAGGTGCCTTTGCCTTTCAGTGGCCCCACTTTGCCTGCAAATGCTTTGCCCCGTGACGTGGATAGGAATGCTTTAGCAGCAAAGCGCTCCTGTTTGCCACTGCAAGTAAGGGAGGCAACTTGGCAAACATTAAATATCTGTGGCTACAAAAAGTTAAATAAGAAAGTTAGCCTGCTCTATGTGTAGTCAAGATTAGCAAACACGACCTGTTGGAAACCAAGAGGTCTGAGCACAGGAGATTTGTTTCTTGTTGAACAAAGAAGAGATGCATGCACCTTTGAAAATTCACTAGGGTACCATATGTGGACTTGTGAGGTATTTCTTTTCTCAAAGCAGACTGAAGAGAAAAATGACTGTGAAAAACACAGTATTTGACAGCTAATGTGATATGTCATTTAAGTTCTTTGTACCAGTGTAATCTCTTTTTTATAAAAGCAGTAAAAAAGCTCCTTTCCCCAGCGTAATTCTTCACACAATGGCTTTAGCGTGTGTTGGATGCTGCAGTCAAGCTGTGCTGCACAATGCCCTGGGTATCAAGATCTCTGCTGAGTGGAATTGGCTGTGTGTGTGCACAGACTCAGGCTGTTCACAACTCCAGTGAGGTCTTGCTGCACTGGGCAACTCGAGAGGTGATTTATGACTCTGTGACGGTGCACGCCCTTCCCCAGGTGTGACAGTCGGAGGCTGGGTCAAACTTCCGTGTTGAGACACTTGTGGGGAGCTACCACTGCACTCATAAGAGCAGGGGCAGAAGAGAGAGAGCCTTGTTGACATGAGGAGTGTCAGGGAGGGGCTTTCAGCCCACTAACTTTGTCTGAAATATGTCAGTGGGGCTTTTGAGGAGAATCTGGTTACTGTCAGAGCTGGTCTGAGGAGCAACATAAACCTTCTAGTAATTATTAGACAGATGGTCTCTTCCCTCCTCCACCCCATCTGTACAACACAAAGCTGTTGCACTAAGGACAACTACTCTGTCTCTCTGGAGTTCCCTGACTGAGCATGTGAGTGAGGAAAGATGGTATCCTGCTTTGTGGAGACCTTGCTTTGCTTTCCCCAAAGATACAGCCTCCGAGGGAATGACTTCCCATCGCCTGTGAGACTAAGGCATCATTTCGTGTCTATCTGGGATAACTGCAGCAATGTCAGTAAACGAAGAGGAAAGCTATGAATATGACTATGAAAAGGAAGATGAGAGGGAATGCACTTTTAACAGGCAGAGCCTTGATATCTTGGAAGAAGGTACTTTTCGCCTTTTGTTTTTAATCTTTCATGGTAGTAACACATGGCAGCATATAACTGCTTTGAGTGATATTTGTGGTTTAAATACACAAAATTTTGTGGTTTGTATGTGTAGCCAGTACATTTGGATGAAATATCCGTCTAATATCTGAATAAGATAAATCTTAATTTATGTATACTTCTCTAAAGAAGAAATGCATGATCAACAGATGTAGGCTGTGCAATACCTATTTTATAATGAAACAAGAATTGGGAAATTTTCTCTCTCTGGAATTGTAGTGCATTTTTTATATGCACACCATGTGTGTGTCTTATGAAACTGTATATTTTAGGTTGTCATTCCCAGCAGGTGCTTCTAGAACAGAGCAGCAATTTTGTGCTTATCCATGAATTTGAAAGCACATAGACAGAAATAATCCAAGTGTGGGGTTTTATGACATAAATTTTCAATAGAAAAACCAACTCAAAAATGTTGTTGTACTTTCTGGAAATAATGGGCAACTGGCCTGTTCAAATGCAAATGGGAATATATGTGCATTGAAAATCCTCCTGTACACCTGCTGTATAGAGAGGGTGCCTATTCTAGGTCTGCTTCCAGCCGATCTGGCAACCTCTTTCAGGGTTTCAGGTAGCAAAAGCTGAATGCACCATTCCTGTTATTTCATGTGCTGTAAGTTTTGCTCTGAAATAGTAGTACAGAATTGTTACTTCCAAATAAACTATAGTAAAGCTAATGTAAGGATGCTTTGAAGGATTGTTAGCACAGAGAATAGGATCTGCTGTGAATTTACATCCTTATTCACCTCATGGTTAACAGTTCCTGTGTCCAGAATCTTGGTGAATGAACCATGCTCTTTGAATCCTATTGCATAGGATTTTCCTGTAAAATCTCTCTCACAATCAAATACCCCACCTGGTTTTCAGACTTGTGTGTCTGTGGAAAAAAGAAAGGTGCTGAAGAAAATACTGGTAAAAAGAAACTTTAAAACTGGGGATTGGGATGGAGAGGAAGCTTATCAAGAGAGGCCAGCTGACTTTTTTTTTTTAATGTTTTATGTGTATTTTTTTTAGCAATTAAATGATTGCTGAAGCATACATCATGCTGTTCTTATTCTTTCTGCTTTACCTTTCAGCCAGATCTAACAGTCTGAAGCTGTTCTTGTTGATTTTGAGAGGGGGGAAAAAAAGTTCTATCTGGGATAAATTTAGCCCTGTCTTTCTACTGTGCCTTCCTCTCAAAAGCTCAGTATGTGTTTGAAATGTCTTCTAAAGATCCCTTCTCTTCTCCACCTATGCATTCATGTCACCTACACATTCAGTGTAGCAGAGCTACAGATACACAAAAGCAATATGTGGTGTTTCTATGTATCTTTGCATGTGGGAGTGCTTGCAAAGGGTAGTATTTCCCTAGGAGAATGGATGAGTCAATCCATTCTGTAAGTGAAGCGGTTGGAAAGACCAGCATGTAGCCTTTTCATACTGGACAAAAGAAACATTTTAGCTATATCTGGCTGTAAATCTGGTACCAGAAATGGTAAATCAGAGGATATGCTTTGCTTGAACCATTTACAGTTATTGAAAAGAAGAGGATAAAAATTGTGTAATTAAAACTCCTTAACTGTTTGGCCTATTCCATGTGCTGCATGTGTACTCACTTCTTGACTATTATTTCCACAGCCATTTTGATGCAGTGAGGTTTTTCTGTGTCCGGACATTTAGATGCTGTAACTTCCCTCCATCCTGTTTCTGGAGCCTGTCACAGAGCTAACATTACTGTAACACCTGGCAGTGTTACTGTTGGTTCTCTTGATGAGAGTGGAAGGCACCTCCATAATGGTCTGGGCATAACAGTCCTAGAGTCAGTGCATTGCTTTGGAACTGTAAAGTTGCCTGACAGGGGTATGTTTACTTTTCATTTGATAAGCTGCCCTCGGGGCTGACTTCAGCGAAACTTTGCTCAGGCATATCTGTTGGTAGTGTCTACTCAGTTTTTCTTCATAAAAGAACCTGAGCTGTGAAAGGACAACCTGTCAGCTGTCTTTGATTACTGATTTGTTGGGTCAGCTGTTTCTGAAAGGGAGCTGTGTTTTGATTCTTGCTTTTGCGGGTGGGACAGGAAAAGGCTCTTGCCTACTTAGGACCTGTGATGGCAGCCATTTCCATTTACTAATGTAATAGTTTAAGAATCCTCTTTATTTAAAGTACTTTGTTAAATGCAGGCAAAAAAGTCTGTCTCAAGTTGAATTAAAAAGAAAAAAGTAAGTCTTGGGATCACTATTAAAATCTTAAATCAGGCACTCCATGGGTCTGATTTTCATAAAATGCAAAATACAATAGTATGGAGGCCATTCAGAGCTTTGGAATCTCTAAATGCTACAGCAAGAAAAGATGGAGAGGAGTCATTCTTGAAAGCTTTGGCACAACCATTTCTTCCCAAAGAGTTGGAATAGGAAAAGATCACGTATTTAATAAAGGAGACAGCTGACGGTGTGTGGCTTCCAGGCTTGTAACTTCAGTTTAGGATTTTTAAAGATGTACAATCCAGATATTTGTTTAAATCTTTCACCCCTTTATTAGTTACGTTGACTGCAGTCCAGACATTTCTTGACAAGAAATGAATGGAAGGGAATGTCAAGACAGTAACTCAGTGGCTAGCAGTAAAAAATGCTGCAAAAAAAGTTTTAACTTTCAAGAGAAGAGCTATGCTGAGCTGAATCTGTAAGTCATGTATGCATTAAAGCAATTAAGAGAATTAAGCTGAATTCTCTCCAGAGACTTTTTCTTAGTTTCTTAGTTTCACTTTGTGTCTGTATTTTCCAAGGTACCACATTTGATCTGTGTTTATGCTAATAAAAGGAATAAGTGTCTGATGCTCTTTTTGAAATTTCTTTTAACTTGATTTTCATTCATCACAAGAAAATTTGATGCAGTTCATGTCCTACTTAGAGGAAGTACTTTGAAATTATATTCCCTGCCTGAGATTTCAAGCAGAGGCTTTAGAAAAGAAGTAACAGCAAAGTTGTTGGATTGTTTTATTTTTTTGTAGACTTGAGGCTAGGGGAACTGCTGGGGTGTTATGTTAGGATTTGGACTTCTAGCAAGTTGTGACTTGGAAGCACATCCTTCAAGCTCCGGTGACAATAGTATCTTATAATTTTTAAGCTCTTTAGATGGGCATATTCTCTTAGGGCTGTCTCAAATGTGGCAGGCAACAGCAGATCTGAAGCCTCTGCCCCAGTTTAGCCAGGGCTGCCAAAAGCACCTCTTCAGTGGAGGAGAAGCTACCATGTTTATCTTTAACCATGGAAAGTCTTTCTAGTCTGGGTCAGTAACAGCTGACAGCACATTTAAGGTATAATTTTCCTTTTATTTGAAAGGTGATATACCTAATATGGCACAGTTTCAGAATTCCACATGTGCTTGGCTCAAGTTGAGGTAGCACTCACAGTAACCTGTGCCAGAGCATAACTATCAGTGGCCCTGGAACTGAAGCTGTAATTCTTAGCAGGTGCTTTATCCTTGGAGTGTAAAAATAGCCTTTGAGAAATGAATCCATCGAGGGCCAAGGAGTCTGAGTCTGCCAGGGTCTTCAATGGCTGATGTTTGCCAAGTGGCAGCAGGGAGCACAGCTGGGCAGTCAGATTTGCCATGTATGTTCTGTGTGTCTCCATGTGCAATATTTAGGGTGCCCCGCCCTTGCCATTTTATCTTTGGTGTTTGCTGTGAGCAGAGGGGAGTGAGACAGAAGCTGTTTGTGAGGCAAGGCTTGCCGTAGTTAAAGGCTTTGGGTAGGGAACGGTTATGAAAAAGAAGCACTGTCCCCTCCCACCACTTTGGAAATAAGAAGCATGGGTGTTTAAATGGCAAGAGGTCTGTGCTCTGTGAAGTATTCATTTCCCCTGATGGAGTTTCTGATGAAGTAAAAAGGTAGTAGGGAAATCCTCATGCACGAGGACTTTCCCTGTTAGACTCTATAATTGTACAAGTCAATATTATCTGCCCCAAAAGTGAAACTTTACAAGGACATCTTAGCCCTCTGATGTTTCCCAGTAGTTAGAAATAGATGGGAAGAGGAACAGTGGGAGCTGGACTTTCCTCTTCAGCAATTGTTACTCTCTTTTAGTTCTTTAGTTTATCCCTGGTTGATGGGTCTCAAAAGTGATAAGAGAGAATGTGTTGAGGAGGGTTGCAGAAAGCAGGAGCTGAGGATACCTGTGACTGCTGGCTCCGGTGTTAGTTTTTTTCCTTCGTTCCACTTGAATCCTTTGTGTGGTAGGCGGTGGCTCGTTGCAGAAGCTGCCAATAGTGGTATTTTTGTTCCCCTTCTCTTCCTTGGCTGTCTCCTGTTCCTGCAAATATCCTTTACTCCAAGTAGCATACTTGCTGAACGTGTGACTTTCAGGGAGCAATCCAGAAAGGTACATGCATTCCTCCATCTCCCTGCGCATCTTCAGCTTGGGAATCAGGCCTGCATTAACTAGATGGCAAGAAATAAATGCAAAGTACATCCTTTCAGCTATACTTAACGTTGGGAAACACAGGAATGTGGTTACCAGTAAATTTGCAAGCTTTAAGAGGGTATGAAGATGGTGCTAGGTACTTTAAGGCAGAGGAAATGTTTGATCTGTGTAGCATTTGTCCATTTGTGTGTTTGGCTTTAAAAAAAATCCCAAATACTTTGAACTGCAAATGTGTCCCCAGGACCATGTATTTACTGCTGTCATGAAAATAATGTGATGGGAGCTTTCTCTGTTTCTTGTTTCCTGCTTTAGATCTGTGACAGTAGCTTCAAAGCAGTTATAAAAATATGTGGGTTTTTTAATTATTCTTTTGGATTGTCTATCAGCCTTCTCTTTAAGCTGAGAAATGTAAAGTATATTTGATTTCACTATTTGCATGCATCCGTGCATTTAGACACAGTGACCCTCAAGCAAAAAACTACTGATGTGTGAATGAGCAAAAAGAGGTCAGTAATTTGGCACTGTAGGTTTTGTATTACAAGGCACTGTCCTTCATTTGCTCTTGTTTTATCTTTACAGCAGCGTTACCAGCCTCTCACAGTCATCAGAAACTCCAGCAGGCTAGAGACCTACTATGCAGGATCCATTAGATATGTGGCATGGGGGCGGGTGCTTTTCCTGTGCATACTTCACTGATCACACCTCTAAATGGTTTTTCAAAATAGTGGGTGTTTTTCACGGATAGATTTTTTGATCAGTAAAGAAATAAAAATTACTGTACTAGGAATTGGCCGAATGTTATCTTGTAGTCTGTGGAGGCTGAATAAGTAAATATGTAGACATTTTAAGCGTTTTTGGTTTTTTTTAATGATGCTTCTGAATTCCACTCTCCCCTCACTTTTCACCGTCTCTTCCCCACAAGCCTTGATTTCTGAGTAATGGAAAGCAACACCTCTTTGCAAGTTTGCCCTCCTTCCAAAAGGAAATCCTTCCTTTTAGTTAGTAACTTCGTGTTTCCGCAATATTGTACGAAGTAGTAGTAGTAGTATGGGCAGTAGCTGACTGAAGGAGTAATTTTATTATATGCTGTTATATGCAGTCTACTGAAGTTTATTTCTATTTGGATGCTCAAGAGGATGCATAAAAGGAAATTTGTGCTTTGAAACCCTTTCACGTTGGCAGAGTAGTGTGTGAAGATCTCTGTTTTGACAATCACCAACAGAACTTTGATGGAAATTTCTAGATATAAAAGCGTTTGGTGACCAGATTCTACTTTGCTGCTGTTAGTGTCTATTGAGGTAATGCTGTGGTGTTACCCTGCCATGTTAAAGTTTAAACAGTAAATTCTGAAGGAATGACCAAGGGAGTGTCCACACCAATCAACCTTTATCACTCTCCCAGCTGAGTGACTTTATTCTCCCTGTGGGAACACCATCCTTTTATCAGCCTGGCTGTTAGTAAGGTTATACATTTACCTGAATTAGGATGGTGTGAGGTTGCCATAGTCCTACTCGGTGGTGATTGTTCGTGCTAGGTACAGAGTTGAAATGAACTTGCTAATGACAATGTCAAATATTATTTTATAGTAGTGATGGAATGTTGTAACCAAGGGAACTATTTAGTGAGCAGTTGTTTTGGAGACCTGCTGGCGTCAGGGTTTCTGATAGATGTTTTATGGCATGACTTATGAACTTACTATATTTAAAACAAAGTTGGGTTTATGGTGATGTAAATATGTGTGCGTGTGTGGATGAATAGTCTTCTGAACATTACACCTTCTAGCTTCATGTGAAGTTTTTATGGAAAACTTCTGTTTAACCCCTTTGTTTATTATAGCTGGTGTTTTCTGCAAGTTACTGCATTTTTTTCTGTGGAATCCTGATTAGTCTGCTTTTGAGTAATATAGCTTGTAGTTTACAGATGTACTGTATTTTTACTTCTGCAGTGGTAGAGTTATTCTTCCTATTGGTATGTAATGTTTGCCAGGTTATTACTTTGAAGCATAAGCTTTTTACTGTTACCACTTTCAGACTTATTATTTGGATAAATGCAATTATATTTTGAAGACTTTTGTGTAGCATTCTTTGGAGTTCACTGGCACTTCTTATGTCAATAAATATAAATCTTTTTAGGATGTGATGCTCAAAGGCAGAATTAGAGAAATGGGAAAACAAATGAAAAAATTTAATTTCTTGCCGTAGTTTAAGCAATTTTCTGATGTTTACGTAGGGAAAAATAGCCTCCAACATTTCAACAGATATCTAAGTACTATTGCATTTGATGTATTATCAATGTGCCTTAGTGGTGATCAGATGTATATTTATATATATGCAGATTGTATATTTATGAATTAGGTGGTGTTGTTTCCTTAGTGTGACAAACTCTCTCCTGCTAATGTTACTGTTCAATTCTGCTTTTTTTTTCTCCTCGCTATTTAAATCCTATTAGGCCTGATCTTTCTCTCCCCCTGCCTTAGTGTGCATTAGAACAACATTAGCTTATCTGCCAGACTGAGCCTTAACTGACATTGCCAAGGGTAAATCCCCTGAAGAACAGTTCAGACTACAGCAGCCTGATAACTCATAGTCCGTGTGATCCACTGAATTTCATTAACGGTCGTTTTTTCCAGAATTACAGGATTTGAGGAGTAGGTGGAGTTGAAAATAAAAAGAAGGGGAGAGCAGACAGTGCTGTTGTTTCCTGTGATTGTTGCTGAATTTTTAGAAAACTTGTTGACTTGTTGAAGTCAGTGTAGCTTCTTAAAGGATTACCTATGGTGGTAGGCTGAACTTCTGCATACTTTCTTCAGTCAGACAAAACTCCTGGTTCCACCTTAGTGATTAATCATCTCAACCAGTCTGAGTAAATATTTCTTATGAGTGATACTGTGGTCACTCTGGTGTAGCCTGGGTATTACAAGAGACATTTCTTGTTTTGCATGCATTTTGTATTTACTGTGCTGTCTTGTACCATAAAACCCAGTTCTTATCAATTTAATATGGCATAGTGTCTTTCTGATGAACAGTGCTCCTAACAGTATTGGAGTTGCTTATTCATGGAGTAATGCTACTCTGTGTCATACAATGAGTAGATGATGTGATGGAATTCTAATTATGTATCTAAGAACATCTGGTTTGACTTCCTGATTATTTTTTTTATAAACTCAAGACATTCATCTCCAGAGGAGAAAGTTTTAATATCTTAAGTTTGTTCTTCTGCTGACAAAGGCAAGTGCTTATTACAAGAGGAGCATTTGTATTCTCAGTATAACATGACGTTTGGAATTTTTTTTTTTCAGGGCAGGTTTGCAGGGATATTGAGTTTTGTTTGTTTGTGGTTTTGTTTCTTTTGAGTCTTCAGCTCTTGATGTGCTTAGACAAAGGTTGACATAAGTAGTTTTTGAGATGAAAACTTACACACACCTAAACTTAGAAAGATATTTCTTGCAAAGGGTGGGAGTTGGACTTCAGTGATCCTTGTGGGTGTTTTCCAGCTCAGAATATTCTGTGATCCTCCTTCAACAGTAATGCCTATCTGATTAACGTTTTGCTTTATTTCTTCACAGTTTTATGTGCTGAAAGAGTGGGCCAGATGACTAAAACATACAATGACATAGATGCTGTAACACGTCTTCTTGAAGAGGCAAGTATTACATCTGTTTAAGGACCCATACACAGTATGAGAAAGTAGGACTGAAATTACATGGTACCACTATTAAACATTGTTAGTAGATTGTCCTCCATTGGGGAGGAATAAGGACTCTAAGTCTATGTACACTTTATCTCTTTTGTAAAGTAAACATTCTTTCTAAGTAGGGATCGTTTGTTTACCTCAGTCAAATGGATTCATTACTTCTGGTTATTTTTCAGTTGAGGCCATGTAACTTGTTCTTGGCCAAATGTTTGCCCTAATGAATGAGGAGAAGGAGGAATCATCTTAAAATGACACATATTTTTACAGTACATGTAAAACTAGGAGTATCATTATTGATGGATATATTCTCTTCAGAAAATAATAAAAAAAAGCTCAGTCTTGTATTAATAATTATTATCTCAGATAATTTCTTTCCAGAGAAGTACATACACAAAACTAGAAAATGTCTAGTACTGAGTTTGTCTTCTTTTCTTTTTTTCCTTATGTTTGGTTTATTTAGTTGTTGTTTGTGAGTTTTTAAATACCATTATTATGAAAATTGGTATTCCTGTAATCTTTAGCACTGAAGAAATGTCAAAAAGCAACTGTCATGGTACGATGCTTATGTTTAATAAATATGATGATAAATTGTTTGACTGAAATTAGCTGATTTTATGCAGTAAACTTGGGCAATGATTTTCCAAAGAATGCTTATGAGTAATTCTTCAGATGAAAACTATTACAATTGTATTAGTTCATGTCTGACTGTACTTTAATCCTTTATACTCAGTTGCTTGCTTATTACAATAGCAGTGTTGAAAATGGGGTCTTTCTAGCCAATTGGGTGGTCTATTATTCCTCTAATTCTGCAAGGAGACAAACATGGGAATGAATGCTCACTTCTCCCACCTGTTCTTGATACCCCTCAAAGCTGTACAGTCTTACATTTTGTGCTTTGAGCCAAACCCATTCAAGCACCTCTGTAGGAATTACCTGTTAAAACTGCTGCTTTACCCAAAAGGCTTCTCCTGGAATAATTCATCAGCTTGTAGTAACAGTCTGTTACTTGTTTGTGCCTTGTTCCTTTTGCCTTGATTGGCTGAGATTTACTGCATTTGTTCTATGGCTCTGTCTAATAATGACAGCGACATTCTGCCAAACTGTTTCCTCCCCCGAGTCCCTGTAGCCAAATGTCTATAGAGCCAGGCATCACACTCACGGGAGCAATGCTTGAAGGACTTGCTAAGCCAGTGTTTTAAAGCTTCTTGTATACTTTCCTGTCTGGATGTTGGGAAAGGAAAAATAAGGGAGTGTGTAATATGTCAAACTTTAAAAAAACAAATACTTTCAGTGAGCCTTTTTGTTTTATTTGACCATCATTTCTGATGAAATTACTCTGTTCATGGAGATAGGTGCACCTTTCTCTGTTCTCCAGATGATGGTTATCACAAGAAATTGCATCCATTTGCAGAATTTAACTTCTGTTGTTTTCACACATACAAGTGAGAGAAAAAACAAAAGCTACACGTTGTCTGTCCTTCATGTTTGCAAGCTTCAGGTGCTTGCATTACAAAGTTGAGAGAGTGAAAGGTGCAGCATTTGGGAAGATAGGAAAGAGAAGATCTTGAAATAGCACGGGTGCAGATATTTCAGAAATCTGTGCCTGTTGCCCTGAAACTAAGCAAAGGGAGTGGCACCAGGCCTGCCTGGGTATGTGGTAGGAATAGAAGCAAAGTTCTTCATGAATCTGCTTTCTCATCTTTTTCTAATAATAGTGTAAATGTGTCCTGCTTCTCATTATTATTCTTTTGCACATTGCTGTAATAAATCAGTTCCTTATCATTGTGTAAGAGGCCTGTCCCCAAACTGAGATTTAGAGCTGAATTGCTAAAAATTATGTAGGAAGTCTAGGGAGGTTATTTGAAGAGCCTGGACATGCACTTACATTCCTCAGATTAGAAGTTAAGAATGTTGCTGCTAGATAGCTTCTGCTCTGTAGAGTCAACACTGTAGCAATATATTTTTTCCACTCAGTATTTATGAAGTGAGCCAAATTAGTGAACAATAAGTTGGCTTAAAATATAAACCACACGTATTTTGGATAACTTTGTGGGACCTATTGTTCTGAAAGATTGTACATAAGATTACATAAAGATTTTAAGGCTAGATAATGCCAGTAGCTTTCAATGCAAATACAAGTCTGACCTTCAGAAACCATTTGGAAAATGCTATTTGCAGATACAGCACTGATCAATAACCTTTTTTTTTATTTACTGGTTATTATATAACTTTTCTTTTTTCCATTATGAAAGCCTCTTCATTCAAATTCATTGACTTCAAATCTGTGTGAACAGTAGCTGTAGGTTTTGTAGGCTTTGTCATTAATGTATGCATGACATAATGTAGCATTTAGTCATAAAATCTGGATGGTAGTTAGGGGCAGTAAGTAAGCCCCAAAAAGTATTTTCAGTGACAGGGAGAAAATTCTTCCTCAAATGGTGTTGAACTAAGGGTACATGGGGAGTTAACCACAGCAACCTTTTGCCACTATTTAAAAAATGTAGTAGTTCAATAAGAAAATGATAAACAGAAATGCTTAGTGAACAGTGCAAAATGCTATGAATTTTATCATCCTCTCCCAGGCAGATTACAATGCCATATACCAGCTTCTGCAAGGCTGAGACATCCATATGTACACGTCATCAACAGGATACGCTTCTAGCTTTTATTGATACCTGTGGCAAACTGTCAAGACAGGTGATTTCCAGTACTGTACTCAAAGAGGAGAGGGAAGAGGAGGCCAAACCATGACATGAAAGTAACCACTTAATGTAGATTGAGACATCTGCAAAAAGGAAAGAATTAGGATTTGTTTTTATACAAAAGCACTAATGGTTGGCACACACAAAAATAGGAGCTGAACATTCATTGTGATGGAACTGGCTTCTACTCCAGCATAGCTTATTGCCTTCTATTTCTAGGTGGAGCTGTTGCCTTTTTCCCAACCTGGAAATGAAACTCAAGATAGTTTTTAGTATAGGAGGTAATATAAAGGTGGATCTTTATTTGGAGGCCTCCAGGAGCAGTTATGGGAGAGTGTCCACAAAAGCCCACCCCCCACAGGGATACATACAGTTTTGTAAGTTTGGTAAATTCGCATAATTGACAAAAAGCACCAGTTAGGAGCACAAGTAGTGAAGTAATTTCCCCTTCTGGTTCAACCCTTCTCTGGAGTCCTCCCCTTGGTACTAGCTGTATTTTGTTTATGAAAATGTGTCTCAAAGAGCTGTTTTCAACCTTGGTAACCAGGGAGAACCAAGATAGGATAGGGGCCTTGGAATTTGTTTTGTCATCCTGCCTAGGAAAATGCTGAAGCTAAGCTACAATATGAAGCTACAAATATATGTATAAAGGATACAGAGAATATATAAAAGAAAAAGAGGAAAAAACCAAAATGTCATCAGAGCAAGTGGAAACTGCTGGATGCTTTGAGAGTGGGTCAGTCTTTTCTGCATAAAGCTGTTGTAACATATGCAAGAGTAGAAAAGGAAAATCAGCAAAAAACCCCAAACAAATAAACCCTCACATAAGGAAAAAGTCTTTTTCTTGTTGAAGTGCTTGTTTCTTCCCTTTCATGGCAATTTTACTCTCCCTCTGATCTTTTGGTCATTAAAAAAAAAATATTGAAATTAGCTTTTTGTTCTTAATGCTTCACAGAAAGAACGGGACTTAGAATTAGCTGCTCGGATTGGCCAGTCTCTGTTAAAGAAAAATAAATCACTGACAGAAAGAAATGATTTCCTGGAGGAGCAAGTAGAACACATCAGAGAAGAGGTAAGATTTTTATGCCTGAATGCTGTATGTGCAATGATGGGGAGAATTTTCTTCTAGCTTCACCTTGTCCATACATTTGGCTGTGGGTAGCGTGCTCCAGTGTCTGACCACCCTCACTGCTACAAATTTCTTCCTTATATCTAGTGTAGATCTGCTCTCCTTTGGTTTAAAACCATTACTGCTTGTCCTGTCATAACAGACCTTGCTAAAACTTCTGTCCCCATCTTCCTTATAAACCCCCTTTAAGCACTGAAAGGCTGCAATATGGTCTCCCCAGAGCCTTATCTTCTCCATGCTGAACAACCCTGACACTGTCAGCCTTCCCTGGTAGGAGAGGGAATATTTTTGTGGCACTTCTCTGGACCTGCTCAAGCAGGTCCATGTCTGTCTTGTCCTGAGGACTCCAGAGCTGGATGCTCACCAGAGTACAGGAGAGGAGGAGAATCATCTCTCTCGACCTGTTGGCCATGCTTCTTTTGATGCAGGCCAGGGTATGGTTGGCTTTCTGGGCTGGGAGTGCACACATTGGTGTGATCAATAAAACACACCAGAAGGCTTATATCATTTCAAGTAGCACCTGTGATTTAAAAGAGCTCTTAATCTGTAAGTACAACTGTCACTAAACTCCAACTTAATGACTGACCTACGAGCAAATGTTGTTGCTCCTGTTCTGGGACAGTTCTCTTGGTTTTTGAATCTCATCCATATGTGGTTTTGAGCAAGACAGAGAGCAGGAGAACAATGAACCACAGTGGATTAAAAATTTTAAAAATTGTTCACAATTAACACTGCTCAGGGGTGTGAGATGTTACATTATAGCCCTGAGATGGGCTGGAGGATAAAGTGCAGATGGAGTGATTGCTGATGTGTGATAAATGGTGATGGAGCACACACAATGAAATAATATCCTTTGATGTGGCCTACCCTTTTTGGCATGGAAGACTAGTTCTCTTCTGTCCCAAAGGAGTGCTGTTGCTTGCTGCCCACATGCCATCATGAGACAGACCAATTTATTTGTGTATTGGTCACTATGACATGTACTAGGTATGTGCAAGGTGACTGAGCAGGACTGTGCATTCGTGTCATCCATCCAGAGTGGAAAATTTGATTGAGGAAGGTGGAGGACAGGGACAAGCTGCCTCTGTCCATATCTGTTTTTATTTAGTGGGACTGAGGAGCAGCATTAGGAAAAGTGCCACCAGAAATATGCCTCTTACCAGGTGGCTTGATATCTTCGGCCATATGTTCTGTCAACACCCCTCTTTCACACTGTTATTTTGACTCCTTCAGAAACTGATGTTTTTGAGGCAGAGCTCATCAGACTTCAAAGTCATGACACTTTTGTGTATTGCAAATGTGTCTTTAGTAGGTTGCAGATTTTCCATTAAAACTGAATTTTGAATATTTGAACAGAACAGTAACTGAGAAAACTGTCTTTAAGGGCAAGAGACAAGAGAAAAGAATTTATTTGGTACTTCTAAAATTCTGTTAAAATTGCCTAAAAATGGTTTATCTGGGAGATATGTGCTCTCTGTAATACAGGAACAAATTCTTTCTAGTGTGTGGTATAAAATTAATGTTTTATTAGTGTATGTCTCATGGCATGCATAATTTAGCTTTATATCTCTTTGACCTTTGTCGTGACAAAACCTTCTGTCTATCCCATTAAGCAGACTGAGTTTTTCCTGTGTGCTGCTAACATGTCACATTGATAGGTACATGTCAAAGTAATAAAGACCTGTGCAAGATGCATCAGATTCTTGGGTTTGTCTTTTGAGTTTACATTGTTAAGTGCTGCTTAGTTTAAGAAGGGGCTGTGATCATGTTCAGTAAAATCTGATGTAACTGAGATTTTTGCTGTAGTGCACTAGAGAACAAAGGGTGAGTGGACTGAAGCAAGCTGCTATAGCCTGTGCACAGATACTTCAGTCTCAGCTTAGTGTTTCAGTATTATATTCTAGAAGCATAAACATTTTACTGAGGAAATCTTCTTAATTGCAAAGTAGTTTGGTTACAGAGATGGGTGTCTGCCTTTTCAGCAGCAGAGTGTATTTTCCAGGTATAGTGTGTCTATCTGCTGTTGTGTTGCTATGTTTGGTAAGAATGATGCAGCTCCAATCTCAAGATCTGTTCCTTTTCTCTGGGATAGTGCTACCCACACTTCTAATATTGTCTCCTTTGAAATTAGAGCTCAGTATCAAAGAAATGTAAACTGTAAATCTGCACAATGTGAACTGTATTTGGAATGGAGTAGCTCACTAGGTTTCAGCTTCTAATCTTTCTAAATTTCCCTGCTTCTGCTTTTTTCCTCTACGTGTTTTGTCCTATGTTTCTGAAGCTAAAATGACAGCACTTCCAAGACAGTGTCAGTCCTCAAATAACACCACCTCAAACCTGTGCTAACTTCTGGTTAATGCAGCCCTCTAGACCTGTTATTCTAGTTCCAGGTCACCTGTCAGAGTTTGTGTTTTGGTGATAGTGAGTTTCAAAGTCCAGGTTTGATTTTGTTCATTGTAGAGTGAGAGGAAAAGAAAAAGCTGAATTATAATCTGGAATGGTGCCTTAAAAAAGGGAACATTGCTTTTGGTCTGTTATGAGTAGAAGGTAATTTTGGAAAGACAGAAATGCTCTTTGACTCGGTACTTGCATGCGTGCTGTTTACATACAGTAATAGGGTGCCTTCCTTTTGAGTAATGCCAACCTGTTAAGCACTTAGTTGCTGTCAGTCAGGAAAACAAATCAGCTCTACTCTTGAAACAGTTGTTCATGATTCAGTGAGGATTGATCCTGTGAGTTAGGTCCCAAGTCTTTGAACTGTTGTTCTCTATGTGAGGATACTTTTATCTTCTACTTCAATTATTTTTAAGATAGGTGCAGCTATTTCATGAGGTAGTTCTGAAGCTGAATGAAGCTGTCAGGCCAGCGGAGGGAATTAAAAGCCTGAAGAGATGAGCTATCACCATGCTTGGGTCATGGGATGTTGTGGGCCTTGTCCCATGTGCAGCAAGGGCTCAGTCTCTATTGCTTGGTAACAATACCAATATTGAGCAACACTAACGTGGCAGTGTTTGCTCCAGAGGGCATATGTTACAGCGGCTTGTGAAAATGCAGAACAGGTTATTTCTGTTTATAAAACAAATCCAGTGTTGTGCAGTGTGAAAATATATACTGGGTCTGTCTGGGATGCAGCTAATATTTTCTTCACCAGCCTACCTGGTGCTGTGCTTTGGATTTGTGACTAAATCAGCATTGATAACAAAGAGTGTTTTGCCTATTACTGAACGGTGCTTGCACAGCATCCACCAGGCTCTTTTCTTTTCCCCTTGTGCTCCTCCCAACCTCCGCACATGGTTTTTGGTTTCTTTTTTCCCCTCTTCACTCTGTCCACCAGCTGCACAAGATACTGGGAGGGTGCACACCTCTGGTACCTGACCCACACAGACCAAAGGGATGTTCTATATGATATGTTATTATTTTCAACACTAGAAGGTCACGGAAAGGAGGAAGAATCTGGGACATTCATGGTTATTGGTGTTTGTCTTCACAAGTGACAGTTCTGTGTGCCAAGGTTCCACTTTCCACTAAGTGGCTGAACATCCACCTGCTGATAGAAAATAGTGAATAAGTTCCTTATTTTGCTTTGCTTGCTTTGCTTCACTTATTAAACTGCCTCAGCCCATGAGCTTTTTCTTGCTTTTGAGCGTCTGAGTCTCTCCTTCATCCTGTGGGGATTGTAGGGCAGACTGTGTGCTCAGCTGGTGGGTGCTTAGCTGCTGACCAAGGTTAACACAGCACAAAATGCTGCATCGAAGGGAGGTGTTGCTTGAAGTTACTGTAGTGAGTGTTTCAGAGTTTCACAGCATGATTGAGATTGGAAGTGAGCTCTGGAGGTCATCCTGTCCAAACCCTCTTCACAAGCAGGGCCTCCTCTAGTTCATTGCTGAGGACCATGTCCAGACAGTGTTTGACTGTCTCCAAGGAGGGAGACCCCACAAGCTCTCTGGGCAGCCTGTGCCAGTGCTCAGTCACCCTCACAATTAAAAAGTTGTACCCGCTGTTTAAGAGGAACCACCTGTGTTTCAGTTTGTGCCCATTGTTTCAAGTCCTGTTCCATTAAAAGGTCAACTTTTCTGATTGTTCACCCTCTTTTGGAATGCTTGGAAATGGTAGTAAAAATAGTATCCTCAGTCTTTTTAATTCATAGGAAAAAAAAACTGGTAGCAAGAGCTGGAGATGATCTAGTGTCCGCCCACAGACAGTATCTGAATACTTGCTACTTAAAGAAGCTGAGCTATAATGTGCTGAAGGGAAGTAAATTGTTATTTTTGGTTCAGCATTTTAGCTCTTCCTGAAATGGAGAAAGCAAGCCTCCAAAAATTAATGCACAAATTTTGTTTAATAGTTTTCTAAAATGTGGTTGGACGGGGATTTTTTTTTTTTTTTCCCATTGCTGTTTAGAATCCATGTCTCAGGAGGACTTGGTGCCTTAGCACTTGTCATTACACAGAATAGTTGTAGTTGAGTAAATGACCTTGTTTGCTTCAAATTCTGCACAATTCAAGTGCTTTTTTGGATTGTATCTGCTTTTTTGTTCGATGAAAATGGAGTTCAAATCTATGTCGTTGATATTATCTGGTTTTTTCCTAAAAATAACTACAAAGAAAAGTATGCTTACAATATGAAAAGCAGAAGTTTAATAAAAAAAAATGTGCTGTGCATTTTTTACATGGGAAAGGGCAAACTGAGGGCCAAGTCTTGCAGTGCAAATGGAAGGGAATGGATGTGTCTGATCAGTTATGCTATCTATAGTTGTGCAAGGCAAATAAAAATTGATCTCTTGCTATTGGCATCTTAAGTTGCAGCTGTGAAGTGGTGTACATGCTACTGTGTAATTGGGCTTTCAACCCTTCTTTTGGAGAATAGCAACATAAAGTTACAAAGATTACATTTGTGGAGCTCACAATTACAATTATGGAGCTCACAGGGAATCTTAATCACCCGATTTTGATGTTTTGTTCATTTTTGATGTATGTGTGTACTAAGTATGGGAATCCCACAAAATGCCAGAGCCAAAAAATCCCCCAGAAACTGACTGCAACTTCCACTGTTGGAACAGCCTCAGAACAGCAGCCTCCCACTGTGTGGTGATGTTCTGCAGCTCAACAGGCATTTGAGTTGCAACTGTAAGGTTACTACACAAGTATTTTGGTAATTTTATGTAAAGTCCCTTGTAGAGGAAGAGGTGTCTGCAAGGTGCATTCAAGACAGAAGGTGACAGTCATCACACAGAATGGATAAAAGCAATGTTTGGCTTGATTGTGCTACATTAATTTCTTGCTGTATCATTGCAATATATCCATTACTGTGCATGTGAGTATAGACTAATGCAATAGTGAATCAGGATTGCTCATCTCAAAGGAGGTGAAAAAGAAACATGTCTAATAGCAGTGTAATTGCATTTTTGGACTTGTAAAAAAGCATTTAGTGCCTAATTTAAAAGGTACACTTTTTCTAAGAAATAAAAGAAATGGTTCTGGTCAGTTTCAGTCTTGGACTCTTGATTTAGTGTGAAGATGATGCTTGGAGGGTGAATAATGAGCTAATTTGTGGTGAGTTTGCTTAAGAATGTGTCTGGAAAATCAGCTTACTCATCTGTGAGCCCTTTCTTTGTGTAGGTTTCTCAGCTGCGGCATGAACTGTCCATGAAAGATGAACTGCTCCAGTTTTATACCAGTGCTGCTGAAGAAAGCGAACCGGAGTCCGTCTGTTCCACCCCGTAAGTTAATCGATCTACAACGTTGAACCGTCATCTGTTGGACCATTTAATAGTTTGAAAAGTGGTAAAATTAGCCCTGTATTGGCTGGAACTCTAAATGGGACTCAGAACTTGGTGCAAGGCTCCAGCTGGAAGGATTTGCACTGAGCCAGCTGGCTATCCAGGTGCCAGCAAGAGCCGGGAGTGGAGAGTACATGGGCAGGCTGCTGACACAGCACTGCAACTTTCAGAGGAACTGGGTCACTGTTGTGCTGGGGCAGCCGTGGGTCCCACTGACAGCAGCCCAGTACACCACATACATTTGCATGCTGTGCTAGGACATGCTACATGAGTGACCTTTGTGCTTGAAGGACCTGAAGGCACTATGGAAAAATTCCAAGCTGAGGGAAAGAAATAAAGCATGGCTTACAGCGTGGGTTCCAGGCAATTAGCTGGCTGAACAGCATTGCAGGCTCTGAGGGGCTGTCTGCCCTTGCAGAGTTATTGCTGCATTCTGATGAAGCATGTGCAGCATTAATTAGGAGCTGTTGGATTGCTCCCTGTAGTAAGGTGATTTTTCTCATAGCCTTGGCTGAATAACTTTTCCATAGGAAATGTGTGGAATAATAAAATTTTTAAATGTTCTCTTTTAAAATTCACTGCATATTTATTGCTGCCTGAAAGTATTGGCATGAATAAGCTGTATCTCGTATGGCTCTCTTCGGTTTTGAGACCTGTGTTCAATCTGTTCTTCTGTGAGATTGGTCATAATACATGTAAAAATGAATTAAAATCATTGCTTTTCCTACCAGGCTGAAGAGAAATGAATCTTCCTCCTCTGTCCAGAACTACTTTCATTTGGACTCTCTTCAAAAGAAACTCAAGGATCTTGAAGAGGAGAATGTTGTGCTTAGATCTGAGGTGAAATTGCTCCCTTTTTTTTGCTTAATATAGTTGTTCATGTAAATGGGAGAACACAGGTATTGATAAGCTTGTATTAAAAGTTGAGAGTCTGACTAAGAGTATAATTCCACATGTAACACAGATCTCTCTGTAGCTGTTTAGTCACCATCCTTTATCTTTCTAAATGAAGGAAAGGCTGAAATGTGGAAGCTAGATAGAATCACAGAATTGTTCAAGTTGGAAAATACCTCTAAGGTCGTTGAGGCCAACCTTTGACCGATCAATACCTTATCAACGAGACCACTGAGTGCCGTGTCCAGACATTTCTTGAACACCTTCAGGGACAATGACTCCACCACCTGCCTGGGCTGCCCATTTCAGTGTCTAATCACCCTTTCTGTGAAGCAATTCTTTCCAAATGAAGCTACATGCAAAGCAGTTTTTGTGCAGTAAGAATGTGCACGGGCAGATTTTGGAGTCCAGGATTGCCCTTTCAAACAGGTTTTAAAGGGCTGACCTGGCAGATATGTGTGACTTGAGCTGCAGATCTGAAGTTTGTAGGCTCTGATACCAATTCAGTGTTTGTCAAAATAATAATTGCTAGTCTAAATTTGCGTTACATTTCTTCATTTTGCATTTCAAGTCAACCAGTTAATATTTTAAACTGAATGTATTTTTATTCTCCTTTATTTCTGATAATATTGTGTTTGTGTCACAGGTGACATGGTTTTTAAAAGTTTAATAACTGACTATGAAGGGAATAATTGTATGTGTTTAATCCAACTTTTAAACCTTGGGAGCATGTTACCACTTTGCAAACATGTAGCAGAGTACAGCAGAAGAGATACTTTTGGTCTAAGAATCAATGTATGAAAACAGAACGTTATTACCATTTTCTACTGCAAATGCAGGGCCCACAGTAAATAGTTAGTGCCACACCTTTGCACAAGACACCAGGTAATGGAGACTGCTGTACTCTTAATAGAGAAGTTGCACAAGGAAAATGAGCAATAGATGGTCTGAGAATAATGAAGGTGGGGTTAGAACTGAGAGAGCCACTGCATCAGGAGCTGGTAGGAAACCCCATGTGGCACTGCCTTCCCATCCAGGGAGATGCAGTCTGTGCCAGCAAGGCACAGGATGAAGCCAAATCTGAAACCTGTGAGCTGTGCAGTTCTCTACAGATTCAGTCTGTGGGTGTCTGTGCATGCCCCCAGCCTTGGGAACAAATTACAGACCCACTGAGGTGGTGCCAGACAGAACCAGCTGGTTGCAGCCATGCTGCTCTTGGCACTCCCAGAGCCAGAGTGGAAAAGACAAAGCAGGGAAGGATGTAGCACTAAGGTTTTTTGTGGGACATATTGTTACAGTGCCAGGACTTTTCAAATAGTATCAATTAGCATGTTTTTTAAATACTTCAATGTTTAATTCAGTTATTTAAACCAAGCATTTATTTAGTTTTTGATGATACATAGCTTTGCTCAGGTGACCAGATCAACCTCTGCATGCTACTCTTTTGTATGTCCAAACCTTTCTTTTTCATTCTACTTGTAGTGCAAAAGACACAAGTGACATCTAGTGGGGATATGGTGATAATGATGCAAGTTTCTCCATACTGTAATGTCTCTGCTGAATGTTCACCTGGCCTCTTTTTCCAGAACATGTGGGAGGGCAGGCAAAAATTGTAGTTTCTCACTGTCTTCCTGAAGCAGTGATTAGAATAGCTTGTCTTTCTGAAGCAGATGGAAGTGCAACAACAGACTGGCAAAGAACAAATGTGCTAATGTAGCATATATGATGTGGATTTCTTGAACAGGCCTGTCAGCTGAAGACTGAAACAATTACTTATGAAGAGAAAGAACAACAACTTGTCAATGACTGTGTAAAAGAGCTAAGTATGTCCCTACTTTTTTATACTTATTTGAGATAGTACAGTAAAAAAGACAAAACAGATCAGTCAGTCATGTTTTTCTGTGGTACTTATTTTCCTTTTATAAACGGTTATGAGGAGAAAATTTCTGGCTGAAATTTCACAGCAGAAAATGCTGGCTGAAAGCTTAATCTTTCTAATTTAAAAATAGTTCTGCACTGAAAATGCTCAATCACCTTTGCAGCACAAGCACTTGATGCCTTTCTGGTTTTATGTCCTACTGTGTTTTTCAAAAATACCTTACTGTGTATTGAGGGTCGGATTCTGCTGAAGCAAGTCATGTTCCAAAAGAACATCTTTGTGCTTACTTTTCTGGTTTTGGATTTGTGATGTTAATTATAATCACTTATCTTAAAGGGGATGCAAACATCCAGATTGCCAATATCTCCGAAGAGTTAGCAAAGAAAACCGAAGATGCTGCCCGGCAGCAAGAGGAAATCACTCATCTTCTCTCTCAGATAGTCGACCTGCAGAAAAAGGCAAAAGCTGTAAGCAATCCAGTTGAGAGAATACTGTTGTTAATTGCTACTAATGTAACTGGAGGACAGGTTAAAATCTTCTCTGTACAAGAGCCTAAAGAAAATTTTCCACCCTCCTTACATGGATGACCATGTTTGGTGTTTAATATCTAACATACTTGACTAGAAAGCATCAGTTTATTAAAAGATGCATATATGGTTTATCAAATGCAATAGTTAAAATTATTTTAAATATTAGATGTAAAATTCTGCCCTCAGTGATGTCGGTGAGACAAGAATGTCAGTGCAAGTATTTCACTGGGCACATACTTGTTTGGAGGTTCATTTGGCAAGGGGCATTCTGATGCTGTGTGTTCTTGTGTTAACATTTTAAATGCTTTGAAAGTAACGTGTAGATTAATATTGCTGCAGAGGAGGGGTGAGAAAAGTTAGAATGTTCCTACTTACCTGTAGTATAGGATGTAAATATGATAGTACAGGACAAAACATTGCAGTATTTCTAACATCTCTTGGCATATTTTAGTGTGCGGTTGAAAATGAGGAGCTTGTCCAGCATCTGGGAGCAGCTAAAGATGCCCAGAGACAGCTCACAGCAGAGGTGAGTGCATTACTTAGAAACACAATAACTTAGTAGCAGGACAATGACTTACCCTCGTTCACTTTGCTGTGAGAGGTTTAGTCTGAGCTGGATCAGAAGTATTAAATAGCTTTGCCTGTGCATATGAAATGAAGGAACATTTATGTTCCTAGCAGAGTTCAAAACCTTTTCCTTCCTATTCTCTCTCCTTCAACTGACACATTTTGAAGCACAGAGGCTTATGGGCTGTAAAGGAACCCCTTGAGAGGTTGACTTCTCTAGGTTGGTAATTTCAGCCTATTTTGACTAGTGAAATAACATGGAAGAGGTCATTTGTGCTCTATTTATTCAGTGAATAAACATAAGGCAGTCCAATATTTCTGATTGTCTTATGGATGCTACATTCACATGAAAAAAAATGGAAAAGATAGAGTGAATAGAGCTTGATCCCTTTAGGATGTATCTTGTACTTGGACTACTTAATCATGAAGATGGAAATGGCCAGAGAAGGTTTTCCTGCTGGTGGATGTTTTGTATCTGTGGTGCTCCACAAAGATTTGGCTCATGCTTCTCCATTGCTTTCTTAGGAAAGAAAATGAACAGGATCTCTTTTTCTAAACCAAATAGCTAATTTTTATGAAACTTCTAGGAATGTGGTGTTTCAGACTTCTGCCCCTTCACCAAACTTAGTTGAAGTGGCTGATGAACCCAAAAGCTGTGAGAGTACACAGACATCTGTAGACAGAGTGATTATGTAAGATATGTTTCCTGAGAAAACTAAAAAGGCATGGTTGAAAGCTGTATGTACATATGTATGTATGCCTGAAAGTCTTGGTTTTGAAATTCCTAAGTCCTTTGGACCATTGTGGAATGTCTGGTCCTCAGCCCATGGTGTTTGCCTCTGTGGTCATCATGGCAGTGATCAGCACTGAATTTGATCAGACTAAAGATACTTTTTTAGCTCTGTATCTTCTCCTTGGCAGTGGCTTCATGTAGATATGTGTAGGGAAGGAAATGGACCAAACAGTTCCTTCTGCTCGTGACCCTCCCTGCCTGCCTCCCATTACTAATCTATGTCATTAATGATTTTTCAATGATACACACTTGTTGGAGATCTGTTCCTTTAAAGTGGAATATTCTTCTCTACACCATTATTGCTTACCAGTATTAAGAGAATTTGCAGGATTTTTGTGGTAATAGTGCACCCCATAAGGTCTTGGACTGTTTTCTCTATGTTACAGTTGCGAGAGCTGGAAGACAAGTATGCAGAGTGCATGGAAATGCTTCATGAGGCTCAAGAAGAGCTGAAAAACCTTAGGAACAAGACAATGCCAAATGCTATATCACGTCGGTACCACTCTCTTGGTCTCTTCCCTATGGTAAGCAGATTTAAGAAAAAAACCTGCATAAACCAAGCAAAGGAAGTGTGTTGGCATCTGACTTACAGCTTCAGGGAGAGGATCTCCGGTCTGGTGTAAGCATGGGTGAAATGTGTATTTGTATGGCGTTAAAGGATACCTGAGTGACCAGTTTTGCATACCTGGATCTGAAACAGTGGTGCTGTGCAGCTCCTTGGCTCTGCTGCAGTGTTATATACAACCTGCAGCTGACTGTGCTTATGCTGTGAATCATGGGTAGCATTGTTACACAGTTGTTACACAGTTCTAGACAACTTTGTTTAGCAGCTCCTGCACTGTGGTGGCTGATCTTCCTTAGGAGCCTCCTGTTTTTCTTCAATATCCTTGCAGATATAACTTCCTAATAATGTGTTTTCCAGACATGGCATCTTTCTAGTTACTTATGATATACATTCTAGTTCTTCCGTACTTGAACAGGGTTAAACATACCTTCTTGTTTTACAGTGACTGAAAATTCAGTGGTTCATTAAAAGAATGTTAGTTGCTAATCTGTATTATGGCAACAAATTATGTCGGTTTCACTGGTGTTATCAACTTTGTTTACCTGATTTCATGTGATTATGACATTTAAAGCTTGGGGAATATGTAGTACCCGCAATGAAATGAGAAGAAAGGAGTGGGTAAGGACGTGTCCAGTCACTTGCTCTGCTTGCCTTTGTATCTCTCGAGTAGTCAGATTGCTTCTGAAGGCAATGGTATCAGTGGCTTCTTTTGAAATACATTAAGGTAATCAAGCAGCAAAATCTGGCCTGCCTTGTCTTGACTTACTACTGCAGAAGAACACATTTTGTTTGTGCTCACAAGAAGTAAATTGCCAACAAAGGCTTAGCTTGCCTTTTTGTGTTCCCTTCTGAGACTGAACACAGGCCAAATTAAAGTGCAGACGTTTAATAATACAAGTTGTGCTTGCAAAAATAATTCAAATTGTGCTTGTACAAATACAGTTGAAAGCTGTGAGGAGTATGCTTGTGCTGAGATAGGTTTATGTGTTTTGTGTGAAAATAATTTTCAAATGTTGAATCATGGGACAAAAGATCATTTAGGTTTGTTAATGTTTGATACTTAGACCCTACACCCAGCAGTAAAACTTAATGACCAGCCATGGAAAACTGATGGCCTGTTACTACCTCTAACCTTAGGGGGGAAGTATATAATAGTGCTTTATGCCAAGAACCATGTCATTTTTGTGGATGGGTGGATAATACTGTGAATTTTATGTTTATTTCAAATGAAAACATCTTGAACAAAACTTTACATGAAAGGTGAATGTTACTGAATATGAAATTCAGTCTGGGAAGCTGGGTCATGTTGTTGCCTACAATGTTTTTTTAAGGTTCTTTGGCAGATATTATGTATCATCAGATGGTACATGCTGTAGGAAAATGAAGCTAAGCCATATTTTGTCAGTGCTTTAAATCTACATTAGTTTTCCAGTAATTTTTCATTTTTAAACATTCCTTTTTTTTCTAGAAGTACTCTTTATTAATTATTATTTTGTGTAAGTAATTTATTATTTTCTGTCACGCCAACCTATTAATACTATGATATTTGTTTCTCTTTTGTGCTTATTTTTAACAGGATTCTTTGGCAGCAGAGATAGAAGGATCAATGAGGAAAGAACTGCATTTAGATGAACCCGACTCTCCTGACTTGGCGTACGACTGAAAACAATTGGTTCCTAACTGATTGGTTATATCTGAAGTTAATTATTTGATGAGAAAAGAAAAAAACAGGAAATAGTTGAAATAGAGATTTAGAAAGAAACATTTCTAGTAGAATGTGAATGATAGAGAGAAAGGAAAAGAAATTGCCTAGTTTTTGGGATATTTTTATTATCTCCTAAGGGTGCCAAAAAAAAACCACCTGTATATTGGCTTTGCCTTGTTGTGTAAACTTTTTTCCTCCTTGGTGAGTGCTGAGAATGAGAAAAGGTTTGTTTTCTTGTGTGTTACCGTGATAAGTTTCTTCAGTTACCACTTAAGGGAGGAGTTTGTGTTAGTAGGTTTTCTCTTGGTAAGTTTTATAACCTAAATTACCAGGTAGCTATTGATCTAATCCAGTTTTTGCAGGAAGAACATCAGGGCAGAAAGGCATTTGGAATGACTGGGTACTTACACAACAGTGTGATGCCTGTTACGCCTGTGCTAAAGTTCTCTTGAATTAAACAAGAGAGTAGTTTGAAACAAGTTAAGTGCTTGCGACAGCCCCAAAGCTATAGATAGATACAGCTTGGCAGAAATGGACTCACTGATGCCAGTTGCACGTGTACTCCAATAGGCTTATCTCACAGATTTGTACAAAGCATGGATTGTTTAATTTGAAATAAGTTAATCCAGTTTACAGGGTCTGTTAGAGAAACAGAGTTTACAAAACAGGACAGTCAGAAAAGGTACAGTAGGCACTTCCCAGAAACCTTCTAATTGCATTTACAAAATGCCTGACGCATACACTGACCTTTCCTGAGCCTGAGCCAAGAACTGTAAATGAGGCTTTGACAGAGTGAAATGTTGATTAGAAAAATGTAAGGTCAGAAAGATGTGAGCATGCTCAAACCCCATAGGATCCTTCCATCCCTCCAGTATAGTCTAACTTAAAGCTAGTTTAACTTCTTTAGTGTCTTATTTACTTTGCTGGTACCAGAGGAGGATACTTTCTTTTTGGTTGCATGACTTGTCTTGGTTTTATTTATTTGTGCAGTGGTAACTGCAAGCTCCATGGGACTGTTTATTGATAAATACTCTTAGATTCAGCCTCATAACGATATACAGCTATAGACTTGGGAGCCTCCACGCAAATGGTGCAACTGTTGAGCACCCATGGACAGAAGGAAAGAAATTTAAATGACATTAAATAGCCTGAGACATGCTGTCACTGTTACAACCTGGCAATGTTACCTTTCAGATGGAAGGAATGTGCTATTCTTGTGTTCAGCCATTGCTGAACTGTTAGACAAAGCAGCTGGTGGCACTTTTGTAGCATGACGTAGGGTAATTTTATTTTGTCAAAAAATGTCTGCTGAAGTGTCATCTGATGTCAGTCTTGAAGCAGGTGAACAGTGTTTGTTATGGTATAAGGACAATGGTGATACAAAAAAAAGGAAAAAAAATCTCAGCAATATAATGGACCAAGAGTTGAGAGAGTTCAAGGCTGGAAACCTAATTTTTGACCTACTTCTACAGTTCATTCTTTAAGTACTATTTAAGGGGTTGGAAATTGGTTTCAAAGAGAAAAGATACAAGACTGATTTGCATGGAGATACTCAGGAGAGTAAATTCAAACTCTTTTAAAATGGATTAGCAAGTTTATAGTTAAGAATTGAATGGAGGTCAATTCTGGTTTTTAAAAACTCATTTTTACGTAATGGCTTTATGGCACTTTTAGCTGATGTACTGAAATGTTCTTTCACTTATTTTTTATTAACATTTGAAAGGCTCCATGCACATAAGTGTCAAATGTTCTGTCAAAAATATTCTAGGGTGATGGAAGAATTATGTTGATGGATTGAATGTAATGTCCAGACTGTAGCTAGTATAGGACCCTATGCATACTACTTTACAGAACTGTGCATAAAACCAAGGTGCTTGGTAGAGCTGTGAATAGGAAGGGCTGTCAATAAGCTGTTACCTGTTTCTCTGTTCCTTCTCATGGTAAGAAGTTGCTGTGTGGTTATTAACTGTGTGTGTGTTTTACAGTCATCAGAAGCGGGTCTTCGAGACAGTGAGAAATGTCAATCAAGTCGTCAAGCAGAGATCCATGACTCCGTCACCAATGAATATCCCAGGCTCTAACCAGTCCTCTGCTATGAACTCAGTCATTTCTAGCTGTGTCAGCACTCCACGTTCCAGTTTCTATGGGGGAGACATCTCTAACATTATGATAGACAACAAGACCAACAGCATCATCTTAGAGACAGAGTCCTCGGACAATGGGTCAGTACCATAGCATTGGACTTTGCTTTTGCTTTGTTTCTGACATAAAGGCAAAGTGTTTCTGTTTTCCTCCTTTTGTCTTATGTAGTGCAGTTACCACAGTGGTATACATCTTCAAAATTTATTTCGTGCTTGTAATTTTTGAGCACTAAGTTTATTTAAAAAGGAAAGCTTTTCGAAAGTACTGTGTATTGATCAGTGTCTGCAACTCAGACCTGTTCTGAGATGCAACATCACCAGATGATGTAAAGCCACTCTTTGTTTTCGTGGGTCAACACTTAAAAATAATTATATTTTCAACATTTTACATAAATGCCAGGGAGTTCTGATGCCAGATGCAGCTGCGGTTAATGTTTTTGATCCTAACAATAAAAAAAGTGTGCATCTAGGTTACCTAATATGAAAACTTGGGAATGAAACCAATCAGAACTTTGCTTTTCTAGCTACTTGTCTCTTCCTTCAGTACAGCTCCACACTATGCTGTATATACTTTTCAGTAAAAACAGCTTAGTACCTTAAAACAATGTATGTTTGTCAGTGTAATATACTCTTGTGACTCACTGCGGGGTTCTTACAGCATTGGCCCTTTAACATGGGGCCTGCTTACTTAGGTTTGTGTAACTGTGAGAGACGCACAAGTAGACATCTCTTACCTCTTGGTAGGAGGAAGCTCTTAAGTAAAGCACAGGTTTCCAACCAAGAGTTTCCAGGCAGGAACTAGGATTCAAAACTCTTTTACTATGAAAGAGAAACAAAAGACTGGTGTTTGTCTTTGAGCTCTCCAGATGAGTAGCAAGTTGTTCCCCGACATAGCAATTTAAAAGTATTGGTGAATGTCTCACAACCGCTGTGTGGAAGTTTTAAGCATGTCTAAGAATGTTTGGGGTTTTTTTCCCTCCCCCACCTCTTTTTTTTATTTTTCTGTGTCCCCCTTTATGTTTTAGAAATGAAGACAGGATGAAGAAGCCTGGAACTCCAGGGACTCCAGGCTCCAGTGACTTAGAGACTGCCCTTCGTAGGCTCTCCCTCAGGCGGGAGAATTACCTCTCGGAGCGCAAGTTCTTTGAGGAAGAGCAGGAAAGGAAGTTGCGGGAACTGGCAGAAAAGGGAGAACTCCACAGTGGTTCCGTTACCCCCACAGAGAGCATCATGTCACTGGGAACTCACTCCAGATTTTCAGAATTCACGGGATATTCAGGAATGTCTATCAGCAGTCGCTCTTACCTGCCAGAAAAGCTTCAGATTGTGAAACCACTAGAAGGTGATAACAAAGGGCCTCGGCCTTTATCTGTTGTTCTTAGTGACTCTTTGTGGTCTCTTATCCATCACCAGAAAACAGGAAATCTTTGTAATACATATTCTTTTTACTTTAGAGACAGTACTCCACGCTGTTGGTTTGAGATCTTCTAACTACTATATTTTTCCACAAGCCTTAAAAGAATTAGGAAACAATCCCAGCCAAGGCAGTAAAATAAATGTTACAGGCCACATGTGCACGTCAGCAGTGCAGCTTTATATCCAACCTAAATGTTACCATTTCATAATTGGAAAAGGAAGGTGGATCAGTCTGTGGAATCTAAACAACAAGAGTTCTGTAAATTAGTATTTGAAAAGGCCTTTACCTGCTTCAGTTAGTCCAGTTGGTCTAATAAGACTGTTTGAGTGATTAAAAGTTACCTCTGAACTTTAACGGGCTGTTTGAGTGGTCACACATGAGTCACTATGGCTTTGCATTTCATGTGTGAAATAGGTGGGGTTTTTTAAAGTCAAATTTCCTTCATACATTGCCTCAGGAAAAGGCAAGATAGACGTAGATGGTAGTCAGGGCTAGAGCTGTATTTCTAAGTTCATTTCAATAGACTATTTAAACAAAGCTGTCAAAGCACATGTAGTATAGTCTGCCTAGCCTTCTTCAGTTCTTTCAGGTTGTAGCTGGAAGTTAGTTCAGTCAATTCCTCCAGGTTTTAAACCAAATGAAGTTTTCCTGTCGTACTTCACAGATACACTAGCTAACATCATTTAGCTTTGGCTTCTCTCTCTCTTTTTCTTTAACAGAACTCTTGTGTTACTTTGCATTGTGTGTGTTTTAATTGCAGAAGTTCTTCTTTTTTCGTCTTTTTAGAACAAATTTATTTCATCTATGAGCATATAGAATGACACATACTCAGAAGCAGAAATAAGCGTTCTTATGTCCTGAAGAAAGTGATGTACTGTATCTACCTATCCAAATGAAGCTACAGGCATAGTGCACAAACCCGTACTGTCTAGCAGATTTTAATAGTTTGTTTTCATGGCTGCTTTTAAATGGTCATAAAAGTCCTTGTATCACATAAGGGAAAGGATGATCCCACTTTGTTTCAGTTTCTGGTTGCTACCACTGTAATAGATTTCTGTCACCATCCCATTATATCTGCTTTTGTCTTCCAATAAACTCTTAAAGTCTTTATCATCTTTCTATCTGTCTGGGTTTTTTTATTTTTTTCCCTGGTTTTGTTCAATATTTTCACTGGGTCATTTCTCTCTTGAAATTATTGCACCTTTTAAAGTACTTCTCATGTTTGGTTTTAGATCTTATTTATAACATGTTTGTGTCTGCCTCTTTCATAAGTTTTGTGTTTGTTAACTTTTATTAACTAAATATCTTTATGGTTTTGCTTTTCACTTCAGTGTAGTTTCTTTTCCAAATATTTTTCATGAGACTTAATTTTTATTTTTCAACTTCACAGATGCCTTCAGACTACTGGGGCAAAATAGTCTGCTGTACCTGCAGACTGTTACAAGAAGTTGTGACTTTGTTTTTATTACTGTTTTGGGTGCTCATGTCATAAAGCAGAAGAAATAAAAATTAGTTCTGTAATAAATTTATTGCAGGTTAATGACTTCTGCTCATTTAAAGCAATCTTTTAAATCCCCCAGGAAACAGAAGTGACAGAAGCACTAAGAAAATTCATCATCTTTTACATCTTTAAAAAAACAACACATGCTTTCTTTTAGTCAGACAGAAGGATTGCTTGATGTGACTTGTTTTAGTTATAGTCTAGTGGGATTTTTTTAATTTCTTTTTTTTGTTTAAACTATGCACCTCTAACTTGTTGTGTCATAAGCATGAAATGGCACTGCCTGTGTCCTGTAGGGAAACTAAAAATTCGACTGATTATATCTTCACCCACTTTATTGCAATTGTGGGAGCAACACACTGAATTTCTGAGCTTTCTCTGATCCTCAAACCCTATGTGCAATCATGCAGAGATATCAGGAAAATAGAAAAATCAATTTATTCCATTCATATACTTATTTTTTTCTTATATTCCTTCTAACTTCAGTGGCAGTCCCACTGTTACACAGTAATTCCCTCATGCCAGCTTTTTCTGATAACATAATTTACAAAACTGTCTGCTAAGCACCTGGGACTGAATGTAGGCCAAAGAAGTGTTGTATTTCCCTCTTCTTTAGACTTTTGCAGCTTTCTCTTTTTTCATTTTATTGGGGATTGACAACTGTTGGATTCCTTTGTACATTTGTGTTCATTTTCTGTATGGCAAAATTAAAGCTCCCTTACACACATTTTATGAGATCAAGATTAGGCTCAGATATCCTCCTGTTTGTGATGGAGCTTAGGCCATTTTGATTTCCATAGTTTCAACAGAAGTGTTAAAGCTCAAAAATGCAGATATTATGGTGAATATCTTTCCTATGGAAAGATATGATGTATATTAACGATGAAGTGTTTGTATTCTGCAAAGTTTATTTTAAGTATAAGTTTTGGTGTGCTTTAAGGTGAAAAAGACAACATCTTCAGAAGCTAGCATTTAGAAGTTAATTAACTTTATGTGGTTATATGCAATGCAGAAAGAAATTTTGATTTCCATTGTTCTTAAATTCTTGGAATATAGTCCGATAGCAAACCTCTACTCCTAGACTGAGGCATGACAATATCTGTCAGTTCTTCACATTCTGGGATATTTTTTAAATATAGAAGCAAAAAAACATTGGCCTCTGTGACAATTCAGAAGTAACTACAAGTTACAGGACGTTTCTTCTCTGTTTTTGGGGTTGTAATGGTTTCTCCTTCTTGAGCCTTGAGGATGCCAATTCTCTCTAGTCAGTCAAGACTTACTTTAAATAAAAGCAAACAACCAGATAGGGTCATTATCCAAAGTAACCTAGCAGATCCATTTAGTCTAAACTAAAAATTACAGATTTAAAGAAGTGAGATGGGCTTAATTAAAATGCCGCTCATTGTTCCCAGTCATTCTAGAGAAAGTGTTTTTCCCTGTTCACTTCCTATTTACAGTAAACTTCCTCAAGTGCAATATGTGAAATGACAACTTTTCTCATTCTGGAGGATTTTTCTCTGATTGAAAATAATGTATATGAGGGCTGTCCCTTCTCTAGCTATTACAGTTGTTTAGGCTTTTACATACACTGTGCAATGAACTAAACATTCTTGGACTTTGATTATGGGTGAGATATTTGTGTGTCAGCTTGTTGAATGAGTGAGTATTCTGCTTTGCAGAGAGGGAACAGGAACAAGACTGCAAGAACTGCTCTGGTTTGAGCTGGCAGAGATGAAAAGAAAGATGTTTTGTTTGTGTCATAGGACACGTGTGATTTTAAGTGACGTATTTCAACACAGTAGTGATGGTGGGCACACAGGAAAATGTAGGCCCTTGCAAGCAGTGTTTAATGGCTACTTGAGGAACAGATAAATCCTCTCCTGATTTCACTGGGCCTGTCTCAGTGTATGTACCGATTTTTCCTGATCCATTGCTGTTTCTGACTGTCTCCTGTTAAACACTGAATATTGAATGCTTTTCTCTGTAAAATGCACCTCCTTTTTCAAAATATTTCTCTGCCAAGGATGAAGCTACAGGTACAGTAGCATTTAGTCCTGTAGTAGTTGAATTCCTGTAGCATAGGGTCCTCACAGGTATTTAGACTTGATGTGTAGTTCAGAGTTGTGTATCTGCTTACACATGCCTGAAGTTGATGGGGTTTTCTTAACAAATGGTACAAAGCTAGAATTGCTGTGCAATCTGTGTGACTATTGTCCTCCCGTTAGCCACTGGTAGTAAATTCTGGCATGTTTTCAGTACCTGCCTTAGTGTGAGCTTAATGTGGGAATATGTACTACATGTTCCTCTTAGAGCTTTCTGTGACGGTGCTCAGATGAACTGTTAAAATGGAAATTCTTTCTACTCCTGCTTAATCACATGAATTGAAGCGTATGAGAATACTCACAGGGAGGGGATGTGCATGTGCACAAGTGTGCTGCTTCTCACAACCAGGCTTTGCCCAAGTGCTGATGCAATCAGTTTGTTTCACACTGGTGTGAAAATGCTGAAGCGTAGTTGAAGTTTTGTGCTATAGCATGTCTCCGTAGAAACGCTGAACCCAGAAACATTAGAGGTTTGGAGCTCCCAAACCTTTGGTCTTCTGGATAAATGAAGTGGGACTTTGTCTTTAGGTCCTGGATTGCCCACTAATTTATTTTGGTTGTCTTTCTGTTCCCTTTCAAGGTTCTGCCACTTTGCACCACTGGCAGCAGCTGGCTCAGCCTCACTTGGGTGGGATTCTGGACCCGAGGCCTGGGGTTGTCACTAAGGGCTTCAGGACCCTAGACCTGGACCTGGATGAAGTGTACTGCCTTAATGACTATGAGGAAGATGAGACAGGTGACATTTCTTACAAGGGCCTAACTACCTCGACGCCAGTTCAGCACACAGAGACCTCAGGTGAGAGGTCACAAGCACAAGTGACTGTTTCAGAGAACAAGAATAACCCCCGCCAATCTCAGGCTTTCACAGAGGAGATGCAGGAGTCCGCGACTGACGATGATGAGGGGTCTGGTGAGGGAAACTCATTAAGTCCAGTAAAACTGACATCTTTACAGGATTTTGATTACTGGGCCATTCTCACGTCTCTTCAGAACAGCATCCATAATATTGCTTTGTGTGTAGCATCTGCACGATAGTGTGTGCAGTGGTTAGAACATAACCATTCTAACATTGGCTCAAAAATAATTTCTTTGATAATCTTTTAATTTGTTTTTCAGTAACAGCATCTGTGGTCGATATTTTACTCTATTTTGATAAGAGAAGGCTGCTAAAAGGAAGTGGTTCATTCACAAACCTTTGTGTGGCACATATTCAACCCGTGTGTGTATTTAGTGCACACTGTTGTGTGTGTGTGATGTACAGACTACATATATTTTGTATTACTGTAGTGCACATACTCTTCTGACTGTTCATAAGAGGTGATGCCATGTTTTAGATTTTTGTACTTTGGGAAAAAAAACGAAGACTAAACAATTGGTGCACTAAAGGTGCATCTGCCTTGCCTTTGCTGAAACAAATGGAGTGCCTTGAAAATCACCAAAGAAATTCTGAAAGTTTAATTCACTTACCTCAGATACAGTTACCTGTTTTTGAAGTCCTTCCGAGATAACGAATTAAGGGAATGTTTTTATGCAGTGACTTATTTCCCTTATTCTTTCTTCACCACACTATTAAATCCTTTCCTTCCTATTTATACTGTATTAAGACGTAAACGTTTTTAAATGACACAGTACTGCATGAGTTATTAGATACTCTGAACTGACGCTAGCACTCTATTATTGCACAAGATTACAGGTTCTCAAGACTATAGATGTGTTTTGAGTTTGTGTGGTTTCTCTTTTGTTCTTGGGATTTGGGGGTTTTGTTTTAATAAGCTATATAGTCCTCACTAAAATGTGCCTCTGGTAAAGAATTATATTTAGTCCAGAATCAGAAAATTGCCAGACTTCTTGTTTTTGTATAACTACTTTAAATGAAGACACTTCCTTCCCTCTCCTTTTTCTGGGATAAATCATAATTTAATATTTGGCTGGTCTTTGGAAGATTAGATTGTCTCAGGGCTAAACAATAATATTTCTGTTATTATCATGACATGCAGAGTATCTTCAGCTCTCACTGCAATGACAGTTCAGTGCTTTCAGCTATTGAATACAAGCTGCTTTCTACAGTCAGTTGTATTAAGGTTAAACTTAGAATCATAGAATCATTAAGGTTGGAAAAGACCTCTAAGATCATTGAGTCCAGGCATTAGCACAGCACTGCCAAGTCCACCACTAAACCATGTCCCTAAGTGCCACATCTACAGATCTTTTAAATACCTCCAGGGGTAGTGACCCAACCACTTCCCTGGGCAGCCTGTTACAGTGCTTCAACATCCAAACCCTTCAACTTCCCTTTCCATTGGCAAAAGTTGTCCTTCTTCTATGAGAACCCAGAAATAATATTTATGTATTTTTTATATTAATATGAAAGTAAATAATGCCTCTTCAGGCAGTTTTGTACTGTTTTGGATATTATCCAGGTTTTTATAATTTTGAAGAGTCTGAGTAACAGCATCAAGAAAAGATGGAGATATGAGAAACATGGACTGAAATAATCAAAGACTGAAATAACTGGCTTTTTTAGGATCTAGGGAGTAAAAGATTCAACAAAAGATATGATTAATTTTAAAATGTGTTACTGTAGAGAGGAAGGGAACAAGCAGTTCTTCGTGTACTCAGGGTACAGTAAATGTGCAAAAACCCAATGCTTGGGTTACATTTTGAAGAATTTCCAATTGTAAGAGTATTCAAAACAGGAACATGTCAAAAAAGTAGAAGACTCCTTGTCATGGGCTAAACATAGATAAGGATATAGTTTAGTTCCTTGGCTTGGGGTTTTTTAAAAGAACAGATTAGTAAAATGTTTCTAGGTTATAATTTGGAAGAGTTATTTCTTTGGAGTAGAGCAATAAATGTAGGCCTGCTCTGTGGTTACAAACTGGTAAGAAAGTCTAGTATTTCCTTCCATTTTCTATCTCCATTATGATTTGAATATAGGTCACTGTTTATCGACAGGTTATTTACTGGTTACTGCTGGCTTTTCCTGGGAAAAGTCTATCTCAGACAGGGTTTTTAAGTGAATTTCCTAAATTATAAATTGACAAAGTAGATAAAACCAATGAAATTGCTCTAGCAATCTTATTTTACCTTGTATTGTTTGCTGAGTAATTTTAATACATCACAGAAATAAATGGGTCACAATTAATAACTTTGTGTAGAATGAACAAGTGCACTGAACTTTAATTTCCCATTCTTTTGCCTTCTTTCAAATCGTCCCGTTGCTTAGGATTTAGGAATATCCATGAGCTACCATGTCATGATTGGTTGTGTTGCTCAAATGAAGTAAAGACACTGTACATGCTTTTTGTTGAAGCAATTTGTCAGGCATTATACAAGGGGAGGATGATTGTGGATTCTGTCAGATTAGGCACTCAATAATGAAGCAGGACTTCTTAGGACCCACAGTCTGCCCACTGAAGAACATCTTTTGGGAAAAGGAGATGCGTGCTTAGCTTATGAATATATTTTGTATTTAAATATTGTGCAACCATTGTTTCTCCTCAGCAGTCTTTCTTCTAGATTTCTCTGTAGGATATGCAAGGCAGGTAGGGTTGTGTATGGACGTGTGGCACCTCATCACGAGCCCATCATGAGTACAAGATCACAACATCATTGCTTGCATGATTCCAAGGGAGGTTCCAGTTGGCAACATAGAGAGTAAACTCTTGCTAGAGAATGTGGAAGTAAATTAAAAAGGGAAAGAAAGAAATATCTTGCACACAGTCTCTAACGATAGTGCCTTTGCTTGTAATCCAGGATAGCTGCATTGTGGAAAAATCTCATTCAAGAGGTTCGTAAAAGCCAGAAAGTATCTTCTTCCAATTGCTGTTGGCAGGCCATAAAGTGTGCCAGTCTAGAGCTACAGGTCTTCTAGCCTCAGACCAAAAGGTCTTTAGTAATACAGTGCCTAAAAGGACTTCCCAGCAGGTGTAAGTCACCTTAGTCTGTTGGACAGGATTCTGCTTAAGTTGATTGTACACTCTGAGGTTTGTATCTTGCCTTTTTTGTACTGGAGATATTTTCTGTCACAGTACTTGCAAGCCTTATTCTTATTGCCATTTTGTGTGTGCAGAGTGTTGCTCAGGATGAGCCCAAGAGCACATTTTAACTTCCAGGTTCAGGAGAGCAAACATTGCTGGTGCCAAAAAAATTTTGTAGCCAAAACAAACGTATTCAGAACAATTGTGATAGATATTCTATGCCTGTGATAGGTAGATAGAGTCAGAAATCATTCTGACCAAATAAGGAAAAGTTAGGTTCCTTGAGTTTTCTTGTCCCTGTGTTGAAATCTGTAGTACCCGTTGATATATAAAACAGCTTCCTCATGATAAATGCATATTCTATCCCAAATATGGCACTGAACATTTCAGGAGAAGTTAGCACACATGTGCCTTATGGTCTGCAGTTGGTCTGTTGGAGCCACATACTGCTTGTGGGTAGAGTTAACTTTATGGAGGATTGTAAATTCCAAAGTTGCGGTTCTAGTCTAATACCCAGGAATAGGTTGAGGTTTGTGTATCACTGTGTAGACTCTCAGCATAAGTGGAATTGTGAAGAAGTTACAGGACACAGTATTCTTAAAATCACCTGGGACAAGTAATTCTTGCAGCACAAATTTTTAGTAGCCTCAATGCATTTTTTTGTTCTGTGAAAGAAGCTAGTATATTATAAAACTGTACAGAATCTGTTTTGGAGGGAGGGGTTGTCGGGGTTGTTTTTTTGTTTGGTTTGTTGTTTTTTTCTAATTCACCAGCTTTCATGTTTCCCTTAAAGAAACAAACAAAACACCAGCCACTCAAAGCACTTAACAATGTTATGAATGTTCTCATTTTGAAGTTGGAAGTGTGTGCTTAATTGCCTGCTAGTATTGGGTGCATAAACTGGTCTTTCAGTATTTGTGTGTGTTAGTTCCACTGACTGATTGCTTTGAATAGACATGTGCACAGCATTATGGGATCAGCACTCTTGTACTTCATGTTTAGACCTTAACCATGACACAGAGGGCTTTCCAAATAGATGCCTAAAATCACAAAAACACGTAACGAATGTCTTATGTTTGTTTTTCACAGGATTACTATATATGCTTCTAAAAAGTTACCATTGTACAGAAAAGCAATACATTTTGTAACTCTTCTTAGAACTAAGGTATTGATGCATATTTAAATATATTTTATTTTCAAATGGCATGAATATTTCACAGTAATTATTTCTTTAAGAAAAATCTGTCAGCAGTTGCTGTCTATGCTGTTAAAATGCTTGAATTTTAATTTGGGGATCCTAGCCTACATAAACTCATGTTGAAGCCACATTAAATACTTTGAAGTCTTTTTGCATCTATGCTCAATGGTTATATACATATGATAAAGTGACCTCTGCCAGAAGAACACCCTGTCCAAAGAATACCTGCCTTTGTTCAGTTTTTCCTCTCTTGCTGTTTCCAAAGGCAAAATAAATGAAAATTTTGAAAAATCAGGTATTCAGAAAATAATTTTGTTGTTTATAACAAAAGCAACGCTCCTGGTACAAACGTGTGAGTTCTTAGAGGTTTTGAGTATTCATGGTTACACCTTTAGGAGAGCACCATGGTCACATTTTCCAGCTGTTGGTTTTATCACCTGTCTCCTTTTTGTTGTAGTGGTTCACCCAGGCATTAGATGAAGACTATCTTATATTCTCCCTCTTCTGTCAGCCAGGCATTTTCAGTACAGGTAGCACTGGATATCAGAGCTCTCACCTTTAGCCACCTGGAGGGGATGAACTCTGCTAAATCTAGAAACTACATGAAGGCACTGTCTTGTCCTGTGGATCCTAATGGGCTTTTGTGACCTAGTTTCCAGTAATTTCATCTCACCCAAGAATGGAATTAGTGGCACAAACTGGCAAAAGTGAAGTCCATAGCCTGTATTCCATATGATCACACCACAGGAAAAAATGCCTCCTAATGGTCCTTTGTTATCCTCTTTTAAAGCAGGCAGAACTTTTCTATTCAGCAATAAACTTCTAATGCTTTAAAACACCATCTCTTGCTCTAAGGATGCCTCAGTCTGATTGTCATTCCATCCCTGTTTCCACAGCCTGTGCTAAAGAGATGCCCTAATTCCAGTGCGCTCTCTGCTCAAATAGCAGGGAACCAGGTTCCCTCCTTCTCTTGAAACATGCCACAGAAATGGTGCAGCAGAGTGGCTTGCTTCACTGTTGGACTAAAGTGTTAACTTTGTGCCAGTCTGGATCAAATCATACTCTGAAGATTTCCCAATTTTTTAAAGTTAATTTCCTAATAAATCCGTATGTGCCAGAATAGGTGTTTGGACAAAATGCAAAGATTTACTGGTCACTGTGAGCTCTCTTCCTCCTCACTGTTATTTCAGCATAACTACAAATTTAAATTTTGATCCAATGGTACAAAAGTTAATGATGTTTCAGTATAGCTGCCTGTTACAAATCTTCCTCATATTTAATTTGTCTTGACATTTTCTTGTGGATGGGACAGGCCACTAGTTTACCTCCTGTAACTTTGTACCTTCCTCTGCACAAGCTGGTTGAAAATCCAGGTTAAACGGCCTTTTGAGAGTTCCCTGGGCAGAAGGTCATGTCCTAAACATATCTATTTTGCTGTTTACACCTAGCAGAATAGCCCCCAGGCTCTGAGTCCTGAAGCTGGATCTGAGACAGCTGAGATACATAATACCAGCTTTGTGTTTTGTGTGAGGAAAGCCCAGTTTGTTTTGCCAGAAGATGGAGCTCTCTGCTCTCAGTTTGACTGGAACCTGCCTTTTTTTTTTTTCTTCAGTATTTTAAAAGGTGTTTTTACAATAGTGTTTGTACTTACAGGAGAGTCCCTTTCAGCTATAATGGTTTGCATTTTTTCCATAATGCCTGTGAATTGTTTGAGAAAACTTAATAAGGTGAAGAATCATTCATTCCTGAGTACACAATTCAGCAGAAATCTTAGGCTTGGCTTTAATTTTAATTTAGGGGATAAATGCACTCACAGTTTGCATAGGGTTCCTGATGGATGAAATTACATGATGTTTCTGTAAATTCTGTTAAGCACTGAATTATGTACAGTTTGTTTTACATACAGATATGAAGCCTTGTTAAACTACTACTACTTTGGAAAAGAGAGTATAAGTAAAACATTTGATTTCAGACAGTTACATGGAGCAGATATTTATATTTAAGAGAATGCTTTGGTATATGTAAATGTGAAGATAGTCTTTCTTATTATAAAAATACATTACTTCCTCATGAACTTACACCAACTCAGGAGATGGCCATTCATATGTAAAATTACTGAGTTAGAAATTAATAATTTTGTTTCTATTTGATAAACTCTGTTCATTTACAGCAACAGGTTCTCACTCTTTTTACTGTGTCCAAAGGATGGAAAATGCTACAGCACTATGATACACCCCATTGTTGACTGATGGAGGATGAAGCTGGTACAGGACTTTATTAGTGGTATTTGAGGGTGAAGTACATCCTTGAAAATGGATAGATTTTTTTCATCATTTCAATTTGTTTCCTCTGATTAGAATTAGTGATTTCTCTACTTTTAGCAGCCTTCTCCTATCTTTGACTCATTAATAGCAATGAGTCTCGCTTTTGCTAATGCAGCTATGTTTCTTCAATGTGCCTGTCTCCAATCTGAGGGGATGCCCAGTGGATATTATGAATGGGGAAAATGCACTGATTGTATTACAGCTGTGTGCTTTGGGTTGAGCTTGCAATCTTAAACCAGCATTGCTTTATTCTGTTCTCTATTCATCATCCAGGGATAATTGCTTTGTTTCTAATTGATTTATGTTAAAGTCCTGTGTTTCTCCAAATAACCAATTTTTTCATGTCCAGTTATTTGAGCTCTTTCTCCAGATTTTCTTATAACTCTCTACAAAATGGAGAGAATCATGATTGCTAGGCTGTGCTCCCTTGTAATAGCTTTTGTAGTGCTCACACTAATCTCTAAAGCAACTGGATTCCTGAAGCATCATAATTGCCATCTCTGGAGGTGAAGTAGAGCTTGTTGTTACGTTATGCCGTGCTAACATTTGAGTGTGTTAACATGACACTCCAGTGGGTCCTTAGAAGTATCCTTCTCTGAAGTACAGCTGTA
The DNA here is from genome assembly GCA_013397795.1 of Orthonyx spaldingii. NCBI lineage: Eukaryota > Metazoa > Chordata > Aves > Passeriformes > Orthonychidae > Orthonyx > Orthonyx spaldingii. Next base: position 81,215 of record VZTJ01004682.1, on the reverse strand, counting down.
CATTCCAGCGCTGACTAGAGGTTACCTCACACTGTATGCTCAGCCACTTCTGCTTCCACTGTTCACATTGCCCATGCCCTACCCTTCACACACTGCTTTTATGTGTTTTTAAAGGGCTACCTAACCACACACACTGTTTTGGAGCTGTGATACTTTATATATGAAAAAGGGAACACAGCCACGATTAAGACTTGCCTTGCTTCTGCTAAGCTGCTCTGGGAGTTCAGAATGGTGTCTGGTCTAGCTGGTCGGTCTGTCTGTCTTTTGCAATGTGTTGAATAGTTGTGTACTGTGGTATTAAAATGTGGCTTAATCAGGGAATGGCTCAGAGGGTTGGGTAGGATGGAGGGGAGGGAGCTGCACACGGTTTTTATTGTGCATGTCTTTTGATCACTGCTAAGTTTGGTTACTAAGTAAGAGAACCTATGCAATCATGATATCTTTGATGTAATATTTAACTCTGGGTGTTTTTCAACCAGCTTTTCAGATGCATGGCTCTTAAATTCTGTAGTTTTTTGCAGTGACCACAGCTGCATTATATAGCAGGTTAATACAGCCACAGAAGTATTTCTACTAAAAAGAAAGAAGTTGGCCTAAGTCCTTAATTTTTAAAACTGAGCTATATTGTTTCTTTCCCAAATCACTGATCTATCACTAGAGTGGCAGTTTTACAGCCATATTTGTTAGGAAATTTGCTTATTACACTGTCTTCAAATATTGAAAAACTGCTATACTATGCAGCTGAGGACATACATTCTTAAAGAACCTAATCACATGCACAAGAGAAATGTCACAGATGTACAGTAGTGGATCCAAAAAACTACCACTTTCCATATTGTGGATATGAAAAGTCAGAGAAACAGTAATTAATGTGTGTCCCTCCCCTCCCCACCCCAACAATCTGTATTCCTGTAGCATTATCCAGATGGATCCATTACTGAGAAGTAATGGGGATACCTTTTTGTGGATCAATCTAAAAGCTGAAAGGCACAAGCATTTAGAAAATCCCGGTGCTCCTGAGCTGGTACTAGAAAATGCTGCTTGTGATCTCCCACTGATGCAAGTTGCTAGTTTAGATAAGGGCTAGCATTTCAAGCACTGTCTGACCTAAATTTGATTTGAACAAGACTTAATCTGCAGTCTTTGTGATCATGGGCAAGTTTCAGCAGACCTTTTTAGCACTGGCCTTGGAGTCCTAGAGGTGTTTCTTTTGGAGAAGAAGTGTCTGTTTAACGCTGTAGTGCTTGGGCATTTCGCTTTTCTTGCATTGATCCCATCAAGGTGCCTCATCACTTTTTGCATCTGTCTTACCAGCAGCACACAGAAGTTTGCTTTTCCCCTTTTCTGTGTAAAATGCAAAGAATTTGCTTTTTTTTGATTTAGTACCTCATCCTGGGAAGTGCATGTCACAAACCAACTCCACCTTCACCTTCACCACCTGCCGCATTCTGCACCCCTCCGATGAACTCACACGAGTCACGCCAAGGTAAGGGATTTTCATGATGGCAAAGCCTTCAGCCCTATCAGAGTTTGCCCTCTAAGCAAATGCAAAACAATAGCATAAACAAAGGCATTGCCTACATTAGGAATTACAACACACCCACAATAACCCTTATTCCTCCCATTTTGAGTTTACCTCAGCCTGATTTTGAGAGGCATGTGTGGTGTTTTAAAAAGCCAGTCAAAGTTTCTTAAATTTTGTTGTCACTAGTTGAGATATTGCAGGATCAGACATAACTGTATTGGCTTCTGATATCCAAACCTGGCTATTCTTCATCTTAGTCTAGTTGTAGTCCTCATATGTGAATGCACAGGATGTAATCTCTTACCAAAAAAATAGAGGTTTTTCCAGGGAGGAAGTCTAAATCTTTCAGAAGAGAAAGAGATGTGCAGGTAAAGAAATCCAGGAATTACGTGAGGAATGGAGGAGGAAATATGCCTTAATTGGGAACAGGGAGGTGTCTACTTTGTTCCTTGGTGTAATTGTTGGAAATGAATTCATAGTAGTCAGACTGAAACTAATGAGCTGGTGATGCAATAGCAATTGGCAGGATAGACGCTGCATGCCAACAGAAGGCAATTCTGTGGCCCTATGAAAGGTGAAGATCTGAGAACCAGAGTGGGGGGTGTGAATTTCATACCTAAAGAGGGAGCTTTCCTCCCTTAGCAAATCAGGATTTCCTGAATGTTCTTTTTTTATAAGGACAATGCCTCATTGCTTTCTCTGCCCCTTCCAGCTCCTGTGTAGGAGTGTACCACTGTGTAGGTCCCCATACAGAGGTGTTGTGCCTACACTTGTTTAGACCTGAGATAGGCACTGACTGCCTGTGAAGGGCATGAAGAGTAAGGCTATTGAATATGAAAACCTGTCAAGTGGAAAGGAAATGTATGATGTTTAAATGTAACTTTTTTGCTTCCCTTTCTGAACTAAGTTAGTTATTAGTGGCCTGGCTGATTTTTCTTTGCTCTTTCTGTCTTTCCCCTCAGCACAATTACTGAAGAGATCCTCTTATATGGCTGCAGTTCTATTTTAGTTTTCTTGTTATTGTTGAATTGCTGTCAGTTATGGTCATAATAAAGTCTTTGGGTACTAAATTTAACAATGAGAAAAGACAGCTAAATTCAGTACATTTTCAGCTGCCGTAGTTAAATGGAAGTTCATCATTCCTTCAGGAGAACAAAGAGCAAAATAAACAAAAGGATGTTTTCAGCAGACATGTTTAAGGAGTTCCTCCTTACCAACTATAAATGATTCTTCACAGGTCATGTGAGGAGGACGAGAAACTGCGTTATGTCTCGTTGTGATGAGAGGAGGTATAGGGCACACACTGTGACCCAGCGTGGTCGGGGGTGAGCAGCACTGCCAGCAGCATCTGTGTTGGCAGGGTCATGTGCAAAGAATGCTATTGTGTGTGGCACCAGCTAACCCTGAGAGGTTTGCTATTTACCTACCTGGTTGCATTTTAACCTGTGCTGCCCCAGGTATTGCTCTAACCTGACTAAATTTCATCCAGCTAAATGAAATGCTCATTTATTTGTTTCTTTTCTCAATCTAACTCTGAAACCATCACTGGGCTGAGTTGCTGAGGCCACTTTGAGTCTGTTTCTGTGGTTGTGTCCAGGCTGCTCTGCGGTGTTGGTCAGTTTGATGAGAAAAATATTTCCCAGTTAAAGCAATGCCAAAATGATCAAATGGACAAAAAGGCAGCACCTGCAACTGCTTTCTTGAAGGGGTGGCTTGTTTTTTAAATTGCACTGTAGTATATAACTGTGCTGAAAAATTAGTAGAAATACTAATCTACATGTCTGAGGAACTGAAATTTGTATTTGGAAAGAGTGAAGCTGTTGGAGTTAATAAACCATTGGAGTGTTGTAGTTTTCATCTTTTGACTAGGATGTCTTGGAAGTCTGGTAATTAGCACCATATGTCTGGATTTCTGAAATGTATATATTGTCATACCTTGTGGAAAGTCAGTTCAGGCAGTAAATTCTCTTTCTTTTCTCTCCCCCGTATGGGAGATGCACCACAGTGGCTGTCACTGCTCTGATGCTCACTGCTGTGATTGCACTGGAATCAGAACTGTGAGGATCCAGCTTTAATCAGTGCTTAAGGGAAGAACTGTGAACTGACTTCTTTCCACTCAGCCTTGCCCTCAGAGTGTGTGTGCTGCTGCAATGGGTGTGCGTGGCCTTCTTAGCTCTGCTGCGAGAGATCCTTCTCCCCTGCCGCTGATTCAGCCCAGGCAAAAGGGAGGGACATCGGGATGTGTCTTAGCACATCTGCCACATGCACTGACAGCCACAGCACACGTGGGGGTGCAAGGAGACCGAGTCCAGAGCCATTTAGCAAGGCTGCTTTTCTAATTACATCTGCTGCTTTCTCAAATAAATGTTTCACTACAGTGTACCAGGAGGAATATATGGGATTCCTCTTGTTGAATTGCAACTGCAGTTCAACTTCCTCAGTTTCACTTGCTTATGGTAGAGGTTGGTACAGTTCCAAATCACTGTTAGGGATTATGTTGCTCAGATCCTGTTTAGCCATGGAAAGAAGACATGACTTGAGACTTCATAGCATCAGGCTAATATTTTCTTAATTAAGAAGTGCCTTAAAGGTGTGCTGATTTTTAGACCATGAGACAAGAGTTTCTGGTGCTTACATGAACTCATGTCACCTGCTCACTGTAAGCCAAGGATCCAGATGATGTTCAAAGCTCATCAGAAGCTGCAGCTCAAAACATTCTGGGGTGTCTAACCTGACATGCACAGTAGTGTTGGCTGCACAGAGTTCATTAATGTAAGGTGAAATGAGACAGAAAATTCCAGTCAAGATACCATCTCAGCCCTTTTTGTGCATATGGACAAAAAAGATGCAATTCAGTCACTGGCCTGAGTCTTCTGGAAATCCAGCCAGATGGTCTCAAAGTGGCTGTCTGATGCTTTTCTTGGTGCAGAGAACACCACTTAGTTAGTCACATGTTGTGGCTGAGCCAATCCAACAGCACGGCTCTGCTGAAAAGGGAAGATCCCACTCTCTCCCCTGTTCTTTCCCCTCCCAGCTGCTTAGTTTTCCCACTGTCTTGCACTGGCTTTACTTTCTGTCAGACTCTTTGCCGAGTGTCTTCTACTTGCTAACCTGGCAAGGTGAGGGAGTAGATTTCCTTCTTTGAACAGTGGTGAGCTCATGTCAGTGAATCCTTTGTTAGCATCAGGTGTTGCATTGCTCAAGACCCTTTAAATGCCATTAGAGGGGATGAACCCATGCCTAGGAGATACTACTGTGGAATTCTTTTTTTTTTTTCTGTGTGCGTGTGTATATGTGGCATAGACCATAATTTGAGCATGGCTAGAAAAAGTTGGAAAGCTTTTTTTTCTGAAGGTGCATGGAGCTCTTGGGATTCTCTCAAACAGGCATGAATTTGGAGTGTCATGGATATCCCATATGCCTTGTTTCTGGAATAACTGAGTACACCATGCCTTAATGAATGAGTGTTCGGTTCTGTGTCCTCAGAAGTGACACTAAAAAGTAAATGTCTTGCTTATACCATTGCTCCAGTCCCCCGCATTTCTTTGTCTCTTAGAAGCAGCTGGGAGTTGTGACAGCCAGTAGCTAAGGAAGAAAAAGTGAAGGTGTTGATCACAAACCTGTAAATAGTTTATCAGAAGAAATGTAGTGCTGGGTCTTGGCAGTGGCATTAATCCCGTGAGACTGGGCTGTGAAGTATGCGAAGTGGAGATCGGTTTTGTGAGATCTGATGGTTTTGCACTTGTAATCACATTTGTGAGGGGCTGGGAATTGTCAGTGTCCTGTGCACTCTCCAAATGGATAAAAGGCCCTGCTCAGGGTTAAAAATCTTGCCTATAGTAAATTTTCATTTTCTGCTGGAGAGAATAATTTGACTGCTCCTTTGCTTTCAGCCTTAACGCAGCACCTACTCCAGCTTGTGGCAGCATTAGCAATTTGAAAGGCACCCCAGTGGCTACTCCCTGCACTCCTCGGCGTCTGAGTTTGGCTGAATCCTTCACCAACCTCCGGGAATCCACGACGACGATGAGCACGTCCCTGGGGCTGGTGTGGCTGCTGAAGGAAAGGGGCATCTCGGCAGCAGTGTACAATCCACAGAGCTGGGACAGAGCCAGCAGGAGCACCCTGCTGAACACGTACTCCCCGAAAATGGCGATCATTCCTTCCACTCCACCAAACTCACCCATGCAGACACCTTCTTCTTCCCCTCCATCTTTTGAGTTCAAGTGCACCAGCCCACCTTATGACAACTTCTTGGCTTCGAAGCCTGCTAGTTCAATCTTGAAGGAGGTGAGGAATAAAAAGAGCATCAGGAACAGTGAGAGCCAAACTGACGTGTCTGTTTCCAACCTTAATCTCGTGGACAAAGTCAAGAGGTTTGGTATTGCCAAAGTCGTGAGTTCAGGGCAAACGTCAGCTCCTCCTTTAACTGAGGACCAGGGACCTCTTCTCTGTGGGGCACAGGGACCAGTGAGGGCCCTTGTTCCTGGAGGCCTGGCACCAGATGGTCTCCCCTTGGGCTGCCCTGCCGTCACCAGTGCCATCGGGGGCATCCAGCTGAACACTGGCATCCGAAGAAATCGGAGCTTCCCCACCATGGTGGGTTCCAGCATGCAGATGAAAGGCCCAGCGTCTCTCACTTCGGGCATCCTCATGGGAACCAAGCTCCCGAAGCAAACTAGCTTACGATGAAGGACTTTTATTTTTACAGCTAGTCTTTTTAAATGAAAATACTCAGATTCTTTCTCCAATCTCCTTTTCCTTTCCCCATCACCCCTTCATTGCCTCTTGAGTTTGACAAATCAACTTCGTGCCTAATGGGAGAAATGTGTAAACTTTGTATAAAATGTGTAAATATGTACCAGATCTATTGTAACTAATTGGATTATTTTACTGTTCAATCGAGTGCAAAAGGCTTTATGTTATGATTGCTATATTAAGGTTAACTTGCTAACCTTTTGAAAAGGTGGTTTTTTTTTTAAGATGCACTGAAAAAAAACAAAAGAGCAAAACCAACAAAAAATAACTTGACTAGAAGAACGTGAATTCTGTAGCTAGCCTAACTTGAGTCAAAGGTGCATGGGAAGCTATTGAATGTGTTATGTGAGACCTCTCATTACATCACTTGAAGCATGGGAGCATTTGTGCTTCGTTAAATACTGAAAAAAGCACTCAGTTTAACATGTGGTAGTTTTAATTTTGCCTCTGTAGATGAGTTGAGCTGAGTTACTGGAGTGCCTGGCTATTATGCCTGAATGGATGAAAGTTTATTTTTTTTTCCTGTTCTGTGTTTGCCTCCTCCCCAAGATTATAAACTTGAACTAATACTGTGTTGAGGTCAGCAGGCCTACTAGGTACCTGGAATATTGACATATTCCTACCACCGCTGTTTCCTTTGGCACGCTTACACTCTGTGCAACTTCTTTTTTTGTTGTTTTGTTTTGTTTTGTTTTTCAATGCTGCACTGGATTGTGGAAGGGAAAATGCTTTACTATGTGTTGCTGCCACTGAAACACGCTTTGTCAGTGTGCCCAAAGAAAACAGTTTTCATAACTCGTGAGGTAAACATGGCAGTGACTTCCTAGAAGTCCAAGTTGCAGAACAGATCGACAGATAAGAATGTTATAAAAGAACATGTAGCAAAACCAGTATTAGGAAAAGGTGAGTCCTTGAAACCTCAGCAGAGAACCACAGAAAACATTTAGTAACGGAATGGTACAGGCAGGAAAGAGCAACTTGCAGTCCTCGTGCTGATCTTGCTGATCATGAAGACTGTGGCCTTGTAAGCAGGGTGAGAATATTCCCCACCCATTTTCTGTTTGCTTTTTTCAGAGAAAAGGTCATCCAGAGTCAGACCTTAGCATAGGTAAAAATATGAGAAACACTTTATTTTCGCAGTGTTTTTAAAATGAAAAAAATACCTGCCATACAAACATATAACCCCCTGCTTCTTCAGAAAGGAAACATAAGCCCTCACGCAACCTTTAGTTGCCAGGCAGTCCTAATTATATCGCAGTTCTTTTTCTGTTTCTCCCAACCTTTTGCTGGGTGCATGTAGAGTTGAAATACCTTGGAACTGGAACAGACTGGAGGGAGCTTGTTTCTAGAGCAGAGCTGAGACAAATATTTTTTGGAAGAGGGGGATGGAGAGGAGCAAAGCAGGGAGGGTTTTAGCATCCACTTTCTTTTCCTTGCACTTCTTGTGGCATCTAAAATCAAGCTCCCCGTTTGTTACCATTGTCACACTACACGTAATTGCCGTGAATTGCCATTTGTACCAGACTGTTACTAAGTTATTAGCACTGATAATTTCTTGTATAAATGAAACTGTCTTTTAGTCTTTGTGATGAGAGATAGGTGGGTGGTTTGTTTTTTTTCTGAATGAAGTAGTTATTGCGGTAGTGCTATGGACACTAAGGATATTTTTTGAGAAAGAAAAAAAAAAAACACATCGGTCAGTTACAGCATGTGTTTGAAGACTTCTATTTATTCTATGAACTTACAATGTTTTAGTAAAATGCCATCAGCTCTGTTTGCTGTTGTATGTGTGCACTTATTGCAAGTAAATTTAAGTATCTTTTTATTTGAATGTATATTAAACCAGTAGATAGAATAACAGTTGATTCTGAAAAAAAGTCATGGACTTAATGGACCATTTTATATACCCAGAGGAAGAAAGCAATACCATAAGAGAACTTAAAGTGTAGAAGTTAATCATGCAATCGGGAAGTATTCTTTAGCCTTTAAATAAGCTGTAGGAGCTGTCCACCCACCGGAGAAAGCAATTGTAACACATCAGAATGATGAAATTTAATTTTCTCTTCACTAATATCAATAAAATAACAGAAAAGTTAGATTGTTGTGTATTATTCAACTTTTTCCCTGTTCTTTTAAGATAAATCTTCCACTTTGATCCCTTGCTCTCATCTCTTAGTCAAAGCAAAATAAGAGAAATAAGAGGCCATCCTTTTTTTTTTTTTTTAAATTCTTATACACAGAACTAGTGGAAAAGTTTTCAAATTGTAAGTTTGCTGAAATCAGTGAAACTTGAGTCAAAAGAAAAAAGAGAAGCAAATGTGCTTTTTGGTTTTTTTATTTGAAGTAACAAAATATGAAAGTACAGAATAAGGAGGAAACATCCTGAGTTTTTCAAAAGAGACAGGACTGAGGTCTGCTGTTAGCCAGTATCTTTGTTACTGAGGGAGGGAACATTACAGTGATTAAACATCAGGTAGTGAGAAGCTCAAAAACCTGCACACATAGTGAAAGCTAAGTAATGGAAAAAAGCTCCCTGGAGGAGGGAGTAATCAGGCAGTAACTTGTAGAAAAATCAGACAGCCTCATTGGGGAGCAGGATGTGTGTGTTTGTGAATGAGATGCAGAGGGAAATAATAGCATTTGTATCACATACTTGCTACAGAGAGAAAATGGGATAGCAATAATGCCAAAATAAATTCGTGCAGGGCTTGCATTAGTATGACGCAGTGCCCTACGCCAGCTGTGAGAGAGGCTGGTGCCAGGGGCACTGCCAGGGACTGTCTGTGAGTACAGACACTCATTCTTCCTCTCTGCACAGCTCTGAGCCTGGGGGAAGCTGGTGGTCAGAAAGTTAATGGTTAACAGGAGGGATCCAGGGAGGATAAGCACTGTGCATCCAGCCCTGCTTGCCTGGGAACAGGATGAGTTAAGCAAGTGCCACTCTAGGGAAGGTGAGAGCTGATTCCGAGATGTGCAGAAGAGAGAGTGTTGAAATAGTCCTCCACCCTTGCAGTATTCAAGTATCTCAGAAACTTTTCTGGATGCATTTTCACTTCTGGTAATCCGCCTCTGAAAGCTGGATTGGAGGGGAGACAAAGATGAGGTGCTGAGGATTGTGTCTAAGACTGGGCTGTGGACACACGGGATGTTCTTTGGAGAGCCAACACTGGTATTTCAGCCTTTTGAGACTTTCCCCCTTTGTTTTGCATGTGTCCTAAGATGGCCCCACGACATACTGCTATTGTGCGCTGAGGTTTAAGAGTTCCTCCCAACTCCCTGAACACATATATTGGCACCTCACAACATTGAATTGAAAAGTCCAGCAATGCCTGTGAGATGTGTCCTGTCTTCCTTTGGTACGGACAGCATCTGCTGTCTGTGGCTTGTATTCATGGTGAAGAATTAGCCTTGTTCAGATGTGCTACCACATCTCACTGGGTGCTGTTCAGACCTGCTTCAATTAACTTAACAAGCCAATTGAACCACAGAATGGTAAGGAAAATAAAAGGCCTGAAAGTTACCGGTGCTTAGCAATGTTCTTGGCTATAATGTAGGCTGTGGGCTTTCATGTGAGAATGGGGTACACTTGAGAAGCCAGTAATGTTTGTATTTAAAAGATGACAGAGATTTTTGTCCTGCTGAAATAGGTTTCAAGCTGTGCTGAATCCAATTGCTGTTCAGTTGACACAGGTACTTAGAGATGATTAAAGCTTTAACAAGCACACAGCCAGTTTCTTCTTTCTTTAAGGGAATTTTAATGAACTTAGGGGATACAAAAATTGAACACCCAGAGAAGCCTTTCCCTGCTCTGCTAGGACATTGAAATGTTCATCTTGTTTGACTTGCAAATTCCTCTGCTCAGGCCTTGGAGAGGGAAGTGCCTGGTCTGCTGTCAAGCTTGCTGAAATGCCACAGCTGGGTTGCAGCTGGGAACATCTGGCTGGGGCATGTTGCCAGCCCACATGCAGCAAGGATGGAGCACCTGGGGATGCATCAAAGCTGGGGAGAGGCAAGCAGGATCCACACATGTTCCTGTATAAAACACCAGGGGAGATGAGACTGTTTTCAGGGTCAGGTGCACTGGTGTAGCTGAGGTTTCCCTCACATACTGCCCCAGCTCTCAGGCAGAGCTGCCCTCTCCCCAGGCGTGGGTGCTCCCTCTCTCTTGCCTGGGTTTCCCCTCATTCCCACAAGGAGCACTTGCTGTTTCCACCCTCTTTTCACAGCTGCTCTATGCACAACTCTGCAAAAGCAGAACCATTATTTTCCCAAATAATTTATGTGGAGTTTGCAGCAAGCTGCTCCGTTCATAGAGATTTGCCCAGCACCTGTTTTGAAATAAAGTGAATAAAGCTGGAACAGAACTAATTGTCAAGATCATGGAGAAAATAAACTTCCTTTAAATGCAAAAAGGTATCAATTTGTTGTTTTGTCAGTATAAATTTAGCACGTATGCACATGCTTTCATACAGATCAATTTGGATAAAGCTAAATTAAATGTCAAGAGACTCCCCTGTTTAGCTCAAATTAGCACCTCCAGGTCACCTGGGAGCTGAGTGGTGTCTCAGCAGCCTTTACAGCCCTTTCCCATCTGGGGAGTTTCTTCTGTTCCCAGAGGAGCAGGTGATGAATATTTTTATGATAACGAGGATAATGTTGCTGAGCTGCTAACAGCCAGCTCCCCTTTGAGGAACAGCACTGTGTCCCAGAATCACAGTCCCTCTTCATAACTACTGCAATTGCCCCCGTATGTCTTTATTCTTAACACTCTTGTGTTAGTCAGGTGGTGAAACCATTTTTGTGTGTCAGGCAAAGACGCCCCTGTCCTGGAGGAGCAACACACAAAAGCTGCCAAACCCATCACCTGAGTGCACTGAGGGCTCTGCACTTTCACAGACATCTCCAGAGACCTTCAGAACAGAGGAATGGGAAAGAACATCTTTGTCTTTCCATGAAAGTGAAACAAAGGGGAAAAAGAAAAGGTTTGGTTTCTTCCTAAGGACAACCTTCTGTAGTAGTAAGGCTTGATTTGTAACATCACCCACTCCCAACCCCCCTGCAATATTACAATATTACATCCTTCATCAATATAAGTTGGGGATGAAAGCATTTAAAAATATTGCTTGAATGTTATTGACATTAATTTATAAGATAGCAAAGCAGAAACTTAGTCTTTTCCCAAGTTACTTTTAAAGAAATATCACTTTGGTGGGAAATGTTTAAATATATGTATTTTTAGATTTATTTGTATTTTCCTCAGTTTTTAAAAGAGTAACTGGTTTTAATCTCTTGTTTCAAAGTTTTGGGGAAAAAAAGGACACTTTGGACTATTTTGCTGTGAGCAACAACCAAAACCAAGGAGAGAATTGAGGTGGCTTGGGACTCATTATGCTTGGAAAGGAGAAGAAAAAAAAAAAAAGCCAGACTAAGTGGCTTGGAAACTGGTTGACTAGCAGGAGCTTGAGAGGAAGAAAGACATAAAAGCATTTCCATGTTTTCAGGATGAGAACCACAAAAAACCATAAAATAAAATTGGTATTACTAGAGAAGAAAACTCCTGATTACTGTTTGTTGAATTCTCCCTTTCACTGCAGATTCTGCAGTGCTGTTTGCTCTCCTAGCTGGGAACAGCTCCTCAAAGTGTTTTTGTGCTCAGCCCTTGGCACAATCATTTTGGTTTGTTTCCCAGTCTTCTTGGTTTTAGTAGAATTTTTGTTTAGTGCAAGTATTTTCTATGTATTGTTTTCTATGCGTTGTGTTTGCCTATTAACTGCTGTAGAAATTGCTACTTCTTTCCTTTGGCAAGCACCTGCTTTCCTGCGTGTGACAAATATTTTCCTTTTTGTATTAGTGCACACATGTGGTAGAATTATGTGAATTATGCAATGCACAAATTGCCTCCTTTACAATTTAGGGAATTCCTTAGATGTGAGATCCAGCTGCTGAAGGAGACCCAGAAGCTGCAGGGAAGTTGATTACCTGTGGTGGAGAAGGAGAGTGCATGTAAAATACTCTTTGCAGCCTGCCCACAGGCAGATGGGGATGACTGCAGGAACTGCAGGATGCTGGCTTTGCACGAGCTGGGATCACTGCCCAGTTCTGAACTTGGGGGCCTCTGTCCTGCTCTGAGCCAGGTAAGAGCTGTGCAGAACTCCCCTCCTTCTCTCTGTATCGGTGGGCAATAGCCAACTCAGCCTCTCTGATACTTGGGAGCCCCCCCTTTCCTTTAAGGATACTGTGACTAGACTGCTCCAATACCTCTCCCTTGCAGTACCACCCACTGCTCTGCTCAGGAACCTGTCCTCACCCCCTCCCAAATGAATGCTTGGCTCACCAAACAGCAGAGAATGCTCTGTTTATTCTGTGATTTGCAGCCATCAGCAGAACTTTCACATTGAGTTCACAACGTAGAACAAGTAAGCCAGGAAGATGAAACATGTTGGTGTCATTCCTCTTTTCCATTGTTTTGGCACTGTTGGCTATTCACTGCAAACATGTGGGCTCAGTGTATAATTCAGTCCTTTGCAAAGAGGGTCACCATGAAAATAGCTGGTATTTTCTGGCACTATTGTGCTGCTGTGTTTATATTTGGACAAGTTCCCTAGAGTTCAAAGCTATTTGGACTGACACAAGATTTCTCTGAAAAGTGGGTTATCTATCTGACTACTCAACCCATGGAATATATTTACATTGCCAAATGAAGGCATTATCCTGCCTCTCTTTATAATAAGACACCCAGCAACATGCAGTGACAGGACAAAGAGGGGTAAGTGAAATCATTTTAATATAGTATTAATGTATGAGAAACCACAAAAGAAAGAAAATGTTTTCTGGAAAATTCTGCATATGTATATATTGCATCGTATAGTCTTACAGACAAACTTATGTCAAATACATGATCATAAATACTTTAAAACACTGATTTGAAGAGGACAACAAATTGATTTATCTCTTTTTGTACAGACATGGGAGTGTGATTTTTTTTTCTTGTTGCTCTAGTTTGGTGTTCTTCAGGAAGAATACTCGTATTCTTCAGCACTGCGCCGTCCAAAATCCATCCAACCCATGTAGTCTCTGTCATTTATCCTGTGAGTGGGATCAATGCTCTGTACCCTGTTTCCCATAACTGAGAATCTTCCAGTGGAACCTAAGGAAAAAGCGTTTGGGAGAGCAGAGAGTAAGAGGACACACTTTCTGGGTTCACCCATGCTCTGATCTGGCTTGTGTTCATTAGCAGATGTGTGCAAGGGTTGAAATGGACTTAATACTGGCCGTGTAACATCACTGTTGTGTCCTTGGGGAAAATATCAATAGAAACCTTATAGGTAATGTCCTGAAAGTGGCTTGGACTTTTTCAGTGCAAAATAAACAGATCATTTTCTACCTCCTGCTGCAGGAACATTCTGCTCCTGTCTGATGGGAAGGAATATAGATAGATTTTCCCTTTTTCCTTCCTGTTTTACTAGAGAGAGAGAGGGAGAGAGAGAGTCCAAACCATTTCTCACTATTCCTATAAAGCCCCAAGTTTGCTTGCTGGTATTGGGAGAGCTGCTGTAGATGGAAAATAACTCTCGAGAGCAGACTCAAGCCTGAGACACCACAGTCCTCTGTTGCTTAAAAAGACATAAATGTAAGTACAGGAACTCTTACAGTGCAAATTCCATAACAGGCAGGGTAGAGTTATTAATCCTAGGTTTTGTGGAAACGTGGGAAGAGCCCTGAAATGGAGAAAGTTGTCTCTGGAATTTACAGTTAGAGATACCTATTGCTAGAATTATACAGGGTTTTTTACTATGTCAAGGATTTTTTCATGGCTTATCCAAAGCCTTCATAAATCTATTTACAGCAGGGTTGGATGCTGGTGTCTGATCTTGCCTTACCCTTCTGCATGCCTTGCTTAAGGCATCAAAGAGACACAAACTATCTGCAAGGAGAATTTATGCTTTAAAAAAAGGGTTGCAAACTGCTGTTTTTACATCATCGCATGATGTAACTAAAAAATACAGGGAAAGGTAAATTACTTCTCTCTGTACTTTCTGAAAACAGACAAAATTGATATATATCAATAATTAAATGGAGTTAAGCTCTGAGTGAGGAAGGAACAGATTTAATATATTAGTATTCAATGCAGACTGAGGCTTGAGGAATACTTGAATTGATCAAAAAGGAAAAAGGGAGTCCAAACTGAATCCCATACATCCAAATCGACACAATTGCCTTGCTTTCAGTTTCTTGTGTTTTGAAGAAACCCTCGTTGCCTCTGTGCTTTTATATTTCAAGGTCTTCCTCATGTAATGCTTTATAATAAACATGACCCAGTAAAACAAAAAGCAACTGCATTACTTCATTAGTGGTTGCAGGGAGTTGAAGGTACACAAAAAAAAGCCAAGTTTAAGACATTTACCTAGAGCAAAAATGACAAAAAAAGAGTAATTTTCCTAGAATAGAATGTCTATCATTAAATGCTCAAACCCCATGAAGTTCACATTCATAATTCAAAAAGTGTAATTAAGTTAATGACAGTGGCTCCTTAGCACAATAACCAGGCAGGGCTCAGGCAGTCAGAATCATCACTCCAATGTTGGTGCTCCAGAGCTGTCTGAGCCTGCTATGACCTGTGGGCTGTAAAGGCTCCCCTGGTGCCACTACTCTGGCCTGTCAAGGGCTCCTCAGAGGACACTAAATGTGCCTGTCACTGGCTTGAGAGCTCTTCTGCATGGTGCCGGATTCAAGCTGAATGCCTGCAGATGAACATAATTGGAAGCTTGGGTCACAAATTTCCTAATGGCACCTTAATTACCTTTCCTCAACCCACCAGAGATGTCACGTGGGTATTGCAGAATCAATGTTTGACAAGCATATTCAAAATTGTAGCAGTTCAGCTACAAGGCTGCCATCAATCCCTAAGCCCTTGAGAGACCTTAACTCTCTCACTAGAAGTACTTTACAAAACCAGCCTTTCTATTAATCATGAGGGCAAATGCCACTACTGGTAACTGCTAACACAAAAAAAACCCAGACTCTCTTTCCCCCTAGATGGAATTTTCTAGTGAACATTATGGTTTAGACAGGTTAGAAGTGACTAATACAGTAGATGTGAATGTTCTGCAGAGATTTCTGAAGTACTGCCCAGAGTCTTCACATTAAATGAGAATATAATGTGTTGATGGGAACACTGTATGTATGTTATAAATTAAGTAAATACTGTTTGTTCCATGAATCTTCTCTCCTATAACCAGCAACTACAGCTACAAACTGGAGTCCAGGTAACCTAGTCACATCACAAGAATCTCATCATCTGCCTCCAGACCCTTTTTAGAGTTAATTATACATGTCAATAACAGATATGCAGGAGATTGTCCCTCATATTAATATTTACAGAAAAAGACATCTTAAATACAAATGGGGTTTTTTTTGCTTTATCTGGTTAATCTATTTGGAAATGTCAGCCAGACATTTAAGAGAATATAAGGGATCCATAAACTAGAATGAGGAGTTTGGTTCCCATGTGGGTGAGCAACAGTGACTACGCTGGGGAAAGGTAACGAGGATTCCGTTTTGGAGACTCCTGCAATAACATTCTTATTCAATAACAGCCTTAAGTGTAGCACTGAATTGTGGAATTTCACATCTGAATTATCTTTCCATTAAATTGCATGAACAGCTAGAAGAAGTTCCTTAATGGATATTGTGAAAATTGCTAGCATGAGATGAAATCTTTCAGGCACTATTGAAAGTGATTCATTTTTCTGTTGTTTCTAACTTGGCTGTGTTCTGACTACACAGAGGAGTGTGTATGGCTGCACATGTACTGCACAAAAACACAGACCACCACCTTAATTGCAGACCACCATCACAGATAAGCATAGGACTTTGCCTAGCATAGAGGTCAGCAGCGAAGCTGTCAACAGGGGAGGATTAAATGATCTGCATTACGTGGAGAAAGCTCTTACTTCTGTAAAGTGAACTTTATTCTAAGCACAGTCTGGGGCTGGATATGAATGAATTTCTCAATGTCTGAATGCCCAGGTAATCCTAATCCTAATTACTGGCTTCCCTTGAAACCCTCCTTCCTTCTTAGATGTCTTTTTTTCTATGCAGTGCAGGGCACAGGCTGAAGTGAAGCTTTCATGAGTAAACAAAATTTTTGTAGTGGTTCTCACTGAGGTTGGCAGCCAAAAGGCCACAGCAATTAGGCTGCCCATGGTGTTACTCTACTGAGACACAGAGCAGTACAGTGATGAGACGGTTCAAAAAGAAAAATGTTTTCTTGGGGAAGTTTCAGTGGTCAATGATTTTGAGACATCATTTTTACTGGTAGCACAAACAGAATGCTTTTCTGTCTATGTTAAATACATTCTGTAAGGTGTCAATAGGGATGGCTTTACTCTCTTATGTAATACAATTGTTTCCTCGAGTGAATAATAAATCTCATGATAAGAATGAAGCCCTGCAATTCCATTGCTCTATTGATGCTTCAAGCCCTTGTTACACAGTGCCATGGAGGTTTTAGGAAACTGCAAGATTGTGTTCCCAGGCTCCCTGAGACCAAAAACCTGTCAGGAATCAACATGTGTTGAAGCAAATATGCTTTTACTTATCATTGCTTTTAGTTACTGTGCTAATAAATGTGAATTCTGGTGTCTTGAAAGCTTTCACACTATTGTAATTTCCTCTGGGAACAAATATATGAAAAATCCAATAGTCAGAATATTTCCCTGGTACAGGTATTTCTGGCTGAGGTGAGGCTAGCCATTTGGTCTGCATATACCCTCAGAAAAGTTTTCCTGCTCTTCTAACTTTAAAAGAGAGAGGGAGGATTTTAACTAAATGAAAAACTTTTAAGAAACGTAATTGCTTTATCTGACACACAACATACTGAAAATACCTCCAAAATAATAAGGTGGTGAAATTAAAAATAAAAGCTGGACTATAACCTGACAGGTAGGTAACATTTTCTCCAGTTATTTTTACATGACTCTCAGAGGCTGCTACAAATAAATCCTTTTTTTTGAGAGGGGTTTGGGAGAGCGCATTTGGAATGCTCTATACTTGAGGAATAATGAGAGGAAATCTAAATCCTGTCTTCTCTAGGAATTCATGTTAGATGATGACAGGGTTATCTCAGCTCCTAGGCACCCCTGCAGAAAATCCCACTGGCACAGAAGCAGGCTATGACCAGTACCTTTTCTGGCTTGCTGGAGATACTTGGCCAGCAGAGCGCCGATGTTGGCTCTTTGGTCACTGCTGCCATCCAGCCGTGGCAGGGATCTCAGGGGCCCAGCAGAGGACGGGGCACGGATGTGCCGGTGATGTTCTGTCAGGCTCTGCTCCAGCTCAGCAGGCGGAGGGTTCCCATTGTGTGAGCCCAGGGGTTGCTGTCCGAAGGAGCTCACCGAGAGCGCAGCGAGGAACACGCAGATGCATATCCCGCTGTACATGGCTGCGGGGAAAAGGGACAGTGGGCTGTTACACGGACAGATTGACTACATTTTGTGCAGTCCCTAACCCCGTCTGCCTTTGGGGATGCTGGCTTCTGAGCAAACCAGGCTTGTGTTGGTTTTATTTTTAATGGAGGTAACTGTGGGATCTGTCTTAAGCTGGAAAAGACATAGCTGAATATCCCTTCATATAAAGGAAGATATTGTTAATTATTTTTGTTTCTTCCAGCCTACAACATGCTGTATCTCCCTGATCTACTCAATTCTTTTTTGCTTTTCTTTTTCTGGAAGCCTTATGTCATAAAAACTTAAGGGATATAAATACATCTCTATGAAAAAACTCAGGACTCAAACATTTCAGTATTTTGCTATTGCACTAAATCCTGCTGTTATTACAGATACTCAGTTCTGACAAGTTCTATGAAGAGCCTTTATTCTAGCAAACTTCATTGATTTGAACTGTTCAAGAGGTTTCATCTCATCATACACAAAAAGAAAAAAACAAAAACTTGTCCCAATGAAAGAAAACTCAAAGTCTAACACCCCTGCCCCAAAGCATCTGATCTAATAGCTGGAGTGGTAAGAGCTGTTTAGTTAAAATCTGTAAGAAATAAAGTGCAACTTAATAATCTTCATATTAAACGGAGAGTTTAGATTTCTACTGCTTTCTTAAATGCGTACTAAGCAAAACAATGTTGGTTTACTAAATCGTTTTATCACGTAAGCTGAAATAGTACTTTTTCGCAGAAACAGAGAAATTGCTCTCAGTTCTTAGAAGAAACAAGCTACCTAGTCTATAGGTTCATGCTATGGGACTAATTTTCTCTTATAAACACATGTTAATTGTCTCACCTACTTGAGATTTTTTGAACCACTTAAGTTCTTTAACAGTACACCAGTATATTAAGGTTATGACCTTTTAATTTTAAAAGGGGATAAAATTAATTTTACTTGCGCAACACATACACTAGATTGAAACAATTCACAGTGTATAAAACATGGGGGGTTTAAAATATCCTTAGGAGATGAATGAAGAAAGTTGAAATGTCACTCCAAGATGGTTATTAGTGATGTACCCATCAAGGTCTGGGTACTCAGAAACCAAAGGTGCATTGCATCCTTTCAATTGCCCCGAGTTCTGGATATTTTACACACATACATATAAATATAAATAGAAAAATATACACGCACACACACGCACACACAAATATATATATATATATATATCTAAGTATTCATGTCCTTGTTACGGTCTCCAAAGCCAATATCTCACCACCGCTGGCCGGTTCCCTTCCCAGCGCTGGGGAGCCCCGCTCGCTGCGCTGCTCCCCGCTCCCTGCACCCCGCGCTGGGCTCCGCCCGGCTCCCCGCGCTCGTCGGGAGCGGCTGGAATTCTCCTTCCCCAGCGGGAAGTGCTTCCCCCGGGACGGAGCGGGATGCCCTCCGAGCCGCCGCCAGGTGAGCGCCGGCCATCCCCGTTTCCTTTGCCTCCCCACCCTCAGCACTGGTGCCGTCAGAAGCGGGTGACAGGCGCTCCCTACCTCTCCGCTGAGCTTTTCCAAGGTCCGACTCGAGCTGGGAGCAGCGAGTCCCGTATCTGTGCCCAAGCAGGGAAGTCGGGGGAGACTCAGCCTCGGCCCCTTAAATAGCGGCGGGCACCGTGGCAGTGTTTACACATCTCTGACGCAGCCGGGGACCCCGCCCGCTCAGCCCCCCACCCCGGGGACCGGCACCGGGGGTGTGTGCGCCTCACGGGGGGCGCGGGGCTCCTTCCCCGCCCTCCTTCCCTCCCCCTCTCTCTGCTTGCCGCCGCCGGCGTCGCGGTGCCGCTACTTGCGGAGGTGTGCGAGGCTGGCTCTTCCCCACGGGCCGGTCCCGCAGGACGGGCGCTCCCGGCTCGCTCCGGGGGGAAGCGCTCGGCTGGGGACGAAGGAGCGGGAAGCACAGGCTAGTTTGCAGCTGGGCAATTAAAATGCTCCCGACCGGGGCTATGCCCGCACCTCCCGCCCCGAGAGGCTCCAGGTGGGGCCGGTGTCCTCAGCATCGGCAGCTCCGGCCGTCGGGAATCGCCCTCGGGCCGCGGCAGATGTGGCGTCTGGGGCGTTGGGTTCCATTCTGTGCAACCTCCTGTGACCTGAGCCCGGGGGCACAAATGCCCCCATCCTCCCCTTCTTCTCCTAGGCTCCCCCTAACACCTGCTCGGGAAGACGGGACACTCATTTTATTTAAAAAGCAAAGTATAAAGCCATGGACGATCCCCCCAGAAAGCCGTGGATGGAGATGCCTTGGGCGTGGGTTGTCCCTCACTGACCACAGAACTACCAGAGTTTCCTCCGGCCGCTGCAGGGACCGCTGTCCCTTCCCACGCCCGCGGCCGGGCCGCTGCTGCCCTAAGGCGATATCCGCCCGGTGTCCGCAGCAGCCTCGGGCACTCTCCGGGCGTCCCGCCTCCTGCTTCCCGAAGGACGGAGGCAGTGCCCTCAAGCTCGGGCCGCCGAAGGACGGGCAGGGCCGCGCGATACCCCCCGAAACTCTCCGGAGTTCATCCCCCGGGAGCAGCCGCTCCTCGGACCCAGCGCTGGGCTTAGGCGTCATTGTGCTGAATCTGTGTCTTAAAGTTTACGCTCTGGAGGCAAGCGAGTGCGCAGGTTGCTTTTCGCTCTCCGGGAAGGGGGCCGGGCGGCCCCGAGGCTCCCCTGAGGGCAGCCTGTGCTGCACGGCCCGTGCGGCGGTGCGCAGCGCCGGCCGAGGCCGTGCCCAAGCGGCAGCTGAGGGGGCGCCAGCCCGCCAAGGCAAGGCACCGAGGGCGTGTGTGCTCTTAACCCCTAACCCAGGGCTCCTGGGGAGGGAACTGTGCTGTTCCCCGTCCTTTCCGCAGCGCCATTCCCGCCTCACAGCGCCCCGCTCACCCTGCGCGGCCCGCAGAGGGCGCCGCGGCCCCGCGCACCCCGGGCAGATCCAGCTGCGCCAGGGGGAGAGAAATCCGGGAAAAAGCCACGAAATCCCGCGACAGGAGGCTGCCACGTGGCGTGGGAGCGGGGAAAAGCCAACCTGCCGCCGGCTCCGCAGCTCGGCGGAGCCCTGGCTACAGCGGGGCCCGAGCTGAGGCGCCGGTGTTGAAGGAGCGGGACGGGCGGGAGAGGAATGCAGTGGGTGCCGCATCCCTGCGCCCTGGTGGTGCGGGGCTCTGAGGTGGCGGGTATGGCGATGGAGGAGCTCTCTCACCGCCTCCCAGCTGCTGGCAGGCTGTTGCCGAGCGGGATACGGCACCTGAGCTACGCGCTGCCTTTCATCTCCCGCGTCGGCGCTGGCATCGGACAGAGTGGCCATCCCGAGGTGGCTAAAAAAGGGCAAAATCAAAACATCCTTTGAAAAGAGAAAAGTAGGTTGAAGCAGGTTCCCACGGAAAAGAACATCCCTGAAATTATTCGAGCAATACCTGTCCAATGGTTCTGTCTCTCTCTGGAAAAAAAACCGGTAATATTCCAGATAATTCAATTTCACTACTTTGGCTCAGTGAGAAAAATACTCACTGCTATTAGGCAATTAAATAGTCGACTCTGAATTGAACTGTAGGTGTCTCGGAAGAGTATCACAGTCTTTCTGGGAAGGTACAATAGCAATTCTGGTAGAGTCACATCAAGCCCTTGTGAAACCCACTGTAGATAATGAGTTCCCAAGGGACCAGCTCAAAGCTTAACAGCAGAGAGAGAGCTTGCTAATGTATGCACATGCATAATTCATATCAGACAGAAGTAAATGCAGGCATTTAAGTCTGACATATTAGCCTGGTCAAACAAATATGCACTACATTTACATTGAGCAGATTTGGAATATCAGTTCACTTATAAATATATCTGGGATTGGAGTGAGAGAGAGTGTGTGTGTGTGCGTATGTGTGACAACCAAACTCCCTAGCTGTGCTCATGAGCAGACAGAAAGGCAATGCCATATGAAATGGAATAAAGAAAACAGGAAGGATGTCAAGATATTAAAGTCAGCAGTGCTGCACCATCTATAGCCTCGGTAATAGACTTTTGAACACTGGGTTTTCTTAATTGAATTCCTTAATACCTGCATGTACAGTCCTTGGTGATTATTTCCTGACTTACTCATGTTTTCTTCAGTGAAAGTTTGAAGTTGTAGGAAAACTTCAATCCTCGGCAAATATATGTTAATTAATGGCATTTTAGAATTGTTTTGAGCAGAGGTAAAAGACCAGAAAGCCTGTTCAGCATGAGCAAATATGGCAGCAGGACCCGAGGTGAGTTGCCTGTGGAAACTCAGACTATGTATTACTTTGCTGATTGATGTGGCACGAAAGGAAAGAATTGGGATTTAATTTGCAATGACCTCCAGGTTCCAGATCGAGTGGGGTTTTTTTCAGATGCTGGGCCTGGGTGTGCACCATGGACTGTAGAGTGTCAGCCATAGCAGGGCCTTGTGCCACCAACACAGGTGGGGTGAGACAGAGGCTGCCCTAACACAAGACTTCAGCCTTAGATCACTTGGAAGGAAAGTGCTTTGAGTGCACCAGAGCTTGAGTGATATTGCAAGAGTACAAGTGTATATGCAAAACAAATTTAAACCTAAAGTGAAGCCTGCAATGCAGTAAATGCTAATATAGATATATCCCTGAGGAGGAAGCTGGAAGATGCCACAGTTTAGATACTGCAGGCTTTTAAAAATTTGTTTTCTGGCAAGAGTCTGTTAAAAGATTTGAGCTTCTCTAACCTTTCCCCCTGACAATCAAGACACCTCTAACCTCAATTGCTTTCTTTCTTTATCTGCCAAAGGTTTTCTCCTGTTTAGCTGAGGTGGCAAAAAGAGAGTGTATGGCTAAGCACACAATTTGTTCTGTTCCAGCACAAAGCTGGGAGTTTTTGGAGCGAGAAGGCAGCATGAGAACAGAGAGACAGAGAGATTTCCTTATGTCTGTTCTGCGGTGGGGATGGCTAGCACCAATATTTAGAGCACAAATCATGGTGCTCATGTCTCAGTCCCTCTGCTGAGAGCTGGAGCAGAACCTGCCTGTGAGTGTCGGAGTGGCAGCAAGCTTGGAGATGCCAAGCTCTTTCTTGCAGCAGTCAGCATGCTTGTAGTGTGCAATGCTTCCTTTATGTCCAAGTGCATGTGACCTTAGTCTCTACAGGATATGTTTTCCTTGGAAATATCACATGGGATTTGCCAGAGCAGGCAATGGCAATATATTGTGCCTATATTTGATGCCTTTTCTTTTTAGCAAAAAACCCCTCCATATGGATATCACTCAGTGTTACTGCATGGCTTTGGATTCCAAGACATTTAGGTGGCTTCATGTCCAGATGCATAACAAGAAATACATTATTTTGTTTCTAAGTACTACATTTTTTTTTTTCTGATTATCACATGCAGAGGTTTTTTACTTTTGTCACAACCCTGACACTTGTGGATAATATTCTGTGCTATGTTGGGTCAAATTAATGTTTTGGGTTTTTTTTGGATTTTTTTAATGTGAAGCTGGAGTGTCACTCTGGAGGATTACAATGAAGTAGGGATAATTGGCAGAAGATAGCAGGGAAGAGAATGGTATCGTTTTCTGGAACTAACAGACAAATTAATGAACAGATTATTAGGACCAACTGCATAAACTCTAGATGTAAAACAGAGAATATATTTTAATACAACACATTGTTCTGCTGCTGTTTTTGTGGGTGTTGATTCAGACATTACGTTTTTGGTATTTTGTTTTTCCAAATATTTTTCATTTTAATTAAGTCATTTCTATCTAAATGTTTTCGTGGTAGTCTCTTTTCTCTGAATTCTCATCCCCCTTGAGAGGAAGGTAGATTCTGCTTGGAGTCAGCCCAAAAACTAAGTGAGAAATTTTGGTTTTGGGGAAGTGAACAGCAGTAACGGATTTGGGTCCTCTGCCTGAAGAGTTCTGACCTCCTTTCCCAGAGCAGTGCCTCAAACTAATATATGAGTCCCTGACTAATATACTTAAAGAAGGGTCCAATAGAAGTAGATCAGCAGAGCTGGTGCTGAGGATGTTTGAACACCCACAGACTACTCTGCAGTGGAAACAAATGAGCATCAGGTGGGAATAATCATAATACAATAAACTGGCTTGGTTTGGAAGGGAGCTTGAAGATCATCTCTTTCCAACTCCCCTGCCATAGGCAGGCACACCTGCCACTAGGCTAGGTAGCTCAGAACCCCATCCAGCCTGGCCTTGAACATCTTCAAGAGTGGGGCAGCCACAACTTCTCTGGGCCACCTGTGGCAGGGCCTCACCAGCCTCACAGTAAAGGAGTCTGTTTCAAAAGTGTACTCCTTGTGTGAACTATGTGCACTAATGCAAATTCATGGATTGTCTTAGAATTACCCACTATCCTGCAGTTGTGCGAAGAAGGAAAATAGGAGGAGAAATCCCTTTTCCCAGGCGAAGGGTTGGATTGTTTAGAAAATCAGATTTCAACCCGTGTCCCATGAAATTCAGGCAATTGCTATGTAAGCTCTCTATAGATCAAATGGAAAACTTACTTGTATGATGTCTTCAAATTTTGTTCCCTGTAGTTTCAAGAAGATATGGCAAAGTGGAACAGAAAAAAAACCAGTCACTTACTATACGACCACTCGATCCCATATCACTTTCTTTTTTATATATATTTTTTGCGCGTTTGTTTGCTTTCCTCTTTGAAAGACCAAATTGATTTTCTCTGGGAATTTGATATATGTATCTCCCAAACTGACCACGGTATAGAGGCTTCAGGGCAAGCTGAAAACTGGAAAAGGAAATCAGTGTGCTAGATAAAAATAGCAAAGATATGTGAAGTGCCTGATGCTGGCAAATTCTCAGTGATTTCAGAAATACTAGAGAGTTATGTTGGAGCTTCTCTTGCTTATTGTTACCTCATATATGTCATGCATCTCAAGAGAGTCCTTAGTCTCCTTCAGAGAAGTTTCTAACAGACCTTGAGTCCTCTGCCATTCAGACTTTAAGTACCTGCTTCATCAGATTTTTTTTTTTTTTGAGCAGGCAGCTGTGAAACTAAAATACATATTCACAAGTACTGGAATCTGATGGAATTATTTATGGTTTTAGACAATTATACCATATTCCATAATTAATATTTCCTTTTGTGATTTATGAGAAACCAGGCCAACACACTTCAGTATACATATTAGTTATTTTGTTATGAAAATAGGCTACTGCACAGAGGAAATGCATTGTACCTTTTGTACCTTTCAAACTACTTTTCATACATGCTCTCCACCTCTCTGCCTGGACCTGGACAAAATTGTGTTTTCCACTGTGTGGAATTAACGGAAGGCTATAGGAGACACTGTTTGCTCCACACTGCTCTCCTTGGCGAGGGGAACATCTCACTAATCAAGTTTATCAAACAATTTAAAACTCAAAAAAGGAAGTTCTATAAATAACAAGTACAATGTATTAGCCTCTTGTCTTCCAAACATTTACATGTTTTCTTCTATGCTAAAACTAGAATCAGGACTTAAGAATAGCAAAATAATTTGACACTGGACAGACTGGACAGCCAATAAGGGCTTTCTACTGTCCTTCGGAAGAGATAGTGTTTCTGTTTGATATGTAAGTAGATAGGACAGCTGGAGTCTTGTTATTTCACTTCTGTTAAATTATACTTCGTAATATGGAAGCAAATTGAATTAACCTGGATGCAAAATATGAATTGTTATTCTGACAATTCCTATTTAAATAGAAATGCCAGAAACGTCCATGGAAGGTATAAGTGCTACATGGTTGTTTTGATTGGCTAGAATGGAATAAAAAAACAGCAGTGTTCTTTGGACACCAACTCTGATTGCCTTGCAGTGAGCTGAAGAAAGGAATTTGATATAGGAGTGTTGTAAAGAAGGTACTTAGAAGTCCCAGAAATTGCCCACTGGATGAAGCCAATATTCCCCACTTTTGAGAAGGCTGCTCTAATACTGATTGCCCAGCAACATCTCTTGGATGTAGTGAAGGAGGGTTACTTGTCCTGTGCTGTGTCCAACGCTTATTTATTTGTGCCCTGTTATTACCATGTTCAGAACCACCTACCTCTGTGACCACCATATCATAATTATAGCCTCTGGGAGGTCAAATTGTTTCAACCTGTCCAACATCTTCAAACTCTGAGGGAAAGGAAACAGTTAATTCAGAGCTCTTTAAAAATGTCCCTACTGTCCCTTAGTGAGCGAGCCTTCCTTTAAAAAAGCAGATGAAACACTTCTAAATTGAGATTTTTTTCTTTCCGTGTTATAAGGTATAAATGTATTTTGAAAGCACTGGGGACTAAGAACACATATTGATGTATTCCTTGATGATCTTAAAGGTATTTTTCAACCTTAATGGTCCTATGAATCTACAACAGAAAAGAATTATCACCCAGACAGAACAACTAAAGCTAACGGGAATGATTCTTTGGAGGCAGACAAAACTTGATAAACAGTGCTTGCTATTAAGAGCAGCCTGCTGGAGTTGAGCTGAGCTAAGGATGTCAGGCACCTGCTCCAATTTGTGTTTAAGGGAAGCAGACTAGGTGCCCTGTAGTGCAGCCATCACACCATGTATGTTGGACGTATGTTCCATACTTTATTTTTTGGGATTCAGTGATGTGCTCCACGCATAGCTGCTCACATGATTGCTGGGGTTCCCAGTGTGAGGATGCAGTTCTTTGGGAGATAATGCCAGTGGGAGGACAGCAATGCAGGTGCTTTATAACCATCAACCTCCTAAGAGCTGTACACGTCGACCTCTTGTTCTGGCAGTACAATAGAGCATCCACTGTTTTGATGTACGTAGGCTCTGTTAAGTGGTTGTTGGCTACTTGGTCAGGGTAATCCATACCTGAAACGCTCATCTGTGCCAGTGTAGTGGTGGATCTGATGATGCTGTTGTTGGACCTACCACTGACTGCAGTAGTTGGGCTGGCATCATGTGACATCCACACCAAGGAGTTCAGGTCATGAACAATGTGCTCTCAGATCCTTATTTCCAGGAAAATTGTGTTGAATCTCTTCAGGCTTGGTGAGGGGCAAAGATTTCAAGTGGGTGACTAGTCTGTCAGAAAACAGTCTATCATCTCCAGCCATAAATAATACAGTGATAAACTGTTTGATCAAAACATTTTGAAGTGGAATCAGTCACCACATCCTAGGACACTACTGAACATAAAGCCCACACTTCACTTTAATGAATGTCTAATACTTCAGATATATTTTAACAGAGGCGTAAGCTCAGGTTGGTTTGTTGGTTTTGTCTAAAAAAACTCTTCGCTCTTATGAGTTTCAGTGACTATCCTGAATTGTTTCGAAGACAATCCTTTAATCTTTAAATAATGCTATTAATATAATTGCTAGAACTGCACAATAAAATTGAAAGGTAGATCTTAATGTATTTATTTTTTCTATTTGTAAGCAAGAATAATTCCTGAATATTTATGTATCTGGTGAATTTTTATTCACATGTTTATATTTTCATTACTGGCCAAAACAAAGAGGAAAGAACGTTCCATAAGACTAACAGAAATTCAATTGGTCATGTTTCATAACAATCATATTCTCTTGCTAGAAAAACAAAATTTAGTTGGTTTTTTTTTTTTTGGTACAAATTAATTATTTATGATTTACCTTAGTTTTTATTATTTTTATATTGCTTTCCTTGATTACGCTATTCAACAGTGAACAATGTTTCAGTCCAAGCCCCCAAGCATGGCTGAAACATATGACAGTTTCCCAGCAATGCTACAGTTCAGGTGAGTTATACTTTTCTTATCTCTGTGAAATATGTCCACAGGAGCTTTCCACCAAGAGAGGTAAGAGAGACTGGCAAAAGCCTGTGTGGTATTCCTTGATGGAGTTGATGATCAGAGCAGTGTGACTGATGCCTTCTGTACCACCTGCCTTGTCAGGATAGCAGCAACCACAGATCATTCCAGACTGTGCTGTGGAGTGTGAAGTAGCCAAATTTCATGCTACACTTTTTTTTGGTATTTCTAACATAATTTGCATGTAAGATTTGACCATACTTGGATTAAGGGCCAAATCCTGCTTCTTTTAGAACACGGGCAAGTTGCAGTTGTTCCTTAAGGCTAAGTGATGTGTGTGTATATATATATATGTATTTGGGGGGTGGGGGGGGGGAGGTCAGGAAGGCAGTAATAGAGGTTGCCTTGGCACCATGTTTTCTTTCCAGTCCATGAGAGTACTCCTGCCGCTGATTCTTTCCTCATCCTTTTCTTTTTTCATCTTAAGCTGAACACTGATATATATGTTTTTTCCATGCCAGAATTGATTTTCATTTTCACAGAGAGTACAAGATATTTCATATTAAAATGCACTGGGAAGGGTTATAGAATTGAGAGCTTTGCAAGAGCTTTTGTTGCTGTTTCACAGAATTGTTAGGGTTGAAAGGGATCTCTGAAGATATCTTGTACAACCTCCCTGTCAAGGCAGGCTCACCTGAGCAGGTGGCACAGGAACACGTCCAGGAGGGTTTTGAATCTCTCCAGAAAGGGAGATTCCATGGCCTCCCTGAGCAGCATGTTCCAGTGCTCTGCCATTCTCAATGTAAAGAAGTTCTTCTCATCTTGAGGTGGAACTTCTGGTGATTTAGTTCATGTCCACTGCTCCTTGTCCTATTGCTGGGCACCACTGAAAAAAGTCTGACACTATCTTCTTGGCACTCAGCTTTAAGATATTTATATGCATGAATGAGATCCCTTCTCAGTCTGCTCTTCTCCAGACTGAACAGGCCCAGCTCCTGCAGTCTCTCCTCGTAAGGGAGATGCTCCAGTCCCCTAATCATCTTTGTGGCCCTCCACTGGACCCTCTCCAGTAGCTCCTTTCTTTCTTATACTGAGGAGCCCAGAACCAGACACAGCACTCCAGATGAGATCCCACTAGGGCCGAGTAGACAGCCTCTGCAACATCTGGCATTAAATATTTTGTTCAAAACAAAAGGAAAAGTCCTCAACTGAACTTTACTGCTATTAATGGTTTGCCTTGTTGAGGCCTGCTGCAATGTGGCTAGAGTAAGATAATTTAAAGAATGCCCTAGTGAAGTAGGGGCCCACAAGTCATTTGTTGCAGTGATGTAGACATATTGAAGCTTTGATGTTGATGGTTAAGTGAAGATGGATCTGAGGCTTCTGAATCTTCATTCTTGAAATTTTTTGCCTGATTTGGATTATCATATTGTAAAAAATTACAAATAGATCTAACCTAAATCTCTACCTCTATAGACAGTCTTAAATTTGGAAGTGTTTTAAATGCTGACAAGGTTTTAGCATGTTTTATGAGAAGTTGCACACAAACCTTGAGTGTGAATAACAGGTATTCCAAAAACGAGTAAGATTTTTGCAGTGTGGGTACATTGTGTCTGAAGAATAGTAGTTTTAGTGTTGAAAGTAGTGTTGGCTCTGCTTTGTGCTTTAGCCAGAAAACCAGAATACCAGAAGAAGTGTAGAACATTAAGAGCCTTGTTATATGCTGATGTTAGGGATAATACTGCAGTCCATCATTGTTTGCTGTTGTAAAACTTTTGCTGGGCTTTTAGCTGTATCTCTATTTCCCTTTCTCTTGGGGACACTTACTGTTAAGATGGATTTAGGATATTTTCTTTCAAGTACAAAATCGTTCAAGAAAACAAACATTCAGTATTCAGAAGACAGACCCATAGACTACATAAACTGAAAAACACCCTCCTAACAGTAATAACTCCTTGGGAAGATAGATACAGTGTACGTAGTATCATGCATTACACGTTTGTCTAATAGACTGCTGAATAACGGGGCAGAGAATCGATGGGTGTTTTCATTATCCCCTTTTAGGAACAAACAGAATCATGTGTCCTAGTCAACCTCTTGTCTGTAAGACCCTACACTGCAAGGCATAACCACTCATATGCATTTCTTGTAAGGCCACTGAAAGCTGTAACTGTTGCAGGAGTCCCTGGAAAGATTTGAACACCTCTGAATATGGGGCTGTGAGCCACGGGAGAAAATCTCTGAATTATCCGTGCTCACAGTGGCTCTAGCACATTTTCACACAGCTCTTTGCTGGAGAGCTCTCATTTTTCCCTTGCCTTTTCTAAAATTAAATATCATGGGGGAGGTGGAGGTGGGGGAAGGGTTGTTTGTTTATTTTGTTGGGGGTTTTTTGTTTGTTTGTCTTTTATATTTTTCATAGTTCTTTGACTTGCTTCTTAACTTTACTAAAAGCGGGCTAGTTAGAGGGAAAATATTGCATACATTGATATCATTATCTAATGCAGTGAAATTTACTAAATGGAGATAAATTGAAGGAATATCTTTGTAGATGAGTTTGGTTTTTCTTGCTAGCCCAAGGATGATGAAGCCATCTGGGCCTCATCTTTTTTTCACAGGAAAGTAATGAATTATCGTCTTTTAATCTTGCATAGTTATTTTCTGTCAGTCACTTGTAATCTGCTCTGTCCCTGGTACAGACTACTGAACATAACATCAGAGTGTGTTCTCCATCCTTAGCTTAATATGTCTGGAATTACTTGTTAGTCAAAACTTAAGAAGAATGGGTATCACTGCCACATCCAGGCTGTACACAACTTCTGCACATATAAATTTGCACAACCTCTGCCATTTGAGTTTCCATTTCTTCCTACTGTGCTTTCAAATGAGATCTTGGCTTCTTGGCTTTGAGATGAAGTCCATACATAGGAGCTGCGTAAGGACTGTAGATGCCAAGCTACAGAAGACATCCGTCTGCCACTTCTGAGAAGGAGAAAAATTAAAAGGCACCCTTGTCCTTTTGCGTTACATTGTTCATATGCCCAAAAGAACACAGTGCTGACTTCACATGGCTCTCTACTCTTTCTGGTTGCTGTGGACTGCTTTCTTTGCAATCTTCATATGGAAGACAGCCATCTCACTGAGAATTTTAGGTTCTTCTCTAGAAACAGTAGCCTTTTATCAAGCAATATGCTGAGGCATCATTTTGAGTTATCTAAGTCAGTTGTTACTGGATAAAACATTCTGTACTAGGCTGGAGTCAACAGATGATACTAAGGCAAGAGTAAAGTTCAACTATAACAAGATCTGTTGTTCTCCCCTCCACACAGGCGTTTTGCTCTGTTTAATTTGGGATCTGCCTGGATTAGATAGCAAAATTATTCTTTTTTTCTGTAACAGGATATGAATGTCTGGACATGATAAATAATGAAATCTCTTGTAATTGTATCTACATGACTATTTCATATTCTTAGAGCTGTGACTTTATGCCATATCTGAGAATGCTCTGAAGTATCTAACAAAACTTAATTGTTTGTGTTTGCTCCATCCCATCCTCCTCACACTGATGACACAAATCCTTGACTGCTGGAGATCACACCACTTTTTGAAAATTTAGTGTGGCTACAAGCACATGGAAAGCCAAGGAACAGGCTGTGAATCTTCGCCCTTTTGTTGCAAATTCTGTAACAGTGGAAGTGGAAGGAAGTGAGTTAAATTGGTCCTGTCTTTTATTTTGGAAGTCTGCTTTACTCTTTTATAGTATTCGTATAGGGATTGGCTGCAACAGAGGCCAAATGTGAATCCTAGCTGGTAAGCAATGCGCCAGGAATTTCACAGTGTAGACATACTCTGAGACTGAGAGATAAAGAGTTAGTGCTAGGTATGTTTTAAACCCAACATGGATAAAAGCACTTTCTTCAGCAGTTACTTTTTGAGTAACTGGAAATTCACATATAGATCAAATGTATGGATTTGATAATGAAATGGCAGTATATCTCATCTTTGAGGAAAGGACAAAGGAGAAACAGGAAAATCAAAATGGTGTTTGAGAAGGTAGATTTCAGTTATCTTTGGGAATTCATGAGAGTTTTTGTGAGGTTCATATTTGAAAGAAAAACAAGATGAAGTTGGCTCACAACTCTTTGGTGGGTTAATATTAAGGATACAGTGGAAAAGCAAGTGTGGAAATAAACCAGCCTGGCTAAATTGTAAGTTCTTCATTGACCTTTAACACAAGGAATAAAAATACAGAAGTTAGAGTGCAGGTCAGAGAGCTGGGAGAAGTCTCAAAGTATAATGTGGGTAGGCAGAGATAAAGGTATCAGAAGGTCAGTGTACAGAATGTGATGCATTTAATGAGGGACATGAAAAGTAACTGGAAATCACTTGAAAAGTGCATTAATGAAAAGACAGAGCAAGAAAAGTTTGTACACTACTGACTCTGAGGATAAATATGTTAGAAGGTTAAAATATGTTAGAATGCTCCTTTTGTATCAGTCTTCACTTGTAGCTCAATAGCAATCTTTCACAATT
Source organism: Orthonyx spaldingii (assembly GCA_013397795.1). Taxonomy (NCBI): domain Eukaryota; kingdom Metazoa; phylum Chordata; class Aves; order Passeriformes; family Orthonychidae; genus Orthonyx; species Orthonyx spaldingii. The sequence continues at coordinate 49,185 of VZTJ01004682.1, read as the reverse complement.
AATACTAATGACAGCTGAAGACAATCTAGTCCTTTAAGGGGGTACACCAGGCCAGACCATCTTAGATGTGCCCTGATATTTTAAGACTGATGGCAAGTTTTGCCTCTGTTGAACAACTGACCACAGCTATTTCAATAATCTTGCAGGTTCATGAATGACAGAGGACATACCAGATGACTGAAACAAAACCAAATTTAGTGCTTGTCTTGCTGGAAGACAAGAAGAGTTGGGGATTTATAATGTAACTGATTCCCAGAACAACTACTACTTCTGATAAAGTTTTGTGAAAACCTAGACAATAATGAGATGAATAAAAGCCTCCCCTAGACAATAATGAGATGAATAAAAGCCTCCCCCAGACAATAATGAGATGAATAAAAGCCTCCCCCCTCTTGCCGTCCCTCTGACTCCCTGCAAATGCAAGAAAAATAAGTGTAACTTAAAATGTGAAGACAGGATCTGACTCTACACAAGTCAACATTTGGTTGTAGCAAGCCGTGCAGTTCTGCTTTCTAGCAGAAAAGCAGAATTACAATTTTGTAAGCATCAGGAAAAGTTTCTGTAGTTTCAGATGTGGAAATTACTAGCATCTTATCCAACATGAATACCCAGCTGGCACTTTAAACAAGCTTCCTGGACTGTCTTGTGTAAGACCATGGTAGTACTATCTTGCTGAAGAATGTCTTCCTTTCTTTGATTTTTATGTCTATTTCATATTAAGTATTGGCAGCTTGGTTTTAAATGCAGAAAGATTTACATGCTCAGGAGCACGTGTTCAGGTTTCTGTGTGCGTGTGTGTATGTGTGTCTGTGCAAAGAATAATGAAGCGTATATAAAGAGGAAATCTGCATTCACGTATTACCTGCCATTGAACAGAGGATGTGCCACCAAGCCTATAATCGATGTTTATTGAAGGAAGGAATAAATATTGCATGATGTTCCAGTCATTGGTATAGCTGTCTCATTCTATTTAATAAGCAGAGGAGGTTTATAGTGTTTGCCCAGCCATTTCCCAAGATACCTTTTTTTTTTTTTTTTTTTACTAGGCTTTGTCACAATGTTACTTTATTGCTTCTTGCTGTGTTAAGGTGCTTCCTTGCCTCGTCTATTCTCCGACTGGTATACATTTGTCGGAAGATCAACTGCTATGAATCAATGGACTGCAGGGAAACTGCTGCAGGAACATTGATTCACAACAGCTGAATATTGCCTCTTATTCCTCACACATTGCCAATGTCATTAACTATTAAGAAGTCGAGTTTAAAAAAAAAGTATCCACAACACAGACTGAAAAAACACAGCAATTTTATTTCATAGAAAATGTGAAAGAAAAATAAGTTTAGCATTAAATGAAGGCAAGACACATAAAAAGAGACAAGCTGATTATTTTAGGAGAGTGAGTATTCCAAATTATAAGAATAGCGAACAATGCCATGATTTGGTCATCTACATGAGATATGAGAGATCTCTGGTTTTCAGCTTGTGTTTCAAATCAAATACAATGGGATTGTAACTTTCTGTTCATTCTCACTGAATGACCTAACTGCAGAGTTATTTTGTTACTTTGTCCTTCTCCAGATTCCACTCTGGGTCTCAAGCATTTTAATTAAAAGTAATGTTTCCATAAACGCTTTTTTGACAGAACAGCATTTTTCAGTGGGAAGCAGCTAACTTTGTAAGTGGGAAGTGATTATAGAATAGTCATTATTTTTTTGTGAGCTCTAATTGTAGTCAAATCAGAGCTCATGTAAATCTGGTTTGAAGCAGTGTATTTTTGCTCCAAAGCAAGAGAAAATTTGCACAAATCACCAAAACCCCTCTTTAAACTCCAGTCTCTTACCCAAATATCAAAATTAATTGTGAAAAGATTGATTACATCTTTGTGTTCTGAACACTTTTCATCTACCACTCACTGAAAAGTAAAGCAAGATTTGTATCCTTCCTGTGTTGATATGAATACAGATTTTTCCCCTAGCCTGATTTAATAAATATAGCTGTGTAAAGGAATTTTCAAGGACAAAATACATCTTCCCAGTTTGTGTCTCTTACTCAAGTAATTTTCTTTCTCCTCCCCCCCCCCCCCTTTTTTTTTTTTTTTTTTTTTGCAAGTGAAACTAAAGGTAACTAGAAAAGTTTTATGTTGCATTTCATTGGTAGATGACAAGATGCTGTTTGGGTAGCAGATAAGTGAAGGACCACGAGAAGGGAGCATCTGGTGTTCTCTGATGGCTACAGTTTGTGGGTACTTTTCACTGGACTGCTCTTGTGCAGAAATTCCCACTTGTCTGTAACGAGAGGTGAGTGGAACTTGCTTTCTCATTCTCTTGTTGAAAGAAGCTGCTTAGCTTATCAATCCTGATCTAAAGCACCAGGCTTTACCTGTTGGTTTCATATCACATTTGTGTTCCAATTCATTCACTATCAAGATGAAACTCAGGATTAAACAGAATGCAGTCCTGCCCTTTGCACAGGTTTCTCAGGGTTTTAAATCTGTTGCCACATACTTTTAGTCTTTCTTTCTTGGAGAAGTTAGAATTTGGTTCCTATCTAGTCAAATAATAAAGAAAAGCATCTCTGTTTGGGGTTTTGGTGGTTTTTTTTGTTTGTTTGTGGGTTTTGGGGAGTTTTTTTGGGTTTGTTTAAGACTTTAAAAATTGGTGTGTTTGTCAGAAAAATCAATGTTGTACAGAAGAGACCTCCCTTTCTTAGCTAATAATACATCTTTTAGGGTTGACTGTGGAATCAATATGTTTGTAAGCAAGAACTAAAACACATATATGCCCACACAGGACTTCCTTTGAAATAAAATGTGATGATGAAGGTGGAGAATTTTGGAATCATATAGATAAGGAGTACTTAGTTGGACCTTTTTGATGGGTGGAATGAACTCTGGTTTTGTTTGAATGCTGAAGGTTTAGTTTATTTGCCCAGTAAAATTGTGACAGTATTAGGGGGGTGGTTAGAGACCCCTTGCTGAGATTAGAGTGCTGTTTTGTTAAGTTCTGGTAAAAGACACGCAAGAGAGAAAATAAATGTCCTAGGGAGCTCACAGCAAGACTGTAAAGACAATCTATGTTACTTCAGAGGTGAGGAATTGAACAGAGACCTGAATAATAGATGAAGTTCACATTCTGAATGAGTTAGGTTCAGAGATTAACCAAAAAACAGACAATCAGTGAGCACACAATGGAAAATTGTTCTTAAAAGATTTAAAATAAATCAGAAAGTGAAAACAAATCTACCATCAGTAAAAACAAATCTCTTAAAACCATGAAGCTGAAGAAAAAACACACCTTGTTAGCTTGAACTCTGCCTTTAGACATAATTACAAATACCTGAACCTCTCTCTTTTCCCCATCACTTCTCTTCTTATGTGATGGTGGTGACCATGTTAGTCTAAAGACTTCCATTAAAAACCAGGTTTGGGCAAGAAAGATGCAGGGTTCTTTCAGTCTCTTGAGATGAGGCACAAGCTAGAAACAGTTCCTGACAAAACTCCCACTGGGGCAATTTCTGTTCTCATTGCTGTTTGTTTTATTTCTTCACCTTGGAGAAATGACTGGGGAAATGAAAAAATGACAGATGTGCTACCATTGAAAGGGATGACTGTACACCTTAAAGTGCGGCCTACCCTCACATAGGTGTTTGGTGTTATTGTTATTTTGCCTTATTAATACTCTACTGTGCTGTAGATTGCAGACCACAATGGAACAGTGTGTGAGTAATTTTGAAAGCCAAATGTTTTCCTGGAGACATTGATCTACCTTATGTGTATCTGCATCATGCTGCTCTTCCACTTACTGTAAGCCAAAGCAGAAGTCTTTGGATGACTTTAGTGCTGTATCATGACATTCCTGGTTTACAGGATTATCCCAGTTTACTGGCTAAGAGTGCAAGCATTGCACTACTAATCCTGCTATAACTATTTCTGGAACACTGGAGTAGTTCTGCTCTTGAAATCTTGAATCTTGAAATATAATTAATTCCATTGTGTGGTAAGTATGCTTTAGTTACTGTGTACCATACTGCACCCAAGAAAAAGACAAGTGTTTTGAAATGTAGCATATGTAGAGATGTGAAATTGTTCTTTATCATGTTTTCTCATGTGCTAAACTGTATGTTTCATATACTTAAATCTATACTCTAAGTATAAAGGCATGCAACTAAAACAGATACTGATTTCTGTATCTACAACCTGATCCATCACCTAATGGAATGAAGAAAAGGTTAGTTTTCAGTGCTTCTTTTTTGTAACACTGGTCTGAGTTTTACTCATTCTGCCCATCTTAAAGGAGAAAGACTGGATGCCACAGCAGATTGCATACACTTGATTACCTGCTCCCTTATCATTTTTCACTAGCTGTCTCTGTGACTGCAGACGCAATATCAGAACACAAGGCCAGATCTCTGTTCTGCTTGTGCTGCATGCTGTATGATATCATCCACCTTTTATCACTCTAAATGTACTGTTTTCTGAGTCAAAAACTTCATAGTGTTCAGCTTCAACCATCTTTTTATTTCCCTTCAGATTTTTGCCTTTTAGTATTCTACACATTACATGGCCTGTTTCAAAGTTGTTGTCTTAACAGCAGCTTGACCTAGCTGCTTCTGTTGCCCTATTTCCCAGGGAATTCTTAGTGTCTTACTGATTCTGATTTTTTTTTTTTCTCTTTGATGTTCTGTAATATCCTTGGAAAAAAATACTTTTGTATTTTCCAGTCTTAGCACACCAGTACAGTGTTGCAGCTGAAGTGCAGCTGTATCTTCTGAGTGGCAGCAACACCATGTTGGTGGGGGGACTACTGGAAAACCCAAGCCCCCTGTTAGGAATGTTATCGGTTGGGGTGGCTCCAGCAGATAATGCCATCATGTTGCCCTGGGTCCTCACTGCACAACTCTGCTGGCCCAGCTAGCTGCAAAATGATTTCCAAGGACACCAGGGTTGTATTATAATGAAAAGCTGCTCCTGGACTTCCACTCTCATGAATTTACTGAGCTTTATCCTGGAGGATCTTTGCTAATTGAAGATTTTGATTAATGGCCTGTAGTATTGCAAAGGTTGTTTATCTCCCATTGAAATAGATTCTTTCTTTTGGATCTAATGTCTGAGTTAAGGACAAGGATTTGGAAGGTTCCTTCTTTGGGGCCATTGCTGATCTTCTACAAGTGAAATTGTTCTGCGTGAGTTCCTCCATCACCATCCTGTCCTCCCTTTTGGTTTTGTATAAGCTCTCAGAGGAGAAAAAAATTCTCCATGAATATTCTCAGTGAGGAATAAACAGGAAGAGACAGTAACTTCTAAAAGTTAGTAAAGGTTTATATTTTATAAAAGCATTAAAGAACAGTGAAAGAAGTGTCTGCCTTGACAGAAAACTACATAGTGACAGTTTTTCATTAGTTAACAGCTTCTAGCACTAAATGTCTTAAATCAGCTTTTAAAGTAGCAAACAGCTGAGTGCTTTTTAAAATTTAACTTTAATCACTAGATCTTGGCTCTATTCCCAGCAAAGGAACAAACAAAATATCTTGTTTGTGGGCTCTAAAAAATATCAGATTTGCTTTCTGATGCTTGATTTCTACTTGGGGAAAAATAATAATTCCTCAAGACATCAGTTTCATTCTGTGATTAAATGGAATGGAGACTGAATAGTCTGTGCCTAATCAAATGCTTCTCTGTCCTTGCTCTTCCTTTTTCCTGCAGGGTGTGTGGATATCGGAGGGCTGGGCTGCAACCCTCACAGTGGTGTTTCTACGCATGAAACCGAGGATTTGTTTTATGTGCCTGCAAGGTAGCACAAAGGCTGAGGATGGTGAATAATATGATAGTCTGGGAGGACTGGGCAGGGCACAAGGCCAGCCTGGTGCAATCTTGCCCCTAGTGCCCACTAGTTGGACTAAGGAATGAAGAAATTTGCATGCTACATATCCATGTACAAGTACATAGTGTCCTTCCAGCTGGACTCCAGTTATGGGCTCTCCAACACAAGATGGATGTACTGGAGAGAGTCCACTGAAGGGCCATTGAGAGGATTAGGGGAGCAGAGCATCTCTTCTAAGAAGAAAGTCTGAGAGAGCCGGGATGGTTCAGGCCGAAGAGATGGCTTGATGGATCTTAATAATCAATGAGTACCTGAAAGAAAGGCACACAGAGAATGGAGACAGGCTCTTTTCAGTGGTGCCCAGTGGCAGGACCAGTGGCAGTGGACACAAACTGAAACACTCTTTTTACTGCTGGCGTGACTGGCACAGGCACAGGTTGTATTGTAGAGTGTTCAGTCTCAAGCATAATCAAAAGTCCTCTGGACATGGACCTTGGCAACTGGCTCTAGGTGGACTTGCTTGAGCAGGGAGATTGGACCAAATGACTTTCTGAGGTCCCTTCCTAACTATTCTGTGGTTCTGTGATTTATACTAGTAACTAAACAGATCCATGTCAGTCCTCTTGCTCTTAGGCAAGTGGTATGTCATAGATCATACCAGCTGAATTCTGTTTCCCCTGCTGAACACAGTGGCTTCATCTGTGCTGTGTCCTGGAGCAATCTCTGGTGTATGCTCCCTTCTGAGAGGTCAGAGTGGCTGATAGGTAGCCAGAGCCAAAACTTTGCCTGGCAGCGTACTAATGAGCTGGACTATATCCATGACTATGGGACTGTGTTGAGCCTATGTGTGTTTGTTTTGCTAATAAAAACACAGCCTTTGAAACCTATTTCCCATATTCAAACCACATGAAAGGAAATCATCATAACCAAGAGATTTTTAGGTATCACTTTCTTCCCTCTGCATTTGTTTCTCATTCATAGATAGTAAAAGCATCCTGCACTCTGCCTTGCCTCAAGACTTTCTTGACTCCTACCATAGCCTGGACTTCCTGATGGTTTCTTGATCCTGTCCTGTCCACGGGTTTTACCTGCTCTTTCACAAAGCGTCATTCAGTTCAAGGGATTTTACTGAAAGTTTGGTTCTGAGGCACCCATTTTCCTTAGAAAAACAGGTAGAGGCTGTGTATCTCTACCCCAGGACTTACTAGTTGGTTTCTGCTGTGTGGGGAATTGATTGCAAAGGTGTGAATCAAGTCAATTACATTCCTAATGGGTGCTCACTGTGGAGGCTAATGCTGGCACAGCTTCCCACCTGCTACCTCCCCTGCAGGGAGAGGGGAGGGGAGAAATTCAGGAAGAGAAAGGCAATGAAAAAAAACCATGGAAAAATGAGACAAATACAAAAACAGGAGGAGTGCAAGAAAAAATAAAAATAAGAAGGAAATATTACAAAAAAGAAAGTAATTCTAGAAAGAAACATGTGTCAAGCAGAACAGAGAAAGGAAACAGAGCAATGTGGTGGGATAAACACATAAATAGAAAGAAGAGGGAAAAAGAAAAATGTGTTCTTTCTTGACATTCTTTTTCCTACTAGCACTGCTCTAAGCACTGTGTAAATAGCCACATCCCTAGATCAGTGCTTTGCAGTAGTTCTACTACACATTTTATCTCTTTCAACATTATTCTAGCCGAAACAGAAGGATCTTGTGGTGTTTTTCTTCCTTTATGTCCCCCAGTGCCCTCTCAACATTTCCCATGTTCTGCTGACAGAAGGCAGAAGGGTTACTTGGCACTGTTCACCTGCCAGATTAAGTGTAAATGCATTTTGGCAGTGATTCCTGGTAAACTGCATATGCTTTGCACATGGCCTCTTCCCTGTAAAGTTTTGGGTAATATTCTGCTAGTTTTCTCTCTCTTTTATGTTTCCTTTCCCTGTGCAGCTGAAATGTGTGAGCATGAGCATTGGTATAGTGCTTATCTTTTGCTAGTTTACTGTATGTTTAAAGCTCACCCATGCTGATAAGTATTTTTGCCTCCCTCTTCTTTGCCTTATTTGTAGAATCTTTATTTCCTGTGTTACATACAAATATAAGTTAGAAGCTTCTGCACAAGGCAACATGGTTTAGCAGGCACCAACAGGCACTGAGAAAATGACAGTTATGTTTATTGAGTGCATAAATTCTGCACTATTTGCATCCAGGCTGTGTACACTTTTCCTCATTTTTGAAGAGTGTGCGAGGTTTTGTTTCTTTGAAGAAAGGGGAAAACAAAGAGATTATTTTTGCTTGTGATTCCAAACCTCTCATGCAGCTTGTGTTTTGCAAAAGCTCTTCTTTTAGTGCTGATCCAGTCTGTTTCTGGAGCTTGCTTTTCAGTCTTGTTTTGTGGTATCCTCTCCTTTCTCCCTTTTTCACTGCTCACTTGGCCAGAGAACAATTAGCTCAAAACCTTTGCACAAATAGTTCAAATCCAGAGAATCTACAGATAAGGAAGGCCTTCAGAGAATGTCTTTCTTGCACTATTTCAAACACTGTTACTGTGGTAGTCCTGAGAGATGTAGGCAAGGCATTCTGACTGATACTCTCTGACACTTAAACAAAGAGTTCTCTGTATATTTCGCTTTTAGTACAAAGATTTTCGGAATCCTTGTTTTGATAAGATGCTTTACTCTTACCATCTTTATTATTCATTTGAACTTTGAGTGGTACAGCAACACAAAAAATAATTAAAGTTTCCCACTTCCCAAGGCAGCTATTATGTAACTTGTAAGAGTACTGAATGAATATCAGGTGATCATCATATCTGAGCTTCTGCTGAAGGAAGGGGACTATTTCATTAATTGTCTCGCTCTAAGATTTCTTGCTAACACTGTTAGATCAAAACTGTAGTATGGCTGCACTAAATCTTCCCTATACTATGATGTTGTTCTTCCTGCAGAATCTTCAGGTGCCTAATTGGATTACTTGTTTGAAAGGATTGCCAGCTGTCCTGGAAATGCAGTCACCTCCAGTGTGGTGATTAGCAATGCACAGGTTTCTGTGGTTTTCCTGTCCTGGTTTTGTTAATGGGGAAATGTAACAACAGCATGGGAATGCAGGAAGTCTGTGACACCAGCTGAGCTGCAAAGGTGCTCATGTTGGCACGGCCTGAAAATATGTGTGGGATGGACTACGTGTGTGGGACAGCTCTTCCAGCCAAAGCAGTTTGAACAGAAGGAGCTGCCCAGGACACCTCTGGTCTTACTTGTATAGCTGTGGACACTGTGGCCCGTTCCAGTGATGTAGCCAAAGACAATGTGGGAGTGACTTGACATGCAAGAACACACTCCAGACCTGCTCCAAGAAGTGCTGAGCTGTAGTTAGAGGGTCACAAATGCCACAGAGTGTATTTGAGAGTCTGGGGTTTATCTCTGGATCATATTATGTTTATTAGTATTATTAAATAAATAATAGCCCAGTTGAAAAATACACGTATTTGACTAGGAAACGGTTGTCAAAAGCACACGATTATCTTAACCTCACTTCCTTTGAGACAAAATTGGACCTCTAAATCCTGCATTATTCAACTCTCCTAGTCAAAACCTGACAAAGTGTCTATTCCTGCTGTGTTTAAATATGAAGGAATGAGAATTCATACAGAATAAAGTTGCTGCTGACAGTAATTTCCCTTGAACCTTTCCGCTGTTCTCAGTGGGAATTATACCAAGCCTTTTTAAGGCACATAGCAGATTGTGGGGTCTATAACTCCTGATATTTGAATTTATTTTGTTTCTATCAAGTATGTATGTTGCTATGAAAAAATATCTGTTAATTGTGTCCTTCCCAGAAAACGCAGTTCTGATGAGGCCTGTACATGGTTCTTGCTTGTATTATTTTCTAAGTCAACACTTCTATGGAAATAACACTTTGAGGATTTACAGCAAATAGATGTGCTAGACAAGGGTTGAAGGCAGTTAGAAATTCATGGTGGTGTGACCAGCCATGAATGTACTGTAGATCTCTGGGTAAATTTGATGCTACAGTCTGATTGCAGCAGCTGTATCACCTTGTTTTCAAATGAGAGTCCTCTTCTGTACTGTTGGGGTTTTTAGTTCATTCTCTTTTGTCTGTTAGTTGGTGTTTTGTTTTTCTAACAGAAGCAATTTACATTGCTACTGTATTGAAAATTACTTGAGCTAAGTAACAAGCATATTATGGCTTCTCTTTTTTTTTGTATTTACTTTCACAACATTAACAACATAAGGACATGACTGAATAATTCATATTTCTTATACTGAAGCATTCTCACAAGCAATCAAAAGCTTTCTTAATGGTTTGCCTAGACAGTGATTCCAGTCTCTGCTTGGAACCTTTGATTTGCAGTGCCCTACCACTGTGCTAATGTGGTTTTCTTTCTAGCTGTCTTGGTCATACAAAATAATTTCCCTACCTGTAGACTGACAAATACTTTCTTTGGCTCTGTCAGTTCATATGAATATTTCTTGCTGCTGCAAATTGATCTGGTTGTGTTAGTGAAAATGCTTTTCTCTTTGACTTTACCACTGATATTCAATCATTTAAAGAAAAACTCTACTTAATTTGCATGTGTTTCTCTGCTGTAGACGAGCCATATCTGTATGATATTCTGCATCCTATTCTAGCTGTTTCTTCTTACCTGCATTGTCATCTATCTCACCATATTGGATTTATGAGGCAAGATTTGGTATCAGGGTGGTTACAGGGTTGAATTCTGTGAGAAGGAACCAGGGGCTCCCACGTATTGGACAGACCCCAGTTCCAGCCAGGCCTTAAATGGACCCACTGCTGGCCAAAGCTGAGCCCATCACTTGGTACCACCAGTGTGATACATGTTTAAGAAAGGGTAAGAAACATTGTGCAGCAGCTGTGAGAGAGGAGTGAGTTAAATGGAAGAGGAACAGTCCTGCAGCACCAAGGTCAAGTAAGGAGAGGGAGGAGGTGTTCCAGGCACCAGAGCAGAAGTTTCTCTGCTGCCCGTGGCAAGACCATGGTGAAGCAGGTTGTGTCGCTGCAGCCCACAGAGTAGATGGATGTGTCCTGAAGAAAACTGCAACCCATGCAGAGCCCACACTAGAGCAGTCTCCTGGCAGGAGGTGAAACCCATGCAGAGGAACACACACAGGGCCTGTGGCCCATGGGGGACTCATGCTGCAACACTCTGTTCCTGAAGGACTGCAGCCCACAGAAAGGACCCATGGTGGAGCAGATCCTGAAGAACTGCAGGTCATGAGAAAGACCCACATTGGAGCACTTAGTGAAGGACTGTATCCTGTGGGAGGGATCCCATGCTGGAGTAGGGAACAGTGTGAGGAGGAAAAGGCAACACAAATGAAGTGTTGTCCACTGACTGTAACCCCCGTTCTCCATTGCCTGGCATCTCTTGGGGCAGGGCGAGTGGTAGAAGAGTTAGGACTGAAGTTGAGCCTGGCAGTAGGAAGAAAATGGGTTTTATTTTGTTCTAGTTTATTTCTTTGGGGGGAGGGGGAGTGTGGGGTGGTATTCTTTACACTATCCTACTCTATTTTTAATTGTCAATGAATTAAATTAATCTTCCCAAGCCAAGTCTGTTTTGACCATGATGGTAATTGGCGAGTGATCTCCCTGTTCTTAACTCATAAGATTTTTCATCTTGTTTTCTCCTAGTCATGCTAAGGAGGGGGTGTGAGAGAGTGGCTTGGTGGGCACCTGTCAGGTCATCCAAGGTTAACCAACCACCTTTACCTGAAATTGTCCCTTGTGGTGTTTTGGGCAGACCCTAATTAGGGTTTTACTTTACTGAGTATTTACAAAGAAATGTAATCAGGTGTCAAGACAATATGAATGCTTTCTCACTCCCCAGTTGGCACTTTGTGTTTGAATACACAGAGAAGATGAACAGAAATTTGTGGGTTCTGGCCACCCGATTTGAGCTTGTGTAAAATCTGACACCGTCCTCCTAACTTCCCTATTTTCTTGTCCAATCTACCTCTGAGCAACAAGCAGAACTATGTGGCTATGAAAGGGCTTGTTCCTAAAGCATTTATATCTGTTTCAGCCAGAAGTCTACCTGTGTTTATCTCCTGGAACTAATTATCTGGGCTGAAGTCTCTAATTTGATGCAGCTCTTAAATCTTCCATCTCAGGCCCTCAGTGAATGATGTCCTTTTCACTTTCTTTGACATTCTCATACAGGGCAATGAACAGTGGTGTCGCAATATTTGCGACACGTTAACTGCTAATAGTAAAATCTACTTTAGGCTGAGACAGCCATGTAATTTCTTAGATAAGATGAGATAAGATGAAATGAAAACCATCTTTTAAAAGGGGTCTCTGCAATAAGCTATATTTGCTGGCAACAATGGCAGTGTGCCAAAATATGGTCTGAAACAAAAATATTCTGGTATTGCTTGGTGTGGGAAGAGTTGCTATTCCAGTCAAACAAATTGTTGAGTATCTGAATCACAGCCTTTTTCTGCTGAAAAATAAGCTTTATAGACGCATGTAATTAATGAAACCTGAAAAGTCTGCTTCTTCCCCTGCAAAACTTGGAATGGAATGAGAAGATATCCACTGCCTTTCTCCTATTCCCATCAGCTCAACCTAGACTGATAGTTTGTAAAGCTAAATGTCTCCATTTTCCACTCAAATTACAGAGCAAGGGATTCCATTCAGTGGTCAGTCTGAGCTGCAGAGACAGAAAACATTTAAATGCCTATGTCTCTATTTTGGTGTGAATTCTCAAGTGCCTAGTAAAGCCTGAGCCAAACAGTGTTTTCGATACGAAGATCTAAAAATCAAGCTCAAATGAGTCTGCAGAACAGGTCTGCACCTGGCTTATAGATAATTTTCCTCTCAGTGGAATCCAGTCCCTCAATGACATGTTCATGGGTTTTACACAGTACCAAGGTAGAATGAAGTGCTTTAGCTGGGATAATTTCTTGCTGTGTCATGAGGTAGTCTAGCTAGCTGTTGCCTGTTGTCAAATGCTGAAAACAGAGGCTTCTTTTTGGAATGGAAGTACCTTAATCTTGTTTACTAGCAAGTGTTTCCACCGCTAAAAGCTACCAGCGGGAAATGACTGCTTCTGGTGAATGGAGTGAGAATGAGCATATGGCAGGTGAAGCAGTTTGTTCCAGGGTTCTGCCTAATTTAATTGCACAACTACATGCAAGAATGAGGCTTTAAATCTGAGGCAGAGAACTTCCACTTGTGATGTTGGTCTTATATAATGGCTTCAGTTGCTTTAAACTGAGCGCATTTTGATAGCAAGTGAAGGAATGACGGGAAGGTAAAGTGAGCTTTCTTGCATGAAAGCACTAATATGCTCCAAAAGTTGTGGTGGAGACTTTTAAATCTCCAGTTCACTCCCAAGTGACTTGATTTTAATAACCTGTCCAAACCAAATTGATATTCCTTTCAAGTCCTTCAGAGCATTCAGATTCCACAAGCATTTGTTATGCTACCTAATTAATACGGCTGGACTTAACCCCAAGAATAAATTGGTGAAGTTTTACAAAGGCTGATATTTGATAGCAAAGCTATTGCTGTTTCAAATAAAACAAGTATAGAAAGTCACAAATACATCACTTTTCTAAGAGAATCATTGCAAAAGACATGAGCAGTGCTCAGTGACCTTGTATATTACATCAGACTGTTGTTTAGACTAGAAACTGTTTATTAGTTCTGAGTATAGTGCAGCCACTGGCCTCCTGCCTTGCTTTCTCAGGCAGATGTTCCAGAGGAGCAAGGGAGCTGAATTCCCTTTCCCAATTAGTACTACCCTATGCAGTATGGGAAAGCTCTCCACACAACTTTCTGTCTCACTCAGCAGGTATGGAGTGACTACATGAGTGGATACGGAAGAGCTAAGAGTGTCATCCATCTGGACTTACATAAGACCTTTGCCACAGTCTTACACAACATCCTTCTTGCTAAATTGGAGAGAGGGATTTGATGGGTGCACTGTTCAGTGGGTAAGGAATTGGCTGGATGGATGCATCCAGAGAGTCTTTTCTCTAAACAGTTATTTGAGCATTTTACTACCTGAGTTAGCCTGGAGTGTTCACCGTGAGTTGTCTCAGTGGTCCTACATCAGCTGTGGAGCATTATATTTTCTGAGGTGCTGTTCTGCTTGCCACACAGAGGAGAGACATGGTGGAGTGCATCACACAGCTCCTTTCTGCTGTCTGCCTTTTAAAATCATATATGCAGAAAGGGAAGGGGATATGGTGCCCACTTGGGTCTCACCCCACATAATATGAAAGCCTACTTAAATCCTGAAGATGAGAAGCATGGTCATGCTCTGCAATTTAGCCATAATCTGTGAGAGCTATATATTTTCCAGTGAAACACTCTTCAGATTTCATGACACAATGTCTATGGCACTTACTGGGGAAACAGTAAAACAACCAAGATTTGAGTTGGCCTTGAGTTGCTCCCAGGACATGTTCATGGTAGACTGGGATTTCTGCCCATGTGCAGCAGCGTGTCTCTGGAGCAGCAGGAGTTGATCCTTCTCCATAAGGGAGAAAAAGATAGGAGCAAGCACAGCTGCAGTGCAGGCAGGGGCAGGAGCCTTGAGAGGAGGGACAGCAGAGCTTCTACTCAAACTCCTTGCAGCTGAGCTCCAAGGCTGACCAAGGCTTCTCAAACAGCTCTGCATTCTCAGGATGATGGACTTCAGTGCAGGCAGCTCAGCTCCCAAGATGATTAAAGCATGTTCTTCAGACACTGCACTTTGTAAGCAGATGCTCACAGCCTCAGACTAGAATAACAGTGTTGCTTCGAGGGACTAGTACATACCCAAACTGCTTTGAAATATTTGTTGAGGATGTATCTTGTTCCATGATTTAAGTTGTTGGGAAAGATACTGAGTATTAACACCAGTGATAATCTGGCACTGAACCATTGGCTGGGACATGAGGGCACCAATAGTCCTTAGGCTCCCTTCCCAGCCTCACCTGGGCCTCCACCCATGCCTTCTGCTCATAATCCCAGGAGATCCATTTAAGGTGGGACTTGGGTACTCAGTCGTGCTCTGAGCTATGTAAGAGATATACCTGTCTCCAGTCTTTGGTCTTGCTTTCTAGAGCATTTTGGGTAGGTATTTTAAGTGGCTTTGTCCCTGGTGCTTTGTTTTGGATGGATATTGGAGCAATTTAGCAGCATTATCTCTAGCCCTGTTTGGCCTGATCTGCTGTATGGGTTCCCAGGTCATACCCTGGACCTGGTTCATTACGTTGCTTTGTCTGAGACTGTAAATAGACTCTGTTATTATCGCCATGGCTGCCTGCCGTGTTCAAACCCTCTGGGAACATGCCCTGATGAGTGAGGGCACCTCCAGTGTTGTGGTCACCTTTGCTTCCTGGCTTATTATCCCTTGTGGAGCTTCTCTGCTCTTGCTGCTCTCATACAAGTTAAATGAAACTGCAGAGCTGTCAGTTTTATTATGTTTTTGGGTTTTTTTCTCCTGTGAGTACACTGCCCAAATAATTTAGGATGTCCTTTTATATAAAAAGGACAAGAAAATCTGCAGTGACTCTAAGTGAAGAATAAAGGATAATACTAAAGAAGAGTAACAAATAGTTGCAATTGTTACATAATTTCCACTCTGCCTATAGTCTAATGTTCGTATCTGAATATGATACATGCTTTTATATATCTGTCAAAATTCTTTGGCAGTAGGTTTTTGACAGCACTGTGTACTCCAACAGTCCCTTTCAAACAATTTTTCTGTTGTTGTTCTATTCAGCTGTGAAGATTTCCTGCAAGGAGCATCTCTGAGAAGGCCTGTAGCTATGGTTCAGAAGGAAAAAGAGCCCCACAAGAAAAAAATAAGGGATGAGATACTTCATGTAAGTACTTCATGTGCATGCTTCTGTAAAAGGTAATGGTAATTATTATAAAAAGAAATTGTACTCTGTTGGAGGAGATGGGCTTTTTTTAATTAAAAAAACAAAAGAAAGGCTCAAGCTGGTGGATTCTGCAAGATAAGGAGGATGAGTTTGTGGTGTGGGGTCACAGGGAAGGCTGAACATACAGCAGATCATACTGTGAACATGCAGTACACTCCTCTCATTTTTGGTTGTTGTGTTTGTTTGTGGGGTTTTTTTAATGCTGAAGGTTTTTAAATGATTTTTCAAATGGTTTCATAGTGTGAAAAAATTGATTATTTCTCAGTTGTTCAAACTAACGACCCAATTTATGCCTTCAATTTTGAACATTGACCATAAGCTGTAATGGACAAAATAATGGTAGTAAGACTTGTTGCTGAAGTAACTTCTAGTAATCAAGTGCTAAAAGAAAAGTAAGAAGATATACCAAAGATTCTTAAATGCTGTTTTCGTGACATTAAGCTCAAGTAGAATTAACTGAAAAACAATGGCCACATGCTGCACAAGTATATGCCCAGAAGGGCAGTTGCTTTGTACCAAAAATTGCCGAGAGGTTTACAAAGATAATTACTGTTAACCTAATTGCCTTATTGAGGTCAAGGGGTAAGGCAGGGTTGGGCTATGTACAGCTTATTGCACATAAGAACTTGTAATGATACAAGAATGTTGCTGTTTTCCACTGCAAATTGTTTATACTGGACTCTGAGATCCTGACAATGACTGTGCTCTGTATCAGTATAGCTTAAGCTCTACAACCCAATCCCTGTGATTTTTGCCAGTAAAACTGACATTGTGTGAGGAAGTTCTGCAGCTCATCATGTCTCTAGGCTAATGTCTATATTAGCTTCACTACTGCAAATTATCAGGGAGTGATTGGTATCCAACAAATTTGCTTTACAGAAAAAGGGGGAAAATCAAGAACTGAAGGACCCAGGTGTCTTCTCAATATTTGCTTTAGCAACCTCAGATATACTTTAATTCTCCAAGCAGAGAAGCAAGGGCCGGGAGAGTTGCAGAAATCAGAACCTTAACTTGAAGTATGTGACAGGAAATCTTTGGTGAGGCTGATTATGGGACCCTCACAGGGCCTTCTCTTGGGCAGGAGGAGGAGATAACTTGTATGGAATGCAAAGGGAAAGGGCAGTTGTGGAAAGGACATAAAGAATGGCAGAACAAAGATGGGTTTGAGGAATACTGGGGGACTTTGATGTGAGAAGCTCCCAAGGTTGGGGAAGTATGGGCTGTATGTGGGAAAGATTTAGAGAGTTGCTGAGACTTAGGAGCATAACTGGGTGAAGGGGAGAAGTTGGTACGTAGCAAATAGGCTTCCACATGGGCATCCCTCCACAAGAGGCAGGAGGGGAGGGTAAGGGAATCTTGGTGGGGAGAGGTAGAAAAAGGTTTGTTATAGGAGAGGACTGGGGCTCTTTCTCAGGCTCTTTCTCAGAAGTTAGTGGGAGCAAATTCTCTCTCTAGCATGAGGAACAAAAAAAGATTGTGGTGTGAAGTCCATGAATACAGGGACTCTTGATTTGGCAAATGGGATTTTGGAACAGGAATCTGGTCTGATCATCCTTCTCCACTGCTGAGGACACATCTGGAGTGCTATGCCACAGTCTTGGGTTCCATGGCCCAAGAGACAAATGGCCATTTTAGAGCAAGTCTAGTAAAGGACCATGGGTATGAATAAGGGCTTGGAGCATCTGTCATATGAGGAGACATTGAGAGCTAGAACTGTTTAGCTGGGGGAAAAGAAGCCTCAAGGGTAGCTTATCAAGTTTTTTATAAACATTTGATGGGAGAAGAAAAAATGGAGGCAGACTCTTTCCAGTGGTTTGAAGGACAAGAAAGCAAGACAAGGGGAAATGGCTGAAAAGTGAAATGGAGGAAATTGCATTTAAACACAAGAATAGTCTGTTTTGCTTTTAAGTTGTAATCAGACACTGGAGTAAATTGCTCAGAGGTTGTGGAGTCTCTGTCCTTAGAGATCCTCAAAGCCTGAGCAACCAGCTGTAGTCTGTCCTACTTTGAATAGGGTGTTTGAAACTTCTAACCTCAGCCATCCTTTGACTCTGCAAGTGTGTTGTCCATATCTGTTTTCTGCATTTGAACATTTTAAAGCCTCTTGGGAAGCACCTAGATAAAATACAGTGAACAAGAAGACAAACCTTATCAATATGAATGGGAGCTTTCCCCCTGAATGAATAACTTTATTTCCTTCATTAATAAAGTCATACTTAAATTATAGATAAACAAATGATAACATCCAGCCCTGATAGGAAATGGAAAATGATTTGGGAAATGGATATTACTGTGTTCTTATGAATCCTTTATTCACTTAAGTGAATTTGTGAGTGTTACTCTCAGTAAATTGCTTGTGGGCAAATTTGATACAGTGAAGTCAATGTCTGCAGAATCTGGGAATTGGAAGACACATTCCTGTCTCTGATTTACTCATCAACCTCCCTTGGGCTTACTAAAGGTGGCATTTCAGTCATGATTTTCTGACTAAAAGCACACTTTAAGGAATACACTGAACAAATTGATAACATTATACAAAAGCAATTCAAAGTTCAGTTCAGTTTAACTTCATGGTCACTAAGGAATCACAACTGGACTTGGAAAAATAAGGTGGATTCACTTTTTTTGTGGGAGAAGGATGAGAATTTTTCTGTTAAGGAACTAATCTGCTCCATATCTATGAACATTAAGGAACCGCTGAAAATACAGGAATTAAGAGTGATGCCGTGGTGGATTAGAATGTAGGTGAGGCCTTTCAGTGGGAGAGCTCAGATGACAGCACCACTTGTGTAAATTTTAAATTAGTCCAGTATACTGTGGGCCCTAAGGTTTAAGTGATTGATTTAAACAGAGCCTAATTGCTTGGGGTTTTTTTAAGTTTCTTCTTTAACTCTTCGCCTGCCTACAAGTCCTCCTTTAATATTGTGCGATTAGAAGTACACACAGCATGAATGAGTCCTGATTTACAAAATCCGTGTGTTTGTTGTTGCTTAAGGATCCTGCTGAGCTGTAACAAGCCAGCTTTTAGATGGATGGCAGTTGTGGTGAAAAAGAACTAATTGGCATGAAAGAGAAATTCATTAGCAAAATTAGTGATAAGTAATTAGTAGAATTCTCCTCCAGCAGGGATCTTTAGATTTGTTTCTCTATATGAAAACATCTATATTAAGGTTCTTCAATAAAGAAATATTTTAGTGGATTTTTTTCTGATTAACTCCAGAGTCCTTTAATGGCAAAGGTGCTCATAACAGCCAGGTCACTTAAAAAAAAAAAAGTAAAAGTGTAGGAAAATAAACGTGTGTGTATTGATACATGTGGTTCCTTTCGTACATGGTTTATATCTCTACTTATTGCTCACATAAACCTTTAAAACTCTGCATTGTCTGTCCTATACCCATTGTATAACATCTTTTCTATAGGATCCTCAAATTCTCAGTTTCCATTAATATCACCCAAAGGTAAGAATGGCTGATATGAAGTCCTGCCAGTATTTTCAGAGATGAGTCTCTGTTAAAGCTCCAAAGTTTTTTTTTTTTCCATTAAAACTCCTCTAAATTTGATGAATCTATGATTCCATGCTTTCCAGATGTGCAGCTTTTCAGAAAAGCACTGTTCAGCCTCGGTATCACTGAGAGCTTGTGTCTGGATGTGAGAGTTGCCAAATTTTCAGGATTCTGTGATCACTGCCATATATGGAGGACAGATCTCTATCAGAAGGGATGGTGAACACAACTCTGAGCACACAGTGCAAAGGCCTAGACTAAGAGGAATTTTCTTTCCAAACATCCATCTCAACAAATAATTCGTTGTCTTTCTTAACACTTCTGGACTATTTTGGTAAAGAAACTTCTAAGGAGGAAAGGCTGAGTTTCCTGACCTTGAGATGTAATGCCTTCACACAAAGTTAAAAGCATGGTAAAATCTCTGTAGGGTGTTCAAAGTGTTCCTGTTATGCAAGCTTTAGTCACAGTGTTAAACTATGAGTTTTGTAAGAGTGCCTCTATCAGCTCTTATAGGACTTCAGTCTTAAAGAATTTTAGTATTACTTTAATATCCATCTAATTTTGCTGCTGTGTGAATGAGAGTTGCAGAAACTGGGCTATAGGAAGATTGAAGTATTTAAAAAAAATTTAGGCCCCATTACTATTAGTTTAATCTGTTTTCTATGATTGACTTCCTGTCCCAATTACTTGTGTTCCACTTAAAGATTCATGTGAGCATGGATCTGACATCCACCTGTATTCCAACCTACAACTCTCACAAAGATCAAGAAATTTTCAAAGCCATGCATTAAAGAACTGAAATGAAGACTGGAAACAACAGTTGTTTAATCAAAATTGGAGTTCCATAAGAATAATCAGAAACAATAATCCACAGACATTTAAAGCAATTGAACAAGAACTTAAACATATTTTTCGTTTGGTTTTCAATAGAAATACCTAATTTTAATATTCTTGGATATTGCTATTTTCTCCTTGCCATCTCTCCTTTTGTTGTCATTTGGGTTTTTGTGGGTTTTATTCTTGTTAATGAGTTTGTTTGTTTACATCAGTGAAAAGGATATAAAATATTAAGTAATTTAAAAAATATCTTTGTGCTTTTATCCTCTCAAATTTTTTTACCTAGGAAGTGAAAAATGGAGGGAAATTAAAATCTTTGCAATTTAAACTGTGGGTCAATAGGGGAACACTAGGCTAAGTGCTTGTCTAAGCCATTGTATTAGTGTATAAACAAATGTCTTTGATATCCTGTCTCATTTATTTGACAGCTGGGAGTGATTATTTGTTTGTTTTCTGTAATTATAACTGCCAGGAAAACATTCTGTTAACCTAATGTGGTGACTTCAGTCATTAGTGTGCTTTAAATGGTGAGAAATCTCATACTTACTCATAAGACTCTGATAGGATCCCTGATTGTATCTTCATCTCAGCTTCAGGCACTTCAGAAATGCAGCTCTTGGAACCTTTGCAGAGCACTGTTGCTGAAATTTAGATACCCAGGCTGAGTCCCGCTGTTTCAGTGCTATATACACTGTGTGCAGAGCTTTCAGCACCTCACAGTGTGGAGCTCTAGCCAGGTATGTAACTCTATGGAGCACCTGAAGTGAGAGATGGTGTGTTTGGTTTGTGAAAGCACAATCCTTAAAAGTGAAAATTCATCCAAGTCACTGCTGGAGTGCTGCCTGTTTGAAGGGTGTTTACCTGCCTTTAGCCTGAATCCCTCTTCCATTAAGAGGGGGAAGCCTCTTAGCTTCCTGTGAGAACCCTCACAGCTTCCTGTGACTGTCTTCATCCAGTCTTGCACAAGTAGGGAAAGCAGCTAAAACATTTTGCTCCTTTTCTCTTCTCTTCATTATAGCAAGAGAGAGTCGGTTTATTCCTCTACCAGATTAAGACTTACTGCAGCTATGAGGAGTTAGAGATGGGGCTATGTATCCTTGTATAAGTAAATAAGGACTGTGACAGTCTCATCCACTGGCATTTTAATCTTTGAAACCTTTCTTCTTGCTGTAAAAAATAACGTGAGGAATTCAAAGTGAGATGGAACCATTAGATTATTCTCATCTCTTTAGTATGTTAGTCCATAGATCATCACCAACTGAACTGAGTTGAAGTGCTTACCAATAGTGTATCATCCAGCAGCATCTATTTTTGTCAAAATTACTTCTGTAATATGGAGTCTGACTATTTTAGCTTATTCCAGGTGTTAATACTCTTCACAGATACAGATTTGGCCTTAAGCTTTGTTTTGTATTCATTAATTTCTGTCAGAGCCGACCACAGCGTGGTAGACAAAATCACGCAGAACCACAGTATACTATAGGGTTTTCACTGCAAGGTATTTCCTTTGACTTATAAATAGAATTCTGAAATTATTCTATGATTTTATTATGTTTTATGTCCTGCAAGAAAAAAGAAAAGAACACAATACTTCAGTGCTGATCACCACACTGATATTGCACAGAAAAATAAAATAGTTGCTTGGACCCCAGAGTGACCCTTAATCGTCACAATATGACCATTTTTGCCCACACCCACAATAAGAACTCTCCTCAGTTACTTGTTTGAGTCTCTCCACTCAGTCCAGCACTTTATGGAACTCTGTTAAACTTTGTCATCTGCATGGTTTTAGCAGATGTGGTTTTTAGATCTGTACTAAAGGCGCAGTCAGATCCTCACCTCTGTTGGCTTGGGGGCTGTCTTCCCAATTTTTTTTCTCCATTAACCAGTTCATTCTTCATTTAACACAGGCTTTATATTGCTGATTTTTTTGTTTTCAATGAGGCTGTTATGCAATACTACAGTTCTTCACAATGGCCATTGAATCTCTGTACCAACTTCTGTAATCTGTTTTTGTGATTTATCAGTATTTAACTACTAAAGGTGAGGCTTGACCAAAGTCCCAGACTGAAGTGTCAGTATTACCTTTTTTATGTGATGAGGAAATTAATGGGAGTAAACTTATCATGCTTGTCATAAAAAATGCAGAACTGCCAACTGTTTTAGCTTGTGTGTAAACATCAGTTTCCCAGTGGGAGCTGTGTCTGCACATGTACTGTCAGAATTAATCTTATGCTTAAGAGTAGCATTGTGTAGCAACAGATGATGGTGTTCTAAGGACGCAGCTTTTACCTTTTTCCACATGCATAAAAATGATAAGGAGCTGATTGATAAAGAAACAGCAAATGTCTCTCTCTTAAATGGTCTTTAAGATTTGCATGAGCAGATGAATAAATTCGTATTGAAAACCAAAATGCTATACTCATGAACATTCTTCCCTAAGTGGGAAGAGAGACTGAAGGCAATAAGAGGCATTAAATGGTAGGACTTTGATAGCAATATAATAAAGATGTGGTGGAGGAAGCTCTGTAGAGTAGAACAGCTTCTCAGTTTTAATATTGTATCAATGTTTCATTTCTAAATGCTTTACCAATGACAAACACACAAATAATAGATATTACAAACCTGGGCACTGTACATTGTATCAGTTTTAAGTATAGCAGAACAAAACTGTAACAAAGCAGTAGACTTTTTGTACTTTAATAACCCCAAAATTGATTCATCATTAAATTGTATATTAAACATTTATCAATACTTTGAAAGTATTTCTAATTAGGATTTTATGATGAAGCCAGTTTCCTCTTTACTGTAATGTAGTGCTGTGTGTCTGTTGTAGAAGGCATATAGTTTTAATGAGTTATTTACTCTTTCAATATATTCAGTGAACCTGACTTTCTGAAATGGCAGTGTCATAGTATATGATCTTGATAGAAAGCACTGATCTAAAGTTTCTTTACGTCTGGGGATGTTCAAGTCTAGAGCCAGATACAGACAAGCCTTTGATAAGCATGGGTGGAACTAAACTGAGTTCTGAGGTGGCAACAATGATGTCAGTCAAGCCTGATTCCTTTCCACAGGGTGGATAATTATTCTGTATATGTGTTCCTGGAGCTATATATGACTCTTCAGGCTCATTTAGAATGACCCTTTTTGTAGCAGAACAAAAATTACTTAATCCAAAAGCAGACATGACCTCAACATAGATGGAAAAGAAGATGTATATACAGCAGCAGTGGTGCTTGGTGACGATAGGGCTCCAGTATATCATCATTACAGTAAATTTCTGGAAAACAAACATAATCACTATCATTAAAATAGAAATAACACCACTCATCATTTAAGTCCTAAACACCTCATTAGAAATTTCAAGCATAAATGCTGCTTACTAACAAGAGTTCAAATGCAGAGACAAATCCTAAAAAAGCAGAGGACCTGTCATATTTTGAAGTGCAGGGATCCTTGTTTGCATAGTGTTACCAAAGTAGGAAAAAAGTTATAAACACAAGCTTTAGGCTGTAGCTAATTTAATGATAGGGCAGATACTTCGTAGTTTCACAATTGCTCTGCAGTGGAGAGAAGATATCCTTTATCATTAGACTGTGGTAGTTTTCTAAATAGAAAACAGTAACAGCAACTCAGCACCAACACAAGTAATGTGGTGCACTGCAACTGAATGCTGGTTTGCTATATCATCTCTTATTTAATCTCAGCTGTGAGTGTTCTGGCTACCATAAAGTGCTCCCTCCTGGTCCTAGGAATGTAACAGTTGATAGATTGAGACATCCTTCATTGCACTGAAAGGAGCAGCAGAAGTGAGGAGGCACCTTTGCCCTGCTAGGTGACCAGGGCCAGTCTCCTTTAACAGATCTAACTGTGTGCAAATTGGGTTAGCAGTGAAATTGCCTAAAGGGAAATGCTGTGCACAGTGCTGAGCATTTTCTCAGTCGCTCCCCAGTGTGAGATTTTGTAGAACCCCTTTATAAAACTGCACATGAATGAACACTATTGAATGTGCTTAACACTCCTGATTTTCTGTGTGAATTTGACCAAAATGAGACTAAAATCTCTCCTATTAAAAGATTAGAAAAAAACTCCAGGAAGCCATTTTCTGCTGCTGTAGTAAATTGTCATTTTTACACCGCTTTGTGAACTAAGAACAAAGTTATTTTGCTGGTAGGACAACCCTGCTGTGTGTGGCTCTGAAGAATATTAGTGACATGCTGCAGCAAGTAATGATATTCATCAAGATAGTCTTTTCTACACCTTCCAATTTACCCTGGGATATAGAAATAATTGCTTTATATATTTGTTTGAAGATGCTGAGTCATTGAGCCAAGTAAGAGCACTACAAACAATGTTTTATTCCCTGTCCAGTTCAGACCACCTCATGATCACAAGCAGGTTTCTTTAACATCTTTGTTGCAGCCCAATGAGAAGTCTGATATGCTTCATAGAACTGCTCGATAGCAACATATGAGTGGTAAGAGCATAATGAACAATAAAGCCTACTTATTAAGGACTTCACATATTTATGTGGATCCTTTTACTGCTTCATGAGTTCACATGAGTTTGCAGTAGTCCTCACTGAGCCTTTCCTGAGGTCTGGAATGTTCATTCATTTGATGATGAAGGCTCAGGAGGTGAGACCACACTCTCTGAGTCTCTATTGGCAGCTAACACTGGATTCTTCTGTAATTTGCCTGGAAAATGTCAACAAAATAGCCCTCTTACTGGCAGCAATATTGACTCTGTAATGGATAAATCAAGTAGTGGGCTATATTTATTCTCCAAGTCAGACAAGCAGTTTTATGAACAGGGGATTGAAGGAAACCTGGTTTCTTGTGAGTGTTTTCTGTGCAGCAGTATAGGCTGTGTATCTGATATTAGATTCACAGATGTCTAATGAAAAGGGAGCCCGTGTTACTTTTTGTTTTCACAATGGAGACTCTAATGATATATTTTCTCTTGCTACCCCTGCTCGCAAGGTGATGAACTTCTGAGATTTGCACTAGATGGTGGATTTGGATCAGATCTACAAAATTTGTGCAAGCAGAGAAATGGACACCCACAGATATATATCAATGTAAATAAGCACTGAGTATTAGTTACCTGTAAATTCATTTGTCTCTAAGAGAATCTCTGTTTCATTCAGCTAAAAAAGTTTGTGTTGCCATGAGAGAATGAAGGTAGCTGGTCAGGGATCCAGTCTGTCAGAATTAAAGCTTATTGGATGTTGTCTGTTCAATTGAACCGCTAACACTCGTGTCCTTTATTGAAGCTGGAATTCTTATCTTATAAGGTACCTCTCCTGTTTTTATTGCCTGAGGGGACTCATGTATCTTTCTCTCATTCTGAGAAATAGAGAAGCATTCGTATCTGTGTGCTTTTTCATCTACACTGACAAGAACCATTCTTGTTTTTATATAGAATTTTCTTGTTCCTGCAAGATTTTGATCCTTGATTCTAGTTATTAGGTATAAAACATCACAGGATCTCATAATAAACTAGGGATTTTTATTCTCTTCATGCCTAACATTTCTTGATTTAAATATTTAAATTATGCTACCAGTCCTGGCTTGAGTCTGGCTTCGCAGTCATTGTCAGACATTGCAGTAAGCTTTAAAACCACATGTCCAAAAACAGCAGACACATACAATCTCACTGTTATTTCTCTGAGTGGCACATAGTGACTGTATGGCATATGTGAGCCTGACAAAACATGGATTTTTGCTTGGGATACCTTGAATCTGCCTCACAAATTCTTATATCTAGAGGAATCCCTTTTGCTGTTTCCCTGACCTGAAATACAGTTCCCTTCTCAATGTTTGTATCAACACAACATACATTTTTCTCAGAACAATTTTGCCAACAGACTGTGGCAGAACATTAGTGTGACAGAAAGGTAACAGTGTTGATGGGAATCAGGGTTTTTTTCCAAATAATTCTAGCAAATTACTAGAGGAAAAGAAATTGATAAATTCA
Source organism: Orthonyx spaldingii (assembly GCA_013397795.1). Classification (NCBI taxonomy): domain Eukaryota; kingdom Metazoa; phylum Chordata; class Aves; order Passeriformes; family Orthonychidae; genus Orthonyx; species Orthonyx spaldingii. The sequence continues at coordinate 23,134 of VZTJ01004682.1, read as the reverse complement.
CTTTTCTTTCATGAATCAGTCCTTGACACAGAAGTTGATTATTTGTCTTGGAAATTGAAAAGTAAAAGAATTATTATGACTAAAAGATGAAGGTGCATCCTACATGTGTACATAAGGACATCAGGAAGCTTGCCTGCAGGATCAGCTTGTGTGTATAGAAAAGGTGCTGAGGCACAGACCTATGCAATGAACTGCCCAGGCTTGCTGCATGCCTTTAGGAAACCTCTGGAGAGGAGGTGGAAATGAGCCACAGCTCAAATCTTGTGACTGTTTGCAGGTGGTGTTTATAGACAAGCATTGCAGTCCCATCAAAGATAAGAACTTTTCCATTGGTTTCTTTGGGACATCAGTTCTTTATAAAATACAGCTTTGATCTGGGTTCTGAAGTCCAATTTTGCCTTGGCTTCACTGTCAGAAGGTTCTAAAAAGGTGTTAATTTGGAAGGTGCTGCTGGATTTGCCCTTTTATGTTATTTCTAGAAGATACAAGATGACACTGCAATTGCTAATGATGTGTTTGAGTGTGATTTTTTTCATGTCTACTTCATCACTGTAAGTAAGGAGCTGCATAATCTGGGTACTCTGGGGTTTGTTTTGGTGTTTTTTACCTGACAACTCAAGAAAAAAGCACTGTGATGTTCTGTTGACACCCAGCAGAAATGCATTCATTCTGTCACATAAATCGGTTTCTGAATAGGTTAAAATTGCACTATTTTACTTTAGTGTGGGATCGTTTCTATAATGAGAACACTGGGTCTGTTTTGGCTTGAAATAAGACTACTGGTTGGTGAAAAGGCACTCCTGAGCCTAATCTTCCAGCAGAACACTGTTCTGGTCTTCACCTTGAACAGCCTTTCAGCAGGGCATTTTACCTCCATATCAGGGCTAACAGACTCCTTGGACGTTGGTGGAAGTGAATCAGAAAGCAATCTCAGGAAAAATATGTGCATATTACCAGCAGCAGAGCAGCACACAGATATGTAAGATTTTCTGTACTGTCTTGCTTGTCTCTGCCTACTGTGGGCAGTTGTGTGTAGCCTCAGTCCTCTCGGAAGAGCAAGTGTGTATTTTGCAGGAATAATTAGATGGATGGCACCTAGATGAGCTGCTCTGCTTCCTCGATATCCTTCCAAACTCAACCATTCTGCAAATCTGTATGCAACAATATTGACCACTCGCCTTGCAAAGCAATGTCTTCCAGCCAGTTGCTTCTTTCATGTATCAGTTTTATATTGGAGGTGTTGGCACTTTTGACTTGTAGAGTTTTTGGATGTTTACCATGTCTTCAGTTTCTCTTGGTTTCCTAAAATATACCTTGTAACTGCTACCCTACTCTATAAAAAGAATAGTTAACGTCTGAATACATCTTTAATATTGCTTCTTGGTCTTACGGAGCTCTTCAGACTCTCCAGTGAGATCTTGGCTGGAGAATGAGACTGTCTCCATCATTGGTCGGAACTGAGTAATGACACAATTTCAAAAGGCCTAGGGAGAAAATGCCCTCTTTTTTCCAGACAGACATTGGCCTGCTAAGGAGGCGTGGTCCTGTGGGTCCTCACTTTCTTTCCTTTACGTCTGCTCTGGACTCTTACTCATGGCAGAGTAGTTGTGGATGCCCCATCCCTGGAAGTGTTCAAGAAGGGGTTGGATGGAGCTCTGAGTTATCTCGTCTAGTGAGAGGTGTCCCCACCCAGGACAGGGAGATTAGAACTAGGTAGTCTTTAAGGTTGCTTCCAACCTCCATTCTATAATTCTATGGTTTCATCCTTCTTCCCTCTTTTGTTTTTCTACCAGACATACAACATTCCTGAGTGATGAATAAAACAGCCTACAATGCTTGTGAATAGCTCATGAGTGAGAACGCTTAAATATGGCTGAAATGGTAAAGTTACAATATATTCTATTGATTTGTATTTTTATTCCATACATTTTGAATAATAATATCTATTTGAGCAACCTGTTTAATTATTTAGTACCTTATTATGTATATTATGGTCAGACTCGTTCCAATGGTTAGCACATTGCCTGAAGAACCAGGCTACAAGGAAGGAACTTGACTGACAATTCTCTGTAATTGTCTCGGTGGTGTTCTAAAGAATCACAGACTTTTACTTGTGAAATAGTTTTAATGAAATCAAAGAAGCTTGCATTTCACTTGGTGTCTGCCTGGGCACAAAGGCAGTGTAAGGCACCCTATAGCTGATTGTGCTGCAGACCATTCCGGCTGGAATGTGATTTACTCTTGCTGGACTCCAATAAGCAGGTTTTTCAACAAGTACAAGGATAACATTGTTGGTACTCTCAGGAGAGCAAGTACCTGTCTCATAACTAGCACTGTAACTGGCTTCTACAACTTAAAGTGCAAAATGCTGTAAAAGTGTCTTTTCCCTTTAATTAAAGTTTGAACAGAAGGATAAGCTGTCTGGCAGGGCTTGTTCTTGTCCCAGTTTAATGAAAGTATCCCATTAGCAGGTGCTGTTGGAGAGTTTGGTAACTAAAAAGGACACAGAGATTTTTCTAACTTTCTGAAGAAATGTTCTAAAAATAAGGATGTATTCACTGTCTATCAGCCTATTTCATTTCAAACGCATCAAAGAGCTGGGAGTTCATATCTGCATCTGTTGGCGTCAAAGGCGAGGTTTTGGTACAGCTGAACCAATTTAAGAACTGTTTTCTCCTTAACAGAGCATGGAACCTACCAGTCCATCTTTCAACTAGGATTAATTCTCCCCATACTTTTTAACACATTTCTTATTGTGGGAATATTTGTTCAAGAACGGGACAGAAGGCGGCAACCTCATTACCTGACCACCATGAGTCATTAGATAAATCTTTTCTGCCTTTATCTGTGCTGATCAATATAGCAAAAATTCCTCCAGATAGAATTTTCTCATGAAAGACTCTTTATTTTGATTACCCAGAGAATGGAGCAAATCTGTGACCATGTGTAGGTGTTTGAGAAAAGCACAGTTTGCATGTCTGGCAGATTGTCTCACTGGGATGCAGTGAAAGCAATTGGCTTTGCTTTTTATTGGTCAAGGCCAGCATCTTGCTGAAAATGCCAAGGGCCAATTTTTCCCTAGGAAAAGCTTTAATGTTAAGGTCTATGCTAGAAGCAATGAAAGAGCAGCCATGGAAAGTATGATCCCAGTGCTACAATGCTCTATTCTGAAGAAGGAAACAACAATTTACCAAGGCAGAGACGCGTTTACATGGCAGATGCTTCTGGTGGCTAAAGACTTAATCCTTACCAAAAAAATTTTCCAGCTGTCCTTTTACTTTAATTTTTCACCTCTTTTGGCCTATCAACAGAAGAGAATTTCCAAGTTTTCCTTGTGTGATTAAGTGTAGACTTCACCAGTTTATTTTAGACTGTTGTGAGAGATGATTTGAGTTAAGCTCTGATACTTGCATGGTTTAAGTTGTTGCAAATTATTTGTTGACCAAGTATCTACCTGCTTCTAACTTAGTGATGCTTAAGAATATGAGTAGTGCCAATCACAACTTCTTCTAAGGCACTCTGTGTTTAAATAACAAAGTTAGCCCTCAAAGCTCCTGGAAATGTATTTATCCTGCAAGAAACTTCAGCTAGAACTCTCTGTTCATCTATTCATCTTAAGTATAGCATTCTCTTTCAGAATGTTAAAAATTGCTCTCTTGAAGTTAGCTCAGGTGAGAGCAAAGTGTCATGTAGGAAGCAGACTGAGAAAACAAAGGGAGTTGTCTTATTCCACATGGTCCCTTGAAGATATAATTCTTTTTAAAAAGAAGCTATTGAGGAAGTTTGGAGATATTTGGTGCTTCAAGTACTATAGCTAGGGAAAGAATAATGATATGTCATTGAAAATATTCTTTCCTGTCTCTAGACAAATTTCTGCACATGATTATTATTGAGATATTGAAACTAAAATCTCTCTAAGATCTTACAGGAAAGTGCTCAGCCCAGCTGGATTTCTGTTATAATAGTTCAGCCAAGAATTGTCAAAAGTAGGAGCCTGTAGTTGGATAAATTCTTTGTGTTGGGCATCCAGTAGAATCCATTGAAGAAAATGGAAGCAGGTACTTGCTCATAGCTGTGAAAATCACTTATATGTATGTCTGTGTTGGGAGCTATCATTACATAAAAATGTCACACTTCTCAGAGTTTTGATCCAAATTTTGAAGCCCTGTTCTTGACTCTTATTTTGTGAATGCCCCCATAAACTATTTCTAGCTTTTTCCAGCAAATCTCTCCACAAAGACACTTTTATGGCATTTTGCACTATGTCAAAGACATAATCTGTATTGGTTTTACGTACTCACTAGTGACCCATGTAAATGTGTGCATAAAGTCCAACTGAAGCATAATAAACCCCGTCTGTATTCTAAATGTGAGTGTACACGACAGAAGGAAACCAACACAAGAACATATTGCTGGCTGTTGATTCTGACACTCTTCCCGCACAGTGACTTGGTGAGAAGAGCAACCTTGTAAGACTGTGTCACTCTCAATCTGCCCACACCATGGAAAGACAAGTAACCAATCATAAAGGGTCTAAGGCAGAGACATCATCTCCAAAGCAAGTAAATGCCATGACAAAAGGTACAGGATTTCCCCCCAAAAAAGAACAAATATGCATCTTAGTATACAATGTCGTACAAACCACACGAGAGGGAGGAATCATTCTCACTGACACTGCTTGCAAAGATAAATAAGGAAAATCTTGAAACTTTATCTGGAGACATTTTCATCCAATATTATTGATCGATCGTACAAGAAAGGGCCAAGAGTCCCTGTGTTTTAGATGTTGTCTGACCACCAGCCTTGTCAGATGTTAGTTGAAACTGGTTTGTCTATTTCAAGCACAAAACTTTCATAGAATGATTTAGATTTGCCTCTAAGATCATAAAGTACAACTACTAACCTAACACTGCCAAGTCCACCCCTAAAGCATGGATAAGTGCCACACCTACACGTCCTTTAAATACCTCCAGGGATGATGTCTCAACTACTTCCTTGGGTAGCCTGTTCAAATGCTTGGCAACCCTTTTGGTGAACAAATTTTTCCTAGCATTAGATCCAAACCTTCCCTGGCACAACTTGAGGCCATTTTCTCTTGTCCTATTGATTGTTACTTGGGAGAAGAGACTGACCCCCACCTCAATACAACCTCCTTTCAGGTAGTCGGTAAGGTCTCCCCTCAGCCTCCTTCTCTCCAGGCTAAACACATCCAGCTCCCTCAAATGCTCATCAGACTTCTGCTCCAGACCCTTCCCCAGCTCTGTTGTCCTTTTCTGGACCAGCTTCAGCACCTCAGAATCTTTCTTGAAGGGAGTGGCCCAAAACGGAACACAATACCAGTGCTGAACACAGAGGGACAATCACTGCCCTGGTCCTGCTGGCCATACTGTTGCTCATACAGGCCAGGATGCCATTGGCCTTCTTGGCCTCCTGGGCACGGGCTGGGTCATGTTCGCTGGCTGTTGACCAGCATCCCCAGGTCCTTTCCTGGCAGGCAGCCTTCCAGCCACTCTGCCCCCAGCCTGTAGCACTGCATGGGGTTGTTGTGACCCAAGTGCAGAACCTGGCACTTGACCTTGTTGAATTTCATGTAATTGGCCTCAACCCATTGAACCAGACTGTCCTGATCCCTCTGTAGGGCTTTCCTACCCTCCAGCAGATCAACACTCCACCAAACTTTTTGTGTTGTCTGCAAACTGACTCACAGTGCACTTGATCACCTTGTCTAGATCATGAATAAAGGCCTGGAGAATGTCACTAGTGACAGGCCACCAACTGGATGTAACTCCATTCACCACCAGTCTCTAGGCTTGATCATTCAGCTGTTTTTTTTTTACCCAGCAAAAAGTGGACCCGACCAAGCCATAATCAGCCAGTTTCTCCAGGAGAATTCTGTAGGACATGCTGTTAAAAGCTTTTCTGAAATCTGGGTAAACAATATCCCTTGTTCACTAAGCTGGTCACTTTGTCATAGAAGGAGATCAGGTTGGTCAAACAGAACCTGCCCTTCATAAACCCCTTCTGGCTGGGTCTGATCCCCTGGCTGTCCCATACAAGCTGCATGATGGCACTCTAGGTGATATGCTGCATGATTTTTCCTGGCACTGAAGTCAGGCTGAAAGACCTATAGGTCCCCAGATCCTCCTTCCAACACTTCCTATAGATGGGCATAACGTTTGCTAACTACCAGTCATCTGGGACCTCTCTGGTTTTCCAGGACTGCTGATAATTGTTTGAAAGAGGCTTGCTGAGCACTTCTACCAGCTTCCTCAGTAACCTTAGGTGGATCCAGTCCCATCTGACTTGCAATCTTTGGAAGATAAAAATAGCTAGAAATAGCAATGCCATGGAAACAGAGAAATCTGCATATTTTGTTTCATCTTGTTATAGAGTGAAATTAAATTTTTTAAAAACTCATCTCTCTCCTTCTCTGTTTTTCTGAGACTCCACATATGCAGTAGTCACAGTGGTTTGGGCTGATATCTGTGTGTGGACAGCTCATGTTCTCCCAGGTTCAGTAAGTGCTCTCAAAGCATTACTTCCTAAGCTATCCTCCTTTCTTGGCAAAGTGGAGTGAGAATTGAGACTGCTTAGCTGTCACTCGACCAAATTGCTTGAGCCTGCAGTATGCAGTGTATGATACAGTGGCCAAAGGTAGGGAGAAGGCTGCTCTTGAACATAATCCTACCATGGACCAGGGAAACCATCCTAACAACACTGTCAGTAGCATTAGCACACCTCTCTGAAATATTTCTGTTTCAAAAGGTAAATGTGTCAGGGTCTTTTTTTGGTTTTGACTTGATGGAGAGTTATGCTGTAGTTCAAATATTTTTCTCACCTATACATCTTAGTAGTCCTGGACGCTAAAAAATAGAAACTAAAAGTAGCATCCTGTACTTGTCTGTGCCTTCCACATGCTGAAGAAGTTACAATTGCTTCTGAACTTGTATTTAAAAACAGCTTCCAAATGCATATTTTGCTAAGTGCAGATGCATCTCTAAAGTGTTTTTGAAGTATGAGGTCAATGCTGTTTAAGAAAAACCAGAATGAGACTGATAATCACCTCTGTTAAGGACTTAATTTATTCTAGTGCTATAACGTGTTTCTTTCCATCATTAGGCATTGCCAGCTTCAAAAGCAAAGTGCGATGCAACTGCTTATGTTATTGGATGCAACTTTCCTTCACAAAGGAAGAGCCTGTATAAAGCAGACAAACCACTGAAGGCAAAATGTAGGTCTATGGAGTAGCAATCACTGTGTTCTCAATGAAACCAGCATTAGGGATAGGTTTCAACACATGTTGGTTCTGCCAGCTCTTTCAGTGTGGGTCAGTTTATCTTTCTCTCTCTAAGACTGCAATTTGTAACAGTGAGAGTGTCATGAGTTCTTCTGCAGGGAATAGCCATATTTTCAATGTTACAACTGCACAAATTGACAAAAACTGCTTTTATTTCCTTTACTATGCCATTTCATAGTCCTTTAACAATCAGCATAACCCCCACATTTTGAATGGTCTGGATATAGTGTCATAAAAAATTGTTTAGCGTTGTCAGAGGAAAGAGGTGTTAAAAGGGGTTGTCAGTGGTTAATCCATTTCTTATGGTGATTAAAGTGCTGGTGACACTGAGACCAAGACTGAAGGGTGTGATGCTGAGAAGTGGCATATCCTTCACTATCTCTGTTAATGAGCTAAATCCTGATCTGGTATCACAACTGATTTAGGAAACAATCACTGGAAATTTCAGACTGTATATCTCTAAATCACAGAATGGTTGAGGATGGAAAGGAAGAAGTCATCTGGTCCAACCTTCCTGCTCAAGTAAAGTCACTGGGAACCAGTTGCCAATAGTCATGTTCAGACTGGCTTATGAATGTTTCTAGGGAGGGAGATTCCACCATTTCTCTGGGCAACCTGTGTCAGGGCTCAGTTGCCCTCACAGTGAAAAAAATGTGTCCTGATGTTCAGGGGAAACCTCCTGTGTTTCAGTTTGTACCCATCACCTGGGCACCTCCTGTCACCATGTCCTACTGAGTGCTCCACTGACAGAGCCTGGCTTGTGTATTCCTTGCACATCCCTTTGTGTATTTATACATGATAAGATGCTCTTGAGTCTTCTCCAGGCTGAACAGTGCCATCTCTCTCAGCCTTTTTTCATAGGGAAGATGCTCCAGTTTCCCTTAATATCCCTTAATAACAGTAGCCCTTTTGCTGGACTCTGTCCAGTATGTTCTTCTCTCTGTATTGCTGAGGGGCCCAGAACAGGACACAGCACTCCACGTGTGGCTTCACCAGTGCTGAGCAGAGAGGATCTGCTGGCACTACTTTATCTAATGTAGCCTAGGATACTGTTTGCCACCTTTGCAGCAAGGACACGTTGCTGTCTCGTGTTCAAGCTGGTGTCCACCAGGGACCCCCAAGTCCTTTTCTGCAAAGCTGCATCTGAAAGAAGAAAAAGACCAACTCCATATGAGTGTGTTTTGCTGTTGCTTTGACGTGAGGCTGTCAGGTGTAATTTTTGGGGCCTTGTTTTGCTTAGTAAAGAAAACGTTTTCCTTTTTTACCATTAGTCAATAGACCAGCTACCCCCAAAGAGAAAAGCCAGCACTATATTCATTCTGTGGAAGATGAGAAGAGATGATTTATGTAGTGGATAACCTTAGGTGCTTTGACTTCTCTGTTTTTACCTTGTGATTAGAGCATGTTCTCTTGCCATGAACAAAGACCTGGCTTTAGTATTGACCCCTCTGTAAGTGGTGACCTTAAAGGCAAAAAGGCCTCTTTGTAGCCATTGGCCTGCATACCCACAGTCATGCTGGAATAAATGTTTTTCTTCAGTAATTGGTTTGGCACAAAACACAAAGTAGCAGCACTTCAGTAATTGGGATGGCACAAAACACAAAGTAGCAGGACTTTGTGTTGTGGTAACATACTAGAGCTAGTGGAATTGTAAAAAAAATCCATATCATAATTGGCTTCAGAAATGGTTCAGGTTGTCTTATACATAAAAAACAAAATCTACCCTAAAATTAAAAGTGAAAGTTGTATGACAGTAATTTTACATTTTGATTTTTCTATGTCACAGTGCATGGTTCATTAACATTTGTATTCCTTTTCAGTCAGGATGTTAAAAGACCTATAAAGCACTGTAAAAAAAAAAGCATAACTAAGCCAAAATGCCCTTCTTTAGAGTAACTACATTATATTTTGAAGTGCTTCAACGGGGGCAAGGTCTCACCAGGGCAAAAACAATACGTGAATTAATGATGAGAAATCCTCACGTAATTTTCTAGCCCAAGGAAATCTTTAGGAAGAACAAAACCAAAATGTGAAGCAGAAGCATAGCTGCCACATTGTTTGATATCATCAGCCCTCACCTGATTTCTTGTAGTGATGCTTTTGCTATTAAAAAATAAGTTGTCTCTGTCTCCTATTTCTCTGGCGGCTCTGGGGGAAAAAAAAGGTGCCATAGCTCAGGGAATCACCTCAGTTCAAACATCCAATCTCAGACAAAAAAGATAAAATTAAGATGTGGGGAATGACAAATTTCTATCTTTTAACTTTGGCAATAAACCTGAAAATAATGCTTATGGAGAACTGAAGAAATATCTGAGTTTAGTTTGTTTTTAAAGCAAGTTCTGCAGGACTATGTAGTGGTTAAGCAGAAGTAGGGAAACTAGTAGAAACTGGTTTTGGTTGAACAATGGAAAACGTGGCTGTCGTGAACATCTGATGAGCTGGTGATGGGGAAATGCATTATGGGATGTACTTGGGAGACAGCGCAGAGGAAATGGATATAAAGCCCACTGGACTTAAGATCATAGATAAAGCACTAATTTCAATCTACATGGATTTAAATATAGCTACAATATAGCTTCTGCAGGAGTTCAGAAGGTCTTGACATGCAGAAAGTCGATATATTCTTAGTGTGGAATTGAGAGATCAGTTATGCACAGAGAAAATGCTCAATTCTGAGTGAAAATAAACTGATGAAGTGCTATTCAAAACTTGACATAGTTTGTGTGGTGTAGCGTGTGGAAGGGTCTATTTTAATCCAATTTGTTCAGGTTATTTGTGTCAGAGGTAATTGCTTCATTTGTGCCAGTGAAGCAGTTAGAGAGCCAGCTGCTTGGATTACATTTTAATGTTAAGTTAAAATATATTTAGGGAAGTATGAAGACCGTACTATTTACAGACTCAAGGTTTGTAGTCAGTTAAGGTCAATGCAAGTTGCAATGACCCAAGTTGTTCTCAAGATTGAGTCTTTACCCATGAGAATCAACCAGCATATTGCTTAAATTCTGCCTCAATGCTGGCACTTTTTCCAGATCCTGCTTAAAGGTTGTTCCAGTGCAACATTTCTGTGAAAACTATTAATCCCTAAAGGAATGAATTGGATAAAGGATAAAAGAGACAGGCTGAGTCACATCCTTTCATAGATTGTGCTTTCCTAAAATTTACAGAAAGAGAAAGGAAAAAAAAGGAGGAGAGTGGAAATAAAATTATTGTCCTAGGGGACATACTAAAAATATTATAGTCACTTCTGGTGTAAGCACAATGGATAAATTGTGGCTTGTTCCCAATGTTTTCTTCTCCGTGGGATTAAATCAGAGCAACTCTGAAATTATTCTAATATGAGCATGCAGTCGGAAGCCATCCCTTTTAATTTTTTATATATATAATTTCAGTGGACAATAAAATATAGTTCCAACTAAACACTTCTACTTCCCTATTTTTTGCAAGGCAACAAATATGTCAGGCAGAGTTCTAAGTGCCCAATTTATTTTCTGGGTCATTTGTAGAGAAGTAGATGGCTATGAAGTGTCAAGTAAATTTCTAGGACTACCCTGTGTTACCTGACCTACATATTGCTTCTGTCTGGGACCACACGAGTTGTGCAACTTCCCTGTTTTATCTGTGTGATACTATTTTCTGTAAAGTCCAAATGACCTCAAGGTTGTGTAATTCTCTTGCATGGGAATGATATATCTTGAACATTACTTTTTTTAAAGTCCTGAAGAGCCATATTACTAGGTGTTGAAGTTACAATTGTTATACTAAAAGGGATTTCTTATGGTCCAGAGGACGACCACAACATATCAGCCAGGGAAAATTGCCACTCATCATAACCAATTGTTTAAGATTAAACATGTGAGAAGAGTAGTTAGACCAATACTGCCACTTTTTTAGTCATAATTTTCTGTTTAGCAGGGGATTTGAAATAGTTTCATACATATTGAAAAGCTTGTATCTTGTAGAGCTGAAGTATTCTTTATGCTTGCTCCTTGCAACATATTTCCTTGTAGTCTTATACTGAATCATAATGAAAAGAACTTGGCCTAAAGATGCAGCACTGTGGTTCTGAAGATTCCACTGGGTTATGACCCAGCAACAGAGAAATTAAGTTCAAAGACTTTGTCTTGTGGTGAAGTAGCCATGGCACACACCTGTAAAGAAAATGTAGCAATGAAAAGATGTTCACCAATTATTTTGTCACGTAAAATATATTTATTTATCATGCCATTTATCACCAGAAATCTCTTGATTTACATGCCTCTGTGCTGTTCAGTGCAAGGTAATATGTCCTTCAAGTGGTAGACAGAAAGAAGATCCATGTGAGCCTTAGGCAGAGATGGAACTGCTTGTTTCACAGGTGGTATCTGAGCAGAGGTTAGTCCACAAATAACCTGTGAATGTCCAGTTTGGAAGAGTGGACATCCACATCCTCTTGTAATCCCTGTAATTTTATTCCGCTATCCAAAACTGAAGCTGAGATCTGCTATTCAGTGTTTGTTTTTATTTTTAAATAGTATTTGCCTAATGAATTTTAAAGTCATGACAGCAAAAATAAAAAGAACAAAAATCTCATAAAAGGTGATCAGTAAATCAAATTATCTTTAGCTTACTCCTGGAGTTATATTTTCAGCAACTTTTCTGGGATCCTGTTTCCTGGCAAGTATTTGCCTCTAAAATTCTATATTATTTCATTTAGTGTTCAAAATATTCAAACCTTACATGAAGTTTGCAAGATCCAAGTCAGGCTGTGTGGGTATGAAGACAGAAAAGATAATTGTGGATAGAATGGGCCCAATTCTCATTTACTGCAAAGAAAAAACCTCAGGGTAGAAATGAGGTCAAGTTACATCTGCTTTGCGGTCCTTTTAAGCCATCAGAGTCGAGTAAAAGGATAATAGTGAACAGTATGAAGCTGACTGATAGAGTAAATGAGGCCATGGCAGCAGGAGAGTTGGTCTTATGAAAGGATACTCTTTTAGCTAACAGAAGTTAAATGCTTGTCTGTCCCAATAAATACTTGTGTGGTAAATTCGTTTCTTTTAGAAACAGGAAAGAAGCGATATACTATACATATATTGTCCTTGAAGGAAGGGTAAATAGTGTTATGCTGTCCCAGTGTAGTACCAGAAACACATTATTGCCTTTATATTAAATTGCATGACAGTCAGACAAGAACAGGCTTAAAGAAAACTTTTTGGGAGGTGGGAGAGTCTGTACAATGTTCATGCTCCCTAGCATTACACACCATTCAATGAGGAGCCTTGCTAAAGTCCTCATGGATAGAGGTACTGCCTACAGCAGTAGGCAACTCTTTCATAGTGTCATTATTTGTCTGTAGACATCACAAGAGAAAATATATTGTGTACAGTAAAGCAAAAAGCAGCTCAGCTTATAGCCCCAGGAGTCAGAATTTGTAAATGTCCTGCACAAAACTTCCACTTTATGTACCATCTTGTGATTATTGCACATAGATGAATGTTATTTGATGGATCATTGATGCTCGTGACAGACAAAATATGATCACAGAGGTATTGAAATTTACTCTGGGTAATAGCTTTTGGCTGATTTTCATTTGAGATTTCAAGTGACTTGATACTTTTCTATCTTGTTGAGCATAAATACCAGAGCAATCAATTGCCTAATCTTTCTCCTGAAAAAACGGTAATGTACTGCGCATAGAAATAGAGTTTTCATGTCTTTTTAATAAGATTATTGTCTGGCTGCTAATGTTCATCCTCTTTGTTGAGAAATATTCATCTTAGAAACTATACTAACTCAGAGATTGTTGTGCTCCAGTCAGATCATTTATTTGTGAGTAGTACTTCAGCTTCCTGTAAATTAATGCCATTTTCTACAAATGTGAAGTACAAATGTGAAGTACAAATGCTAATCTGATGTAATGCCAAAAGAGGCAACTGCAATGTTGTGATATGACCTTTAATGGATGTAACAGGTTCCTAGCACTAACAGTGTCTGGAGACAAATCCAGCGTAAACTATTTGAGGACAGATATTAATCTAAAGTTTTATTCATTTCTCTCTATAAGCCAGGCTATTATCTTCAATGGTTTGCTCCTCTGCTGCCCTCAGACAACCCCACCCTATTGAAATCAACAGGAGTTTGCAATTAACTTGGACAGAGCCAGAGGACAGGCAGCACTCTGAATCTTTTCACTTATTTTCCTTGAGTTTCAAACCTTGATCAAGAGATATTTCAGTATGTCCTGCTGTAGTACCTCTGCTTTTCATTTCTCTTTAGCTATACAATCTAAAACTCCTTTAATACTGTTCTTGGTGTGGATATCTACTGAGCAAGCAGATGGTTCATCCCCCATGTAGCCTGGTTTTTTCTAGAAAATCCCAGCCTGCAGGACTTTTCCTGGCCTAATATGACGCCTTTCTAGTAACAACCCATCACATATAATAAAGAAACGTTGAAGCTTTCTTTAACCTGTATGAGGTGGATGTACTGGGATTCATTAATCCTCTCTCACTGCAGCATGGATTTAGCTGAATACAGTACAAACTGTAATTGGCTGTCATGTTTCAATGTAACAGTTCATTTGCTTCAGATACGTCTTTCACACACACGCACACACAAAATTGCTCTTTGGCCAAAGTCATCTTTGTCTCCATCAGTTTGAAAACTAAGCAGAGGTGTTGTTCTGTCACAGTGGTATTGGTGAAGATCTGTCTCAGATCCTCTGGTAGAAGTGAGCTGCCAAAGCAAAGCAACTGTGATGATGTACAGCTGACTGCTACCAGCTTTTGGTACAGTGGGCTTTATCAGGAGAGGATTAAAGGCTGTTTGGTAATGATATAATGATGAGTTTAAGAAGGAAAGAGATTAAGTAGCTCTATTAATACAATCAATAGTATTGACTGGAAAATACTAAGTGAGCTGCACGAAGCAGGCATATCAGGGATAACTGGCACATCATCATAGACAAATTTTTCTTTGTGATTTAAAAACTGTGAGTAACTTAAGATGCCTTTGCTTTGACATGAAGTGAGAGTACTTTAGACCTATTTATCTGCTGGTGATGCAGAAGAACTGACAAGTTTTCGTCTCAGTCTGAAAAAGGCTTTGGTCGAAATACATTCAAAAGATGATGTTATGTTTAGTGCAAAGAGGAGAAGAAAGTGCTACACTTCCTTTCCAACCTTTCTCCTGGTAAGGACCAAAACTGTGCAGAAGTCTTGATAATGTAATTCCTTTAACTGTGAATCTGAATGGGGAAGCAACAAAAAAACCTTGCTTAAGACAGTCCCTATACAATACTCTTTAGGTGTAGCGTGTCTCAAAGCAGGTCCATAGGATCCAAGTTACTTTTTCAGTTTAGGGTGAATTCCTTTACTTGCTATAAATTAAGATCACCTCTACATGAACTGCTTATATGGCAATATTAAATGTAAAGAAGAAAAATGAAGAGTCTGCTGTTTGCACAGTACCATGTCTTTTTGTTACACGTGTGTGCTTGAATGGACAGCCTTTTTCCCTTAAGTGTTTTAAATAAATACCTCAAACTGATTTTGTAAGACCAGCACAACATGTTCACCAATAAATAGCATGAGCAAATGGAACTATGATTTCTTTTTTCCCCAGGGAACAGTATTTAAATTATTAATCAGACAGCAAGTGATGAGTTAAAGGGCAAAGGTATTGTATGGCAGATAAATTTAAACACAAGACTAACCATATCTAGGAAGTTACTTTTATGTCCCTTTAGATAGCAGGGATAGCACTAGTGCATTTGTGCACTTCAAAACATTTCCATATTGAAGGAACAGCTGTTGATACTTGATAGTGTTGAGAAATCTGAATTTTCATGTGTTTATCTTATTGGTTGGAGCCTTTTCTTGGTTGCAAATCAAAACACTCATAATTTTTGCAATATCTGCCCTATGTTTATGTTCATGTGACTAATGTCTATGAAGAAATTTAATCTTTACCTTTCCTACTGTTGGAAAGATTCATATGACAAAAGTCATGGTGCATATCAAGACCTTGTAAGAATAATTTTCTAGATCATACTTTCACCTTGAACTAAATTAGGAATTTCTCTGTGTTTTATCAGAAATACACAACCATTCACTAGTAGTCTCTACATTTACCTCCACTCCTGAAGTCCCCTGGGAACAATAAAAGTTTGTCAAGTCTGGCAAAGGATGAAATATACATTTCCTTTATACAGGAGAGGGCTACTCAAACTGAGGAATCTTGTCTTCAATTCTAATTACCTGAGGAGTCTGTTCCCCTATGATTTTAAAATTTGTTCTATGGGTGTACCTTGATCTTCTATACTCCTATTTTCTCCTAATGTGGTCTATTTCTTTCTTCTTGTCCCATCCTCTTTGCTCACATGGATTAGACTCTGTTCATTAAAATTCTCATGCCAGATTGATTTTCATAGTCTAATTGCTTAACATTTTCCTCTCAGAGGACTTTTGAGGTTAATTCCTACACCCTATTTTCAGCTCACTTGTTCAGCTCATTGTAGTCTGCTTCTCAACTTTTCTTTCTCATCCCATTTTTTTACTTGCTTTGATCCCATAGTTTCTTGCAACAACTCCCCGAGCAGCTCTCCTTGACCTCTCATTTGTTCTCAGTCACATCTCATCTGAAGCCTGATGCAGAGCCTTTTCACCATATAGTCTAGGATCAATATTCCTTCGGTTTCTTGTGTCTTCTCTCTCCCTGTTATTTCTTTTCTTTCTTTTTCCATGTCTGTTTTCAGGCATTGCTCTTCATCTGTTGCCTCCCCATTTCCGTCCTCCCCTGTTTTCTCAGATCACTGAAAATGGAAAGTGAGAACAAAGAGGCCTCAGGATGGTAAAGATAGAGGGAGTGGAAGACAGGGAAGAAAAGCTCAACAAGATGGACCAACACTGGATTCACTTGTTCGATTTCAGATGCCATCTGTGTATGTCCTAATCGTGTCTATGGCACTGTTACCATTTATTATGTAGTATGAGCTAAAACTCCTTTACTTCTGAAATTTGGAGGTTCTGTAGGGTGAATCATTGATGAAGCTCAGGATCAGCTGAGCTGTGCATGTTGCTTCAGGTGGGAGATCTGTTTGGCAGCTTTTCTGTCAGGGAGGTGACTGCTGTGGTTCCTGCCAAAGACGTTTTTTGTATTTGTATACATACAGTAGACCCTGTGTCTTCTTGAAGGAACTGTAGCTATAATGCTTGGGAGGGTGGAGAGCTGACCAGCAAGGGGCATTGCTATGAGAAATGGAACAGAATGTTCATAGCTGCTGGGAACACACAGGAAGTACATGCAGCTTGTGGCAGATGTTCAGCGAAAAATGAGTGACAGAGACCTGGAAATTTACCCTTCTTTTGGGTTTTCACAGTGCAAATTCAGTAGCGGTCAGAAGCTCATGGCTGCAGGCTAATCATTACTATGCCTGCATCTTTCCAGAATAGTGCTTTCCATTGGCAACTGCTCCTTCTTCTCTTCCTTTGAGGTTGCTTCCTCTGTGCTATTTCCTGTGCTCCTTTCAGTTTCAACTTAGCGCAACCTTTCCTTTGTCCTTGCAATCTATAGGAGTGTCAAATGGTTTGGGATGAAGTCTAGGATGGAAAGAATAAGGGAAACAGTAGTGACACTAGGATCTCTGAGCTTATGGTACTGTTTGTCCATATAAAGGAGGGAATGCCTGTCACAAGAGCTTGAGAAATCACTGTTGCGATAGAGATGGACACACGACACACACTTACTGTAATCCAAAGCCGTAAGAAGCAAAAGTTTTTTATTATTCTCTGCTACTACTCTTATACCTCTTCACAATTACTGTGGCTTATTAAGATTGGATGTTAGCAAAACAATGACAGGGCTGTCTAAAAAACAATGATCATTCAAACAAAAGTACAATTAGCTATACAAGCAATTCGTTACATATTATATGCAAGTTCCTTCTTGTACACTCTTGATGTTCCATAGCAAGAATATCTTCTCCTTGTGTGAAGAACATCTTCTTTCATTAATTACTTCTTGGCTATAATTTTCAGTGTAACTGCAGTTTCTCATGGGTAGATTTTGACTGTTTTTAAGTCAAACTCTGTGAGGCTTTCAGACCAGCTGTCAGCCTCATCAGATCCCACAAATCACCATAAAAGAAAATGCTGCAGGGAATAGTATTGTACCATAGTCATAATGGATTAGATCAGGTCTAGCAGTGACAATTGTTTCATATATTAGTTTTGTTTCCCATACCAGAACTGTGGATGCTGCTGGAGTATCATCAAAAGATGTTGTTTACCAGAGGGGTAAAACACAGCTTACGGTCTGGGAACTTTTGTTTCTCCCAGGTGCCTCTTACAGTGTTTTGTGGGCTTTGGGTTGACACAAAGGAAATCTCATCTCACACAGGTGCTGGGAGTTTTTTTCTCACATTCACTCACTATTTATGAAGCTGACAAAATTCAGAAGAACTATCAGGAATTTGGTAGATTGCTGGACACTGTAACTCCCAAAGGTTTCCCGCTAATCAACACAAATGTCACTACACAGCACAATGGTGCCTGATCTCAAAGTAGGGATAAGAAGTGCCATTGCCCAGTTTCATCTGCTTTCTTATGACCTGAGGGGAAGTTTTAACTTGCTTCAAGCACAGGAGATAATTTTTGGGCAGTAGTTCTAATCACTAGGAGATAAAATAGCTGTCCCATTCAGTCTGGACATGATTTGCACAAGGAACTTGGGCACCAAAGAATTACCTCTTTAAAATACATACCTTAAAACTCTGCTGGTGCTAAATATTGCCGTCTGTGGAATTGAGATGTAGTTTTTATTTCCCTCAAGAAATTATAGTTTTAAATATGGAAACTGGCTGAATGGAGTTACATTTTCCTCCCTCTTCTCCTCACTCCTTTACACCTCCTCAAACATTTGTCCTTTTCCAGACATCTCTGTTCATGAGGCATGTATATTTTCCTTGCCATTACACAGGGAGTACTTGGCTTGAATAATGACTTCTACCCCAAATTTTCTTGAGTACTTCCATTTGATACATTGGCAAATGTTAGAGAGCAACGTGAAGAGTTTTAGTCTCCACTGCACAGGACAGAAGGATTCCAGTTTTCACTTCTCTTCGATAGTCTCCAATGGTCTGTGCATGAGTGATCAAATAAGTTAATTGTAAGATTTTTTTCTTTGTAAAACCAGTAGCTGAAATTAATGTAGGCTCTATGGAAGTTCTGACCTTTGCTCATTGCCACTGGTGTCCTCTGCATTCTGTGTACAATCTGCATATAGTGTTGTGTGTGTCCATAGAATAGGAATGATCTTTGAAGATTTGCAACCGGTTTAAAAAAAAGTCCTTTCATGGTTACCAGATTGCAAATTTTAATTATATGGGAAGCAATAGTCTTTAAAGTTGAATCAAAATGAGGAGTCTACTACAAGGACAGTATTTATTTAATTCTATTTAATTTGTTTTTCTCATTTAAGTAGTTTTTCTTTTCTGATTTAAACACTCTTTTTCATAAAATTCCAAGGCTGGTATGCTCACTGGAGATTGAATTCTACATTAACTCAGTCATTCTTGTGGCCAGAGGCTAGGATTGGGAGAAAAAGCATCAAATGACAATGTTAATAAGTACTTGGTCTGTGAAAGCACCTAGAAAAGATGTTCTTAAATTCAGGGTCACAAAAACAGAATTGTAAATGATGTCATGAAACCATGCATTAGGGGAGGAGAGCCTTTCCCTCAGTATTGCAAGGTTTTCAAGCTAATCAAAATCACAACTGTAGGCTAATGCAGAAGCTGCTGGTAATGGTGTCTCATACTTACCTGGGTCTTGTATTTCTCCCTGGATGTTTAAAGTTAGCCAATGTTGGAGACTATACATTAGGTTCAGGCTTTGAACAAATATGAAATGGCTGTTCTTGTATTCTTTTCTTCTCAACAGTTCCTTTGCTGTATGGTCAATCATTCTGGTTACTAACAAAGCTGCCTTTGGCCACTGAACCTCTGAGTTCTGCAGTGCTGGCACACATGTCATCCCTAGTGAGGAGAGCATTTCTATCAACTGTCGTGTTACTGTTTGGCTCTTTATACATCAGAGTTTGGATATAGAAAGTGAAGAAGAGCTGAAGACAACTGAGTAAGGTGTCAGAGAGTCAGTCAGCAAGAAATGACAGTGTGCAGTGTGAGACAGATAAAAATGTAAATTAGTAATCCAAATATTAATGAGGGTTTACCTCAGGAAGTGTTCATGAAGGAGGCTGAGGGCAGATGCCACAACTTAGGCAGAGTTTGCAAATGTGGCAGCAGAAGATGGTAACCCATTATAGAATATCTGGCACAGAATAGCTATGATGATCAAGAGATATGAACATGTGAAGACTGAACTGCTTCAAGTAGAAATTTTTTCATGAATTGTAAAAGATAGAAAAGACGGAAGGATATATTTTTCAATTTTATTTGATGTGTCTTTTAAAAGACAATTGATGTCTCATAAAATCACGTCCGGTGACTGTGAAAAAACTTATGTAGGAGAGTTTTTTAAGAATAGATATAGAAATTATCCAAGAGGTTGTATAGTGAAGAAGTTAGCTTTATGGCTAAAAAAAATTAGTAATGACAGAAATGAACTATAGAAAAGGTGATGATTCTTTTAAATTCCTGGACTCAGGCACTAGTGTCTGACAAGCTACAGGCTTCACTCCCTCCACTTTCAAGCCGGCATAATTGTCTAAACTCCACTATTCTGTCAGTCATCCATCAGGGCAATGTGAACCTTTGGCAGAGTCCAGTCCTGTGGTGTCCAGCTAATGCTGTGGATCATCCCTGTGGCAATATCATTTTCAAAGAGACCTTAGATTTTAAGGATGGGAGGCACAAGCTAGAAGAGACCTGAGGCTGGGAGGATGCCTTAACTCTGTAATAGTCCATTACACTTCAGTTTAGGGGAGCCCCTCAGGAGATACTGTCACAACCGTATAAAGAATTTCCTTCATGATCTCCCTTGCTGCTTTTTCTCTGATCAGAATGTCAGCTTCTCTAGGAGATCACAGCACTGTCATCTAGAGTAATAATGCCTTGGGTTCTTTCCTGCTTAAAATTACTTGCTTGTTCATTTATCTACTTCTTTCCAGAGTTGCCCTGATTGTTTTTGTTTTAAATTCCCGTCATGGGAATTAATAAATTTGGGTTCTGTGATGCTCAGGTCATTCATTTAGGAAAATCTTTTGTTCCCCTCCTTAGGGGAGGAACACTTATTTTGTTAATATGAATAATTCATTTAGTCATATAACCTGCTATCTGGAGGATGCCATTAAACTCAAAGGTTATTCTCCTAGATAGTAATGATCTAATTGGCCTTTTAATGTTGTATTACAGATAGTGTAAGTGATTATTCCATTTGATTAGCAGAGCAGGGATCTGCTCTGTTACCACAGGGACCACTTTTATTTTTCCTAAGGGATCACAGAGAGGCAAAACAGGCAGAACAAAGTGACAAGAAAAACTTAAAAGAAGTAGATAACATGCAGATGGGACTCTCCTGCCTGAATTAAGTTAATTTCTAAATAAGATTTTTTTTTTACCTACTGGCAATTAAAACCAATGACTTGGTGCTCGCCTTGATATTCAGTAGAATATGGTAATTCAACTATAACCCACTTGGATGGTAACAGCAAGAGAGGAGAGAATGAGATGGGAATACACAGCAATATTTTGCTGCTACTGGCACAAAAAGACTAGACAGCAAGGAACTGAGCTTCCTTTGAAACCAGGAGTTAGAAGAGTTGCGAAAAACTGGTCAAATATATCACATGTGACAAGTAGAAGAAAAAGCCCAACAGGAAAGTGATATAAAGGAGTGAAAAGACCCTATTTTTAAAGTTGCTGTTCAACAGTAACTTATAAGTTTTATACAACAAGATCCCACCATAGATTATAGCCTGTTCTTTCTTCTTGCTTTGTGTAATACCTAATATCAGCAGGTGTTTTACAGCTCAGTCAAGAGGAAAGAACCGTAGAATCACTGTATTTTATGTGATTACAGGCTGTAAGCAGTTTGAGTGCAGGTAGACTACAAGTCAACAAATTGGGAAAACACTTTATAAAAAGTAAAAAGGAAGTGGTAAGATAAAAATGCTATATTTTTAAGCTATATTGAACACATTTGATAGGAACAAGTTAAATAGTTAAGAAGTCTGTGTCCTTTCTTTTTCTTCTGAATTTCATCTGTACAGATTTCACATGATCCATTACAAAACAGTTGTATTATGATTACTGGGAACTCTAGGACTTAAAACCTGCCTTCTGGAGGTGCCTGGGGCATGAAATTCCACTGTGTGTATCACATCACAATAGTGAAAGGTAGAGTAGCTCTGTGGCTGTTTAGAGAAGTCTGAGCTGATAGATAATAATACACTTAGTGGAAATCTATTGTCATTCAAGCAAATCTAATATTATTCAAGCTGGTGTTTCTTCATGAGGCAGATGTATAATACACATCTTCCCCTCTAAATATGACTACAGCCTGTCTCTGTAAGAACAAGTAGATATGGGAGCACATCCATTGATTTTACTCAGAGTTAAATCATGCCTTGCAGCAAGGCTGCTGAACTTAGCACAGCCAAAGAGTGAAGAGGCACTAGCAAATGCCTTGCTTTTGTAGGAGGAGGAAAAACTTACCTGTAACTAGACAAAATCATAATAAAAATAGTAACAAACCGAGTTGCAACTTTTGCAGATATTTTTAGAGAGACAAGATGTTAAGCTCTCTGTTAAAATGCTGTCAATATGGAATGCAAATCAAAATTAAATGCCCTTATGGCAGGAGAGTGTGCCCTGACAAACAGCTAGCCTGGAATTCAATTTTCAATGATGTATTGCCAAGGGGAAAAAAAAAAAAGAAATGTTATTTCAGGTAGGAATTCAGCCAGTGTATTTCAGTTAGTAGCCTCAAGACTTAGAAAAATAAACTTAGGCTGGTGAAAGATGGCCTAAAAATTTGTTGGTGCAGTTAACCATAGTTGTGTTAAATGCCATATGACATGTAAAGAAAATTTTTAGATGCCAAAAATATCAAGTGATGTAACCTCCTCCACCTGCAAATTTTAAAATGCAATGGAAAGAGATTGGGTTTTGGTGAGCTGACAATCTGTGCTCCCAGCCCAGGAAGCCACCCGTGTCCAGGGCTGCACAGAAATGAGTGAAGAGCAACACACCAAGAGAGATGATTCTGCACCTCTACTCCATTTCCGGAAGACCCACCTGGAACACTACACCCAAGTCTGGGGGTGCCACCATAAAAAGGATGCAAAGCTGCTAGGATGAGTTCACAGGAGACCGGTGGAGATGTTCAGAGAGCTGCAGAACCTCTACTATAAAAACAGGCTGGGAACAGAATTTGTTACGATATGATGAAGGAGAGATGCCTCAGCCAAAATAAAAGTGCAGCTGAGACAATGTGATGAAAACAGAGAGATTTTATTTAAGATGGATTTGATTTAACAAGAAATGCGAGGTAGAGAGATAGAAAGAAATAGGAAAGACCTGGCAGAGAGAGAGCAACAGAGCAGAAGATAATCAGGTACAGAACTAGAAGATCTATAAGGTCCTTCTCAAGTCAAACCATTCTGTGATTGTAGAAGATGTGTGGATGAGTATTTTAACTTGATATTACTACTAATATTATCAGTATAATTATTTTATTTGTTTCTTACAACTACTATTATTTCATCTTATTCGTCTTCTGGTTCCGAGACTTAGAAGATAATTCTTATTTACTACTAAAACAATTTTTTCTTATTATTCTTCTTCTTCTCATTCTTCTTCTTTTCCTTCATATTATTTCTTACTGCTACTACTATGTC
>VZTJ01004680.1:361505-433627 GCA_013397795.1 Orthonyx spaldingii | reverse complement strand
GCTTCTGTGAAATCATACTGATTTGTTGTCCAGAAGTCCTGAGCTCCCACAGGTAGGAAATACATTTTTATATTTAACTTTGAAATAAATAGCAGAAATCATGTCATGCAGGTCTTCTATACATTTGGAATCCTGGTTCAGCAAAACATTTTCAGTACCATTGCACTTTCAGTATATGAGTGGATTGGCACACCTGTGCCAACCAAGCTGCTTCCTACAGCACCCCATAATAGGTGAGCTCTTCCAGGGATTTGGCAATCCTGTTGCCCTTTACTGCTGAGCACCTGCAGGGCTCGAGAGGGTGTTTTTTTTTTCATGCTGCATTTGCACTTTTCTGGTTTTGATCATCACATCAGTGGTCAATAATCGTGTGGGGTAGAAATCGCTGGCACTTGCTGGAGAGAGTCAGAATGCACCAGGGCTCTCTGTCTTGCCTGACAATGACAAACAGGGTGGGCAGTGCAGTAGTGACTGAGAGAGGTGACAGGAACATGTGACGTCAGTGGAATGGTGGGGAAGGTGTCCGCTCTCTGTAGCACATGGGCAGCGGTCTCTTGGCTAAAGCTCAAGTGCTGTTAATGCAAAACTTCAGGAGTTCTTGACTCTGCTACCTTGGTTTCTGACCAAAGATCCCACTGGTGAAGAAAATAAGGAAAATTATTCACTTGAATCACTTGTGGACATCATGAGGAGTTAAAATGGTTCATTCCCCCTACACTTTTTAGCCACCTTTAAGCTACAGAGACAATTGAGAGCCAGCAGCATTATTTTGCTTTAAACTGCCTCTTTTTAACGCCATCCTCAAGTTACTTATGCTTGTGATTGAATCTTAGTCCAAGTTAAGAACAGGCTGTAGACATTCACAACACTCAGTTTAGGGTTATCTTATACCTGAGCAGCAGGTTCTTGAAATAATTCTTGGTTTGTTCGTCCCCTCTTACCAGATTTGTGAAAGAAAAGAGGCCAACCATTTCTCCCAACTTCAACTTTCTGGGCCAGCTTCTGGACTTTGAGAAAAAGATCAAGAACCAGAGCGGTCAGCCTGGCCACATCAGCAAGCTGAAACTGCTGCACTTGGAGAAGAGCAGCGAGCAGGTGCTGGAGGCGGGGCAGAGCAGCCTCTCCACGGCCCAGCTCTGCCTGTCCGCGGCCGCGGAGCTGCTGGAGCCGCAGCCCTCGGACGGGCACCCGGCCCCGCCGGAGGACGGGCCGCTGCTGCAGGGCCTCAACGGGCTGCACGTTTCCCTGGACAGGCTGGAGGACAGCACCCGCCTGAAGCGCTCCTTTTCCCTGGACATCAAATCCGTGTCCTACTCCGCCAGCAGCAGCTGCGTGGCTGCAGCGGTGCAGGGCTTCGCCTCCTCCGAGGACACGCTGGAGTACTACAAACACGCGGCTGCCCTGGAGGGCGGCAGCAAGCTGTGCCAGTTCTCCCCCGTGCAGGAGGTGTTGGAGCAGAGCGCCGAGAGCAGCCCCGACAAGGAGGAGGCGGCCCCGGCGCGGGAGGGCCCGTGGCCGCAGGACAGCCCGGCCGCACGGCTGCACGCGGGCCGGGCCGGCTCACGGCCGCTCCTGTACCCCCTGCACCGCAGCGGCAGCGTGGAGGACGCGGGCGGGACGAGCTTCGTGTTCGGGCTCTCCGCCAGCCAGCAGCACCTGGCCAAGTCCGCCGCGGGGCTGGGCCTCAAGGGCTGGCACTCGGACATCCTGGCCCCGCAGCCCTCGTCCCTCGCCAACAGCTGGTATTTCGCCGCCGAGCCCTCGCATTTCTACCCGGCCTCGGCGGTGTTCGGCGGCGGCGGCGCCTTCCCCGCCTACAGCTGCGGGCAGCTGCCCTCAGGCTGCGAGCAGCCCGGGGCGGTGCGGCGCCGGCCCCGCCAGGCCGACCGCGGCGACTCTCGGCGCAGCTGGCACGAGGAGAGCTCCTTCGAGAAGCAGTTCAAGCGCAGGAGCTGCCAGATGGAGTTCGGCGAGAGCATCATGTCGGACAACAGGTCCAGAGAGGAGCTGGGCAAAGTAGGCAGTCAGTCGAGTTTTTCGGGCAGCATGGAAATCATTGAAGTGTCCTGAGAGGTGACTGTGGCAGAGTTGCTTCCACTTCCAGGCCGCTCCCCCAGCGTGTGAGAGGTCCCTGTAAATCTGAAACTTTGGGTAAAAAGGTGGGGGGGAGGGAAGAAAGGGAGGCGTTGTTGTGAGCCAGGGAAAGGTTGGTACTGCAAAGTGGCAGTGGCCTCTGCCCGAAGAGACCAAGTGTGCTGCTGGGCTTTTCTCCTCCCCTCTCCGGGAGAAGGGCAGAACATTTCACAGACCTTTCCCTGTCAGAGGAAGCGATTCTATGCAATGGATTGCACATCCTTTCAGTGGCTTTTAACAAGGAAGCTCTCTTGGTGTCAAACCCTTTCTCTGGTTCCGCTGAACCACACTCCTACCTGTCAGAACTAGTTTTGTTCTCCCTGCCCCCTGCCCCACGTCTTCACCAGTGCACCTTAGCCCTGACACTGAGCCAACCTCTGGAGGGAGACCTTTTTCCTGTAAGAAAGGAGACTGGGAGCGATTCCAAAGGCGGTAGGGACCGGTTACAGCAAGGCTGGTCTGAGCACACCGTTCAGACAAATGTAAATACTGGTGTAACTATTGTTCTAATGGGTGGGCTTTAGGTGATTCACTAGAGAGCTGCTTCAGAGAAAAAAACAAACCAGTACCTCAAAAATACACAAAATAAACTAGGGCTTTATGGCTGCCACATGCTGGTAGTCAGTTCATAAGCAATGTGAACAAGTAATGACTGATCACGTTTGATTTTTTTTTTTTTTTAAAGCTGTCTACGCACAAGTGTTTCAGTTGGCTCAGCAGCAATTCTTAAAAGAAGATGAATGAACCATACTTAGGATTGTTTCCCCCAGTCTTTTGCTACAGTATTTGTATTTTTGATATTAAGCTGGCTTCTGGGAGAGGGACAGCTGCTTTGGGTTCTAAGCTTATAATGGAGTCATTGGTAGGTTGCTACATGCAAGAGAAGTGGCTGGTATAAGTGGCCACAACATGCTTTTCTTGCCCATTAACAATCCAATTTCTCAAAAACAATTCAACTGTTTTGGGGTGTTTTTAAGGTAAAAATNGGGGGGGGGGCTTTTGTTCTTAACTGAGCAGTTCCACTGTGGAACTGCAGACGCTCAAGGCTGTACCGTGTCCCCACCCTCAGCAGCCCAGGGCAGATCCCTCCAGCTTCAGGAGGTGTCAGTCCCTGGTTTCACAGGCGATGAGGCACAGCCCCTCTCATGTTTTTGACAGCAACTCAGCTGCTTCCCCTCCCACCTCAGCTGCTGCTCACCTTGGGCTCCACGTGCTGAGAGGTTTATGGTCAGTGAGGGGTGGTACCAGAGCCACTGTGTAAGGCTGCATCCTTCCTGCTCCAAGGGCCTTCCCCAGCACCCCTCAGAACAGGTGTATTGAGGGGAAATTACATTATTTTGTCTAATTTCAGTGCAGGCAGCTGAAAATTGTAGTAACACATAATTAACCCTGGCCAACAGCTTTAAAAAAAAAATTTGTCAGCAGCAAACTGAAGCCCTAATTCAAGTCAGCAGCTTGGGTTATGTTTGGGGGTTTTTTACTGTAAGTTTAGCTAGTTTGTGACTCAAATCTCAGGTTTTACTGTATTGAAAAGCAGAGAAGATTTCTGTCATTGTTTTGTTTTGTGGCTAGGATGTGACTTTAATTTCCTACAGTGGACCGTTGAAAATAGCACTGAAAGCTACGGCATTGTTAACTTGATCCTAAAACGTGCAAAAGGCACAGAGAGAGGAAGCACCAGCAGTTGCTGAGCCCAGAGGCTCTTTGTGTACAAGATGCTGGGCAAGGGACTGGCTGACATCACCCTGGACACTGTCAGGTGTTGGCTGTTCACTGAACATGCTGCACCTGTCTCTGTTTACATCTCCAGTGGAAGTGATTGCATCACAACTATTTTCAGCTGTGTGTGTATTTACCTGTGTAAACAGTTGAACAGGGCTCCTCTCAGCCACATTTCAGGAAAAGCCCATGGCTTTGATTTAAACCAGTTAATGGGGGTTAACAGATACCAATCCCTAGAGGCAGAAGCAGATTCTTCCTCTCTTCTGTGCCCCTTCAGACGTGTGTGTTCTCTCCTCCTTTGTGTGTTTGGGGTTGGTTTTGTTGATTGCCTTCTGAGGAACTGAAATCTGGTCTTGTGGCTCATCGTGATTCCCAGTGTGTTCTGGATGAATCCAGGTTGTAGGCTCAGTACTTAGAGGGGCAGGTTCCCATAGGAGGAAGCCTTAACCCCATGTCCTGCACAGGCTGGTGCCCTGGCTCATACCTGAACTAGAGTCCTGTCCCTGAACAATACTGGAAATGGTTTGCAGAAGTCTGGAAAGCAAAGTGGAGGATGTGAGAGGGGAAAAACGTGTACATGTTCAATATGAATATAACATATGGCATTTGGTGTGTGGCATACTTGGCATGTTTGGTGTATGGCAAGCTGTTGAAATGGTTCAGAGAGATGTGAGTTTCTCATCTTGTTGTGTCATGAGCATTACCTGTATGTTATGATGAAAAATAAAATCAGAAATGGTACCTGTTTATACAGAAGGCTGAGGAAGGAGTTGTGGAGTGTTTTACCTGCAGCAGGACCTACTCCCCCAACACCCAGGGGCCTTGTCCTTTATGGCACACACCCTTCCCTACAGGTGTGTTCATGAATGACAGGGCTGGAGCAGCTTTAGACCACTTGTCACAAGCAGTGGTGATTTTACAGCATCAGTAACCATTTAGGCCTCTTACCCGTCCCTGATTATCCCCCTTGTTCTGCTCCTTGGATGAGCAGCAATAGCACTGGTCTGCATTGACACCTTCCACTGCCTGATACAGGTGTGAGTAACCTGTTCCTCAGGCAGCTGGGGCGGTCTCCTTGAAGCAAGTATTTCAAATTGATGAAGTTACCTGGAACAAACCCCGTGCTTTTTTCTTGCCTCCCATGCTTCTTATTTGAAGAATAATTTAATTACTTGTTTAAATACTTGTTTTGACTGATGCTGTCTTGAAGCATTCAGAGCAAGCTCTGCTTGCTGAGATTGGAGCACACCCCCCATTGCTGGTTCAGAGAATGGCTCACACAAATATAGCATAGATTAGAATTAAACAGGGCTGCCACAGTTGTATCCTTAGAGGGCAAAGCCTGCGAGTTTATGTAATGGCATCTTCAAACTCAAGTGCAGTAACAGCAGCTTTTTCTTTTGAGAATTTCAAAGCACAGTCCCAGAAAGGGAAATGCAAAATCTTCAGCCTCTCTAAAAGAAACCAAACCATCAGTCAGAGCGCAAGTGACAACCTGTGTGAGTTTCTGTGCTGACTTTGTACAAACAAGATGTAGCAGCTCTTACAGAAGAGAACAAGAACTGTGCAAATTCAATGGCATCATCAGCTGCTTAGCCTACAGAACAGGTTGACTTTTAAGATTCAGCTGCTCACCCCACTCCAAAGTACACTCCTGATTGCACTAGCTCTGTTTGTTCCCTCAAGTTCTGTTTTTTGAAGCATTGACTTCAGCTTTCACCACTTCTCCTGCCTGATTTGCAGGACTTGCTCGGCTCCTGTTCCCTCCATCTCTCCCCTCCTGGCCCTGCCACCAGACAGCTCTGGGAAGAGACACTCTAACTCCATCTCCAGTCAAAACCCAAGGGGCAACTGAAATGTGCCTCATGTATGTCATCAACACTGAATTTTCATTTCACTGCCTGGCATTACTGGGAAGAGGTCCCCAAGGTCACTGGGGTCTTGATGCAACCATCACAGTGACATTCCTCAAATGAAGTTAACTGAAAACAGCAAACCTCACCCTAGCAGGGATCAGGTTGCCCTGCGTCTGAGGGGGCTGTGGAGGAGAAGGGTAGAAATGAAGTAGTTAGGTGAACTACTGTCTTTACTAATTCTGTTCATCAGCTAGGTGCTCAGTATGCTCTGACTCAGAGCACAAGTTATTAACTGACTTCTACCAGGAAGTGGGGGCATGAAGAGCCCAGCACAAGGGGGACAGCACTGGGGTCCTAATAACACTTACTTTTTAAATCCAAAATTACTTCGATTCAACCAAACTTACCTTGCCAGACATTTTAATTAGCTAGCCATATACCTAGCTCGTCTGTACTTGTTAATAATTGTGACAAAAGTAGTTATTCTAGTACTTCTAGACAGTGGAACATACACAATACCACTATCATGGTATACTCACAAACCCACAAGTGAGAATTCAGGTAGAAGAGTGTTCCCAATACATCAGCTTTGCCTGGCAAAGCACTTTCCCTTTGAGCCCTGCCTGCAAAGAACTTTTTGGCCCTCAGGTCCAAACGGTTGCTCTGAGGCAAACTGAAGTGTTTCTGCAGTAAAGCCTTCAGCTAATTCTGCACTTCAAGAATATTAGAAAGTCACCATAAATAGAGAAGGAAAGGGAGCTATTTCTTGCCTTCTGCAACACCCACCGCTCTGGGAAGGGGCTGCTTTCCTGGCATATAAAATGCTGCCAAACACTTCTGGAGCATTGTCCTGCTGGCAGGGATTGCTCACTTAGAGGAGTGGATTTCAGCTGCTGTTTCCAGGGACCCTCGCCGTGCTCCACTGCTATACAAGGCCAAAGTGTGACACTGAAGGCAATGATGAGGCTGGGGCATCAAGCCATTAAAAAAAGAACCAAAACCGAACCCACAGCAAAACAAAAAGAAACCCTGTAAATTTGCCTCTCTTTCTTTGTTCAGTATCCCCTGTGCAGGTGAGAGTCCATCACCACTCTGCTTTCCCAATGCCATGAGAACAGTGCTGCAGGTGCTTATCTGCCTCTAAACTACTGATGAGGTGTATTACAGTAACCTGTTCCCTGCAGGAAACAGCTCCATCTTGGAATTCCCTAGGCTCACCAGGTTCCCAAGAGATGCTCTTGAAAGCACAGCAGGCTCCTGCCTCTTCCCATGGAGGGAAGTGCAGTGGTGCTCTGCAGATTCCAGGGCTGGAATGCCCATGCCCAGTCAGCTGCCAAGACCTGGGGCAGGGAAGCCTTTTTGCTGGGACAGACACATAAACTGCACTGGGAAGTTCTCTCCAATCCCTCTCCGTACAGAGAGACTGTTCACATACCCAGTGCTTTGACAGAATGTGCAGCCATCCCCATTTATTTCTGTTTGTGTCACTGTCCCACAGTAGGGCACTGTATTTCACAGAATCACAGAGTTAACAAGGTTGGAAAAGACCTTTGAGATCACTGAGTCCAACCTACAACCTAACACCAATTTGTCACCCAGACCATCCCTATGGGTTCTGTGCTCACCCTCCATCTGCAGAAATACGAAGCTTTTAAAAAGACAAAAAGGATTATTTTAGGCAGCTGACACTGAGAATTGCCCTTTGAGTGCTCCTCTCCTCCCCCCCAGGCTCCGGGAGGATGTGAGGCCTTCTGTGAGGCTGCTGCTGGTGAGTCCGAAGCATCGCTGCTCACGTCTTGTATTCAAACTGGACATCAGTGCCCACCAGAACTGGGACAGCACTGGGGGAAAAACACCAACGAGCATTTATTTTCATTCTGGGGAATGAAAATCAGCCACCTCCATGGCACAGAGTGGGTGCAGAGTAAAGCTGAGATACGCCTGCACTGCCCAGACAGGGTGGTGAGAAGTGGGAATGAAGAATGAGCAATAAGGCAACTGGAGAAACAACACACCTGGAAAAGAGCCACACCAAAAGTTTTAATGCTGGAGCTGTGGAACATGGAGTATGTAGGAAGCTGAACAGGGTAACCACCCATAAACCATGGAGTGCTCAGCCACAAGGCTGGGAATCAAAATACCCTCTGGCAGCTTGGGAATGGGAGGGACTATACAGCAGTACCTGGGGAAGCTACTGGCACAGAGTTAGGGGCTGGCTCATGCAACCAATGGGCCTGTGGAAACATGTATTTCTACTCTCTGTAAAAGCTCAGAGGAGGGGAAAACACACTTTAAATATTTAAGTACATTTAAATATATTTAATTTAAAATACATATATTTTTTAAAAAAACCAACAAAAACTCTTTTCTCTCCCCTTCACCAGATCTTCACAGGAATTGCCCTACAGGTAGGTTGGCACTTTAGCACCCTGTCAATGCATTCAGTGACAAAAACAACAGAAAACAACAAAGCAAACCTGCTCTGCATGGGCAGCACAGGGACCAGTGTGGGATGAAAGGAGCACCAGTGGCAGCACAATGGGAGACCTGCAACAGCAGAGTCAGGGGAAGGGCCAGAGAGGAACCACAGCCCCAGGGACTCATCCTGCTCCCCAGCAATTCACAAGATCACATAGCAAGAAGCTTAGCCTGTACCCCAGACCACACACCACCCCAGAAGCAGAAAAGGGCAGCAATGTCTGGTTTTAGGGGAGCACACCAGATTATTCCCTGTTCACAGCACTACATTTGTGGTAGAAGTACCAGCTGGTACATTTGCGAAAGATACTTGAGGTCTCCTCCGAGAGGCTTGAAAGAGGAAATTCATAAGCAGAAATGTAATTCCAGTCACATCTCCAAGCTCCTGCTAAGCAGCGTGGGAGGGAAGCATCACTCTCACCCTGAGCATCACCTGCATCTGAGCTGAAGCTGAAGCAGCGTGTGGAGCAAAGCCAAGCAACAAACAGCAGCTCAACATGTGGCAGGACGTGTCTCTCCCTCAGCAAGAGGGCCGAAGACTTACAGTTCCTGAAGGCAGTAACACTGTTTTAAATAAAACTGTAAACCATCGTTCAAGGACAGTAATAGGGTGCATGCTTCTTACGTACCCATAAGAGAGACTTTCACCTGTGGAATGAAGGTGATGACATGTGAGCATTGGAAAAGGTTGGCCTTCACATTTCAGTTCTTATTTCTTTCTAGTTCACTTACTATGCCTTCCACAACCTGTCCTTGCTGCTCGAGAAGCTCTGTCTGTGAGGCCCAGCAGCACAGCCACAAGCTGAAAGACCAGTGTTCCTAGGAATTAACATTTTCTCCCATTCTCAGCCCAATGCCTTGGTGTTTTCTGGCAAATGAGGAAGGAACTGATTTGCAGCCCTCCCTCCTACAGCCTTCAGTTGGGAATACTATTCCTTTGCCCTCATTAGCACTGCAGGGAGCAATGCTTTGATCTGATACTTAATGGCCTGAGGCCAAATGTCTACAAGCCTCAGAGAAGTATCTTACAGGAGAGAGCATCTGCCTTGAGATGCAGTATCAGGATCTTCCCACTGGCTTCCAGCACACCAGGGTGTGAGATACTCACGATCCTGTCTGGCAGACAGCTGAATGTCACACATTTGAAACATCCAGACAGCATCATCTGGACAAAGAGGACAAAAATGGCTGCAGCCACTATTTAAAGCAGCTCAGTATTCTTGTGTCTGATGGTGGGAGGCAGAGACATATTCCATGATGGACAATGAGGACCCACAAGGGCATGGCCACAACAAGCAGCTTTTCATGCGTTAAATCTCATGTAAGCTTTTAACTAACCAAGTGTAAAACATGGCAGAAAGCTCGAACAAGGATGGAATTCTGATGTTTTATCCTGCGCAACACACAGCATATGCCTATGTTTACACGTACAGCTGTGTAAAACCTCTGGGGTGGGAGCAGCAGGCAAGGAGACCCACTCTGCTGCCTTTGCTAAAAAACCTCCTGCTGAGTTCCCTGCCCTCCCTGAAGCAGTCAGTCCCTCTTCCCAGGGCATCAGCCCAGGGGCCTTCATTTCTACAGGACTCTGCTTTCAGATAGTGTTCAGCAGGCCCTGGGATCCAACCACCACCGTGGTTCAGATGCACGTCTAAGTTAGCTGCAGTTGGCATCACAAGAACTCACGCCACACGGCCTTTGGGAATGCAACCAGAGAACAGCATGTGGCTTCTTGCCACCAGGCAATAATTATTACAATCAAAAACCTACTGCACTCTTACTTCCAAATGCTCAGAGACAACCTTTTGCTGAATAAATGCTCTTAAGTACCAAGACATATTGAAGCAAGTTGCATTTGGCAAGTGACCCCGCCTTGTGCTGTACTGGAAGCTGGGTTGTCCCTGACTGTCCTCACCACTGGAACTGCACTCCTGACATACAACAACCCCTGGGGTTCATGGTCTCTTCAGCCCTGGCTCACCTGGGAGGAGGCAAGAACATCCCCTTGCCTTTGGAGCAGGGGGCTGAGAAGCGCCCCGTGGTTTCAGTCGTTCAGCAGCCAATGCCAGCTCCAGGCACAAGGGCAGCTAAACCAACAGGAAGAGCTTCTCGTGTCTCTCCCACCCACCCTCATACACTTGAAGGTAAAGAAGCAGCTGCACCCCACTGGTAAAAAAGGCAGCACCTTTATTGGGAGAACTCAGTCTCCCAAGAAAAGAAGACACCTTGTGTCCAGCTTTGGTATGCAAAGGGAGCAGGTTGGTACCGGTGCCTGTCAGAGATTTTTTAAATGCCACCAGCTCTGGGGCATGGGGACATTGGGACATTGGGAACATTGACAGGGCAAGGGGGAGAGGAACACTAAGGTTTGCTTTACATGAACAGACATACATATATAGAACAGTTACTCCTTTACAGCCTCGTAAGTTAGTAAGTCCATAGAAACAGGAGCCTCAAGGACATGCCAAAACCCTGCCGTGCAAACCATGTTAATTATGATAATGGACAGATTTTAATAAGCCAGTTCCTGGCTCTCACACTTTCACTTATAAAACACACATACTTCCAAGGCCAGGGGATCTCAGATATACCTTCCAGCTTTCTAATTGTGTAAACCCCAGTGGCACAAAAACCATGTTACAGGGTTCGTCACACCCCGTATCCCTTTGAATTTTTTAGTAAAAAAAAAAAATCAGATGAAAGCAAACTCCTCCTCTGTAAACCCCAGCTAGTCACAGCAGTGAAACAAATGTGTCTGCACAGGTGGTGCAGTGGCAAAGGAGACAGGAGGGCACGAGAAGGGAGATGAAAGAATGGTGAATCATCTCTGGGGAGCTCCTGGATTCCTGGCCGTGCAGCTCTGGCAGCTGGCGCTGCTGTCCCTCCGGTGCCCTGGCAGAGTCCGGCAGCAGCACTGCCTGCTCCAAGCCCTGCCAGTGCAGCCTGCTGGGAGCGCGGCCACGCCCAACGTGGAGCTGGAAGGTGAGGAGGGGGAGCTGCCGGAGCACTACGACCTCAGCTCCCGCTCAGGTTTCATGGAGAAGGGCTCCAGCCGCTCTCCCTCTGGCAGGAGGCTGTTCAGCCGCTCCATCAGTGGCACCGTCTGGTCGATGCCCATTTGGATGCGGCGCAGGATGGCAGACATCTCATTGACCTTCTGGATCTGCTCCGCGTACTTGGCGTACTTCTTCTGGCGCTCCTGCATGAGGCTGTAAAGGGTTTCCACTGAGAGGTCCATCTGTGCAAAAACAACAAGCAGAGCAAGGCTCATTAGGCCAACAGTTGCCGCAGACCTTTCAGCATGCTGTCCTCCCCGAAACAACCCCCTTGGATGCCCCACTGACAGGAGGTAACAGGTACAGAGGAGCTCCTCGGAAGGTACGTAACCGGTTTGTCATGGAATGGGATGATTCACAGTTGTATACCAGAGAGGACATATGATGACCTCAGTTCTACATGGAAATACCTAAATATCTGATCAGAAAATTCTTCATTTGCAGGACTGAAAGCCAACAGGTGCTGCCACGGATTTCCCAATAAATACATCCTCCAGGTTATCCAAACTCAGGGAACCCATGGCCTCTGCCCACACCTGAACTACATTTTCACTGGAGATCGTTCATTTGCAAGCGTTCAGCTCTACCACAGTTGCCAGTGCTGATTTTTCTCGGTTTAGCCAGGTTACTCTG
The DNA here is from genome assembly GCA_013397795.1 of Orthonyx spaldingii. Taxonomy (NCBI): domain Eukaryota; kingdom Metazoa; phylum Chordata; class Aves; order Passeriformes; family Orthonychidae; genus Orthonyx; species Orthonyx spaldingii. The sequence goes on along the minus strand of VZTJ01004680.1, from coordinate 421,752 downwards.
TAATTAAGCCACAGCTGTTATTACCATCATCAAGTGGAAAACTCCTGCCTTGAGAGAACCACAATGGATTGCTAGTGTTCCTAATTTCCCTGAAACCCAAAAATAAGAGCGTTGTAAGTGACCCCAGGAGAGATATTAAGTAAATTAGCCATGCAATTAAACACAGTCAGTACCCAAACGTGGCTCGAGCATGATGACAATGACAGGAACTGCAGTGCTGTTCCTGCCATTGAGTGATGAAGGCAGCCTTATAATTCACAGCCCATTTTTCTGTTCAGCCAGACCTGCAATCTCCAGGCAGGATTCAGCCAGTAGCTGCTGGCTTTACACACAAGCCCAGTCAGCTCGTTTAAGCTGTTTTACATATTCTAAGACGTACCACATATTCCAAGAGCTCAGTAACAGGGCTGCTCCAACCCCCAAGTGCACACTCAAAGCTCAGTTGCTTTGGCACACTGTAGCTCTACTCAACAACCTCAGTGGCTCCAGTGCACTGGCTCTTCCAACTGGGATGTCTTTGTGGAAAGCAGTCCTCTTGCTTGGGACTCAGCACAAGCCCACAGTGGCTGTGAGCGAAGGGCAGGAGAGGACACAAAGGAGCAGTTTCAGCCCACTGCCACCTCTTACCACTGTTTTCCCAAACCTTTCCCATCTAATTACTCCCAGAGGGAGGAGGTTACTGCTTCAGGAAATCAGTGCTGAAAACTCCTGGTCTACCAAGGAGCACAGGTTCAAACAACATCCCTCTCCTGAACTGTGTGACATAGTCAAGCCACCCAGTGGAGGACAGTGACCGTACCTGTCATCAGGGATGACACATATTTATCAGTGCAGTGCTCAGAAAACACCTGGTGCTGACCTGACCTGACTGACACAGCCCTGAACAGGCAGGTGCAATCCTGACCCCATGTCCATTGCTGTGGGTCTGTAGGGGAGAGCCTGCAGCAAGGGAGGACTGGGTGGAAATGGTGCAACACTGGAAGGCCCCGCTGAGGAGGGAGGTCCCAGCGGAGAGAACTCTGCCATCCCACTGGTTTGACACTGGGGATAAACTGCTGTAGCTGTACATGCTGACAAATGTCCCTTTCAAGCCCTGGGGAACAGGTCAAGACAAAAATAGTTGGGCAAGAAAATATGTTATTGAGAAACCTAAGTTACAAACAGCATTGAAAACAAACACACAAGTTTCTGCTGAACTGTCATGGGGATTAGGGGGCATTTTTCCCCCCATCAACTCCATCAGTGCTGGATACAGTAGCAATTGACCTTTTATTTCGCCTGTACTTTCTGCTGCTCTCAGGCTGAATTCTTCCTCTTTGCCTCTGTGCTTTCCTGTGAATTCCTTCCTCCATGCTTTCATGCACGGGACAAAATAAAAACCAGCAGAGCAGGAAACTCCAAATAGAGTGGAAACAATTTAAGCCTACACAGGGGTTTCTATTAAAACCCCAGCTTAATAATTTATTAGCTTGGCGCTAGCTCTGTAAAGAGGAGTGTGTAAAAAGCAGACGACCACCAACTAGCAAGTTCAATCCAGTGCCTAAAACATCTTACCTAATGAGAGACAGTGGCCTGGAGGGGCAGCCAGTGGGAAACCTGCCAAAAGCCAGCATGCCTCATTAAATGGAGCAGCGCGGGGACCCAGGCAGAAACCTCCTCTGGTTTTGAAGTTCTCCTCCACTGGCAGGTTCTCCACATGGCCTCACAGCACTGGGCAAGAAGCAAAGCTTGCACCTACCAAGCTTTCAAGCAAAAAACACCCAAGGCCCCCCTTTGTCTCCATTACAATAATTTCCATCTGCTGACTTTCAGACTCCTTGTGAGTAACATCCACTTACTGGTGGGGAACACAGGCAGAAGCTGACGCTGACCTGCAATAGGAAGAAGAAATGCAGAGTGGCCTTCCAAGCTCTTTGCTACCTTTGGACATATTCACAATAGCCATAAAAAAAGCTGCCTTGTGAAAAAGAGAAAGGGTGGAAGTGAGTGTTTCCTATGGTTTCCTTACACCACATCCAAACTTGCCTGCTGAGGGAGGCCACAGCAGCTGCACAGCCAGAGACATGGCAGGGAGAACTGAAGTGGAGCATTTGTGAGGAAAGGTCAATTTTCACTCGATCTGAACTCAGCCTTTTTAACCATTAAAAAAAAAGGCAACTACGTGTCAATTTCTGTAGGTAAATGTAGATAAATGCCAACGTCTCTCTGCAGTTTTCCTTGAAGCAGACCTAAGTACACACTTACATCCTTCCTGCCTCCTCCTCCTCCAATCAAGCTCCTCCAGAGCCAGACCTTGTGCTTTTCCCTCTCCTGGCATGCAGTCCCATTCCTCTGGCACTCAGACAGGGCTTTCAGACTCTGAGGGTCAGCCCCACCTACCCACCACAGAGACTAAAACTGCTTGCAGGAATCCATAATGAGCAGGGAACACGCATAATAATCCACTTCATTCCTATCTATTGAATTTCATACAGCAGCAATAAAAAGCATCTGGAGAAAGGGAGGTGAGGTTGAGTCTGCTCCCTTGCCTACAGCTAAGGCAGTCCAAGACACCCTCAAGGGTCAATGAGTGAATTTGCCTTCTCTGAACAGCTTCCATCGACTCCTGCATCCCTGACACAAAGCCCTGCCACATTCTCGTCTGGAAAACATGCAAGTCTCAGCCTTCGTGCCCATCCCAGTCTGTGAAGCTCTCTGGGAAGCCCAGGAAGACACCCCAGAGCCAGTAGTTCTTCACTGTCCTACAACCATCTGAGAGTGTTTATCTGAGCCATTGTTTCTGCTCTGGTTGCTTCAAGCTTCCTACCATGCAGAGGGCAGAGCCCCGCATGTGAGGTCAGAGTCCTAATTCTCATCAAAGCAAGAGGTCCTGCCCTATCTGGAGTTGACAAAAAAAGATGTGTTCTCAATGAAGGGGTGAGAGCTCCTAATGCATTTGTTATTTCTTTCCAAAAATCATTCCTCCTGTCAAAGCAGCAAACCTGAGGCTGGACATGCCCGGAATAGAAGACAGGATCTTTCTTCCCTTCCTACATCAAAAAGGATGGAGGAGCTTCTTTAGTTTTTCTTTCAGAAGTATAGGATCATAAAAATAGACAAGCCTAAAACTCACCCTCCAGCATGACACTTTTTTTGTACAGCCAGTGACATTCAGAATTTGTGTCTGTTTCTGTTTCAAAGCTCATGCCTCCTCTGTGGATTATCATCAGCAGGACACTAATTTATGCCTCAGCTTCACATTTAAACATGAAATGACATCTACTGGGCTTTTCTTTCGTCAAATGGAAACAGATTAATAATTACTTCCAACAACAGTGCAAGATAGATATTTCCTCACTTAAAAGGGTCCCAAACACAGCCCCTCCTACTACACCATTCACATTGTCAACCCTAAGAGTCTCCTCTGCATTACACAGGCCCATTTGTAACACCACACTGACGAAACACAAAAATAACTGAGGATACTGTCAGACATCTCGCACACCATAAATTCTTGCATTCATTTAAAAATTCTTCTTGGCCCACACTGTCATGCAGAATAAAGACATTAATTTAGCCCACAAAAAGACTGAGGTCAGCACTGGCCACTGCCCAATTCTTTTCAAGAGACCACACTGAAAACAAACCAGTGCCTATATACATATATATATATATCTCCACACTTCCTACCTGGCATGGTTTTATAGCACCCGTGTCATGAGTACGTGAGTGTCCTGAGCTCTCGGAAACAGAGGTCACATCTCATTAGTTCAATGACTGAGAGACTGAAAACTGCAGCTTGACACATTTTCCCTGGTTGCAGAACATGCAAATGCAATCAGAAGTTCATTAAACTTGGAATCAAATTTCTAGAGAGGCACTGCTGACCTTCGTAACAAAACAAATATATCTCATAAGAGGATGTTCAGACATTCCCAGCCTCTCTAGTTCCTCCTAAAATGCCAATAAGACAAGAAGATGGTTTTGCTTCCTCCTACATTTAGTAACAGCCTTCAAGAGCTCAGCCAGACTCCCAGCAATTTTGTCTGAGCTCCCATCCCCTATGGCTGCCCCTTCAAAATACACAGGTATTGAGGTGCAATCCTTATTCCAGAAAGTTCTTTTGCTAGAACAGCACTCCAAGCACAAGCAGCCTTTCCTTCACATTGTCAGGTGCTTGACTGGGGCTAAATGAACATCTCTGTGCAGCTGCACACAAACCACATCAGAAAGTGGCAGGCGGGAACATGAGTGCATGGAGTATTAGTCACGATGTGCGGTGTGAAAATACTTTTCAATCAACACACTCAAAACTGAAGACAGCTCCTCTTTCTGTACTGTCTGAAAACAAATGTGCTCAATGAATGGCTTTTTTTTTCTCTTCCCCTCTCTCTTTGATAATGTCACGCAAAGTCAGCACAATAGATTGTGATGACTTCCTGATGATGGGAACATCCTCTGTTTCTCCCACTCAGCACACACTGGCAAGTGATAAACTGACTGGGCAGCTTCTGTGCCAGGGCACAAAACAGAGATACCCAGCCAAGGCTCCCACACCCTTCTCTTCAGTTTCAGCCATGAGTACAGCTCTCATGGAGCTGTACCCTTCTCCTCTGCCCCACTGCCAGGTAAACAACTACAGTTTGTGTTTAAGTTTTGCTTACCATATCTAAGATTAAACCCCATGCCAAAATATTCCTTTTGCTCCCTCTGTGAGCCATCATTGCTGTAAACAATTGATAAGGGTTATTCTGTCTAAGAATTGCACAGATCGCAGTCGAGTTAGAGAACAAAGAGTAACCATTTTAACTGGCTCTGGAACTGAGTTACAGGAATATTCATAGGTACATCAAGGCCCTTACTCCTAAACGTCTAAATTAAACCCAGGCTTGGTCCCTCAGTACTATAGTAGATACATGATAACATGTATCAACATAAGATAAGCTGCTGCACCTGTAGGATCAAGATTTAATTATTTTGGGAGGCTTTGGGACACAGAAAAGCATTCAGAATTCCAAAGAATAAGAAGGTTCATTCCTGAAATAAGCTTTGCACCTTTATGTCAGTCTTTCCCTGCCTGCTGTGTTATTGGACAGGATGTGTTTGTCACTCCCACACAGTGTGGCCTCCTCAGCCCACACCTCCCTGCCTGAGAGCCACCAGCATCCCTCTGCCAACTGGCAGGCCCCCAAGATTAAGTTATGGCTGCTATCACTGACTGGTGCTAAAAAAAGAGTCCTAAAGCTATGACTGAAACAATACCTACGTCTTGCCCAGACCTAAAGAACCCACAGAATTCCAAGCGTTTAAAAAAGGCAGGGCCCCACTTCACAGAGGTGATGGGAAAAGATGGGCAGCAAAACCTGACATCCAGAGGAATACCTGGTGCTGCAGGTACTGCAGCCAGCTCTCCAGTGTGGACACATCTGCTATCACAGTCCTGTTCTACTGGTCTATCTTTACTTATATTTCCCTCAAGACCACAGATATCCATCATCTTTGTCTTTCAAAAAGGCTAAACTTCACAAAAAGCAAGTGAAACTCAGGGCACTCCAAAGCAGCAGGCACAGCCTCCTCCTTCAAATGAGCTGAGTAGTCACAAGCTTAGTCCTGCACCTAAGTCCTCAAAACAGAGTCCTCCCAGCCTCTCTCTTCTTCAGTGGTTTGGTCTTCTGTCCCCTGAGCTGACCTGACTACCAGCCTGACAGTCACAAATCAGCAGGATCACATGATGGAAAGCACCATTTCTCCCCCTGCACGTGATCCTGGGTTCTAACTCAGTGTTTGCTGTGGCTGTATCAGACTTAAATGCATAAGATTCTCGAACAACAGAAAGGAAAAAAAAAAAAAAATCTGATTTTACCAGTAAGCTTTCCAAACTGTCACCAAGAAAAAGTCACAGTAATTTCTAACTCATTGTCTTTGATTAATAAGAACACTTTTTTAGAGCTTTCATTTGCTGCTTTTGTAGAACAATCTACATCCATCTAATAAGTCACCTCTAAAATTTATCATGGCTAAAAATGTTAAGTTACATCATGAGCATTAGAAATGCTTCCATAGCTATTCTAAATAACCAAGTTTAAGAAAGATGAACACATATACCCCACCCAAACAAGATTATAGCACCTGTGTGTGCAATGTTCTCACAAAACCTCTCTTTTGTGGAATACAATTTCACAAGAATTAGTAACACATTCCTGATCTGTCTTCAATTAGCTGTTCCTGGAAAGGAAAAAAAATATATCTGTTACAGATCTATTGCCTAAATGATAACTTGCACAACTCTTATTTCAGGCTACCTAATAATTCTGCTAGAAAACACAACCTTCAATTTCCTCATTTCCTGATTTTACACTGCTGACATATTACTTGCCCACAACACTCCTATATCCAGTCAGAGCTTGAATGTTACAGGACAACAGCACTTATAAATGTTATTTACCCTGAAGGGGTTATTTTATAACAAATTTCAGTTTTGTACTTTCAACATGGCAGAATGACTAGCTTTAATAAAGCAAGTTGGTTCTCCCATCGCAAATAAGGCTCGATTTTAAAAGAGATGATCACTATCATTAATGAGATGTTTCTCAGAAAATATCACCATTCTCATTTCAGAGCGAAAATAGTCAGTATCATTACATTTGCAAGCCATCTGCTATTTATTCTCAGCTTCACAGATGGGACCTGATAGCTGTAGGCCTTCTTTTCCACATGTCCTACAGAAGTCTTTCAAAAGGGAATGATATTGCTGTGTTTAGTCAGGGTTACACACACTAGAAGAAAATTATATTTAAGTAGAAAATGCTATTAAATCTGTTCTCACAGAATGCAAAGGAGCTGAGTTTTAACTATTTTCTCCTGTGTGTTAAGTGCTAAAAGGATTATCTAACACTGCCTCTTTTTCTCTGGGGAACTGCAGACAAAGCTGGGTTCATGCACCCTGACACACTCCCACTGCCAGTCCAACACATCTGGGTGCATCAGACCTCCCTCCATGTGCTCTGCACATGTCTTGGATACATGCAAGAAGGCTGAAGTGTTAGATGTGCATGGACATGAGCCCAGCAGTCAGGAATTGGGGATTTCTGGACACCTAAGAGCCCTGATGAAAGCTTTGCTCTTTTCCTGCCAGCCACATTTCTCATATGGAAGTCCAAATCAACTTCCCTTCAGCAGGGAAACTCAAAGGCGTATCAGTTCTAACAGTCAGTCAGCAATAACCTGAGAAACTCCTGAAATATCTATTTGTGGCTTTACATCAGCTCTTCCATGTTTGAAAAGCACATGAAACGAGCCAGGTACACCCCAGTGATGTTAAGGGGAGGATCTACTCCTTCATTCCCAGAAGAGAGACTTTCAAGGCTGACTCCACCATACTTCCGCAGTGCTGAAGTTCAGATGTCCCACCAATTTTCTGGACGTCACAACATCTGGATAGTGAATCTTTGGCTTCAGGAAAGCCTCAAGGAAATCTTGAGCACTGTAGATCATTTACAGACCAAGCTCTTCTGAGGCTATAGACTATTGTTCAAAATACAGTAACAAGAGTACAAACCATCAACGATTCACACAAAAGTTCAGTGTGCCAGTAGTGCCAGCTCTGATCCACTCTGAGCATTCATTTTTATTGCATTCAGCTGCAGTGGCCTCAAGATTCACAGAAAGCTGAGTATTTCTTTCTTCTTTTTTATGTCTACTAATGGATCTCTAGAATAAATTGATCAAATGCAAGAAGGCATTTGAAAATTTGTACTACAATCTGGCAGGAGAACTTATAATTGAAAAGTAAGTAGTTCACCTTCATTTTCTGTGTAGCTTAGGTCAGGCATAAGGAAGAATTAAATTCTGTGGACTGGATTAAGCAAAGGGAAAAGCTATGACCCAAGAACCCTTTCTGACCTTAAAAACTCTTATAAATTCTTTACCATATACTGCTGTTACGTTGATTTCTTTTACAACTACTACCTGAGCCTCTTTTTCAATGGAACTCATCTGATTTGGGATTTTGTCTTTTACACAGTTTGCAGTGAGTCCCAGCAGCCACTCTTCAAATGCATCGCTTGCTGTTCCAGTTTAAAAAAAAATAAGTTAAAAAGTCTTACTTTTTGTCCAGTTCACTACAGTTTTGGCACAGTTCACACACGTGACTACAGGGAATTTTACTATACTATAATTCCACATTTTATCCAGGCTTCTAGAGGTAGATGACACATCCGGTCAGGAGCCATGCCCACATGAATTAATTAATAGTAAATCATATGTTTTATACCTTCAGAGCACTATTGCAGTAATGGCAAATAAATGTTCTCATACAGCAGCATCCATGCCCCAATGGCACAGAAACATTTCAGAAACCCTAGCCTCCATAAAAAGCAAGATGGGCAGATTACTTGCACTAAGGCTTTGTAATGCTTTTAACATGAAGTCATCTCTGCAGATCACATCTGATTGTTATCAGAATGCTGATTATGGGGCTGCTAACACAAGGTCCACCCTGCTCCCTCAAGTCTACCAACTACCATCTTTAAGTCATCAGTGCAAGTCCAAATATTTGCAAATAAGGTTGCCTAACCTGTTTAAAACAAACGTGAAACTGCTGAAAAGCTTTTAGCCAATATTCCTGACATCTCCACACCCCACTCCAATTCTCATTTAAGGGCAGAGTTGACACCTTGAACATTTTAATTCAACACTGAAACAGGAGGTAATAGTTAAAAATGAAAGCTTGTAAATTGATTTTTCCTATATCAACACAATCCTTCAGGGAGGGAGAAGGCCATTTTTAATCGACATTAATTCCAAACTTATTTAGAAAGAGAAATAATATAATTTTCTATCTTCATTTGACTAAGCCAAACAAGCACAGCTTTTCCAGTTTCCTCCCCAAGGTTCTGCACTCGCCATATATCCTTACAGCCCTTGTCTTATGAACTCTCTTTCCTTGAGCATTATAAGAACTGCACACAGTGCGTCAGGGGAGATCCCTCAGCTTTGTGCAAGACAATCAGCATACTCATTTCTCCTGAGTGCAAGATGTGATACACCCCAGGCTGATACTTGCTTTCTTCCTATCTCAAATCCATTTCACGCCCAAATCCAACATGAAGTCTGCTAACTCTGTCATGAAACCTATCACTTCTTATTCCTATTTGAAGTTCTACAGTGTTGGGGCAGGGGGTTGTTGGAGGTTTTTTCCACCTGGGAAAACAAGGCTAGAACAAGAAATCCAATTTCCTAGTTTAAGCAAACTGTGAGAAGGAACTGAATGATATTCCTTCTAGTACCTGATAATCATAAGCTCCACACACTAATCCTGATGAAAGTGTTACTAAAAGGCTTTGCATGCTAGACTTGGGATCTTCAGTGACAGTTTCTTAAGCACCTAAGTTCTGTAATAATACAAACCTTTCTGACTGCTAGATGCTTGTTTAAGCTTGATTTTCTTCCTTGGAAATTCAGCTGTGGAAAGGATTCCAGTTTAGATCTTCCTCAAAAGGCCAAAAAGCACAAGAGAAACCAAAGCACAAGAGAAGGGAACATGCTGAACTGATTACACACATGTATTCTAGGAGCAAGGGACTGGTCTTTTGTATGACACCAGACGAAGCAGTGCATGTCAGCAAAACAGATTTCATACTGTCACCAGTGCAAGCAATCTTTCCTCCTCCTATGTAATTGCTAGATCTCTTCATAAAGCTCATGTACAACAGAGCACGGGCCACCTGCCTCAGGCATACACTGCAAGACATTAGCTCTCTATATTAAAGTAACAAGTGTGAAGCTTTTTCAAGAGCATTTTCACATTTTGGTGCTGGCTGGTTAAGACACCACCACACCACTTAGGTATTCAAGTTACTTGATAGAGTAGCAAGACTGGAGACTGGAGAAAAAAGAGCAAGATCAACTAAAGGACATGAAGCTTAACCTCTTTCCAGCTCAATAAGACTGTGCATTTATTTCTGCATGATGGTGCCTGTTGAAATTCCAGTCTTTATAAACAACACTTCATTGCTGAGGAGAGGAGAAATAAAGAGCTGCATAGATTGTTACAGGCCTCATCCATCAACTTCCAGGATGCCAAAGACTAAATTTAAGGTCTTGATTTCTTACAGAACACAACGTTCCACAGCTGTTTTTGAAAAGGCAGTGTGGCATTAAATCCCTTGAAAATACAAGTGGCATTTCAACGCAGGTTCCTCCCCTTTTCAGAAATATTATATCACAAGGAATTCTCAGGCCCCTTTCCCTGGATTTGGGGCATCGGTAATTTAAGTCTGTGAACCAAAAGGCTCAATTTTGCTTGCAAGTCAACATAGCCTCATCTAGAACATCTTTATGAAGTGTGTCAAAACGCAACACATCTCCATTTTCACTTTTGCCAGGCTTCTTTTAACAGGCTTACTTTTGATTCCCTGAGCCCTCCCCTTTAATGGGCTGAAAGGTAACTTCATGGGCTGATCCACACGGGCCTTAAAGCAAAGGCCTGAAGTTGAAGATGCATTTTGGACTCAGTAAGGCCATTCATCTTTTGCTGGCCTAATTCAGTTTAGCCAGAAGGTGCATCACTCTCAGGCCATGTCTGCTGAAAACAGATTTAACGAACAGTCTTGGAAACTCAGGTCTGAAACCACCTACAGGGAACCCATAGCTAACAGGAATGGTGATAAACACCTCACTCAGCAGAGTCCTGAAACTAAACAAACCAAACCAAAGACCAGGCAAAAAACACTTCCCTGAAACCTCCCCTTCCTTTGAGTCCATTCCTTGAAGGGACACTACTCAGCTACGACTGGAGCATGGGAAGAATCCCAGGCACTTCAGATCTTTCTGCCCATGGAAGGATGGAGTTCGGAGAAGTGCCTGTGGTGCTTCACACAGTAGAAGCTCTGTGTGCTTACAGCAGATGTGCACCTTGAGTCTCACGGCAGCTTTGGCTGACACAGTCCCCAGTCAGGCAGTGTCCTCCCAAAGTTTCTGGCCCAAGTCTCATTCATTCCTGGTGATGGAACAGTTTCCTGCACTTAGGACAGCTTTTCCCTTTATCACCACCTTACAGTACCTTGTCCTTAAATTTCCACCAGGGAATGTCAGACTTCTCCAACCTTTCCCTACCACAGCCAGTCCTCCCACCCCTACAGAGAGGGTTTTAAAGCCACGGGCCCTGCCCACAGCAAGCCCATCCTTCCCTTAGGGTGAACAAAACCATATCCATGACTTCTGCACACCACATTCCCCGGCAGGTTTTGCCACAAGATGATGGAGTGTCTGTGATAAAAAAACGCTTTATGACACAGAAACAACGTAATTGCAAATAAAGGTCAAAAGGCCACATAGCATTCACAGAAAGATAAACTGAAATCCCTAAATCCCCAAATTGTTGGGCACACACAGTGACATGAATGGCTGAATCACAACTTATGAGTCTTAAATGCATGAGATAAGCTACAACATGCTTATATATAATGCTTGTGTATAAAAGTGATTTTCTTGTCAAATGCATTAGACTTGCTGATTATAGGAAACTATGATTAACATCCTGCTCATAATTTTAAAAAGCTGAAGTATATCAGGAGACATGACATTGTGTTAGTGTGGCTGTAAAAATTATTTGCCAAATATTAAGGGATGCATTTCTGAACAACTTAATACTAGAGAAGGCCATTACATTTTTTTTTTTTTTTTTGCAGCAAGCTGGTAAAGAAAAACAAAACAAAACAACAACAGCAACAAAAAAAGAAACCAAGTCAAATCCATATACATGCTATTCTGGAGTATTTGCTCAAAATAATGAGCTATTCCCAGAGAAGAATTTATAGGCATGAAACAAGCCATACATTGCAATTTTCTGCATGGCAAACGAATTACTGATATAAATGCCTACCTGGACAAAATTTATTTAAGAATTATGAATATAAAAGTAATACTAATTATATTTGAAAATGTGGGGGTTTCCCCCAAGTCCCCCCCATAGATGTGTGCCAGCTTAGACTGAGACATTTAAAATTTCATCTTGTGTTGTAAAAAGTGCTCTTTTTTCAAAATTATTGGCAGTCTGAGACTCCTAGGGCAATAAAAGCTACAAATAACATGCATTCACACTTGTTTTCAAAGCATCAGAGCCCTCCCGGTAACCCATTTTCAAATACATTTTAAGCAGTGTGTCTAGGAACTACTTTTGCCTTTAAGGGTACATTGGATACCTCAAGAGCACAACCCCTTTGACAATGCTGGAAGTCTAATAAGAAATGCTGAAGATCTTTTCACTCAAAGCTTCTTTGAAAGGAGCTTAGACGGTTTTCAGTTTCCTTTTTTCTTTCACAGAAAGAAGACAGGCCTCAATTTGCATGTGTGACTAGTAATTTTTGGATGTTTACCTTCAGATATTTTGTAAGATGTGATTTTTGAGAAGCTTAGTACCTTGTGCCCACAATAATCCTTTTTTAAGGCACTGAAAATAGAGTATTTTGAAGGCACACAAAATCATGGGCCCGTTGTGAAAATTTAGCTCTGTTTCTCAGCTTTTACCTATTCTACTTGTTTCCCATTCCCTGGTATTCACTGTTCCCTGTCACACAACTCTTGAAATTCTCTTCCTGGCACCCAAAACAGATATGCTCCATTGATAAGGACTTAATGTAAAGTAGTCCTCTCTCCACTTGATTTGCTGCTTTCCCCCCAGTCACACCTTTGGAGCTGGTCAACATGTGCCTTCAAACTAATCTTGTCAGAAACCCTCTGTTTTGCAGACCACAAAACTGGGGCAAGACACTCTTGGTGAAGAGAACACATGTGGCTCTATCAAACTCACAGCAGCTGGAACTTCCTTAAACTTCAAATGAGTTGCAATGCAAATCTACAGTATTTTCCCGAAATAGATGCAAGCACATCTTTCTCTTTTTTTCTTGACAGTGAAGACAAAACCTCTTGTCATAAGTAAATCACTCCTTTCCAAAACCAAAACTCATCCTGCTATGAACAACTGTTGAAAAAAGGCACTTGAGTCAAACACCTTCAATCACGTCTTCAATTCTTTCCCCTTCAAGGAAATGCTTGGATAAATGTATTTCTGATTTGAGAGAGAACAGTCACAGCCACCTGGAAGCTGCACAGGTTCTACATTTAGGAGCAGATATGGATCCAGCCAACACTGCAAAGAAATTCTGGCTAAACTGGGAAATGGGATGGAAAGCAAAGCTAGACTGTACTGCTCCCTGAAGTTATGAAACACTCAGATGGGTCTGCTCAGATCTGCAGCCACAACTGTCATGCACATAGGGGATTTTTTCCTTAGCTTATTCTCTTTCCTGTTAAGAACCATTGTAATTCAGACTGTGTGCTGATTTACAAACCACCACAGTCAATTCTGAGTTATTGAGGACCAATTAATTTACAGCAGTACTTCTGAGTTTTGACAGAATCCAGGAAATTTCTTTCCTCGCGACAGAGACAATGAACAAAAGATATTTGCCCTGGGACATTTTGTCAAGGAAAGACTGAAAAAAAATCCTGGCTGCAGGCAGCATGAGTGCAGCACATTATACAGCAGGATTATTGCTCACTGAGTACAGTTAGTGAGAGTGAGAAGTGAATATACCCCAGATAAATGGTAGGAAACCAGACTGAAGCTCACTAACATTTTGTAGGAAGTTAAAAACATCAGTCACTTGACAAGTCTGTTAGCAGAAGAAAAACACTTCAGTACTTAGAGTGTTAAAGAAAGGGAAAAGGAAATACTGGCTACCAAAATGAGGATAAAAGAATTTACCATCCCAGCTCATGCACACATTATGTTTTTCACAATACACTTGATTTTCTCTTTCATTTTTACGCTTTACTAAGGGTCAAAGCTTTGTGTATATAGCAAAACTAAATCATTGCTGACAAATGGGTGAAGCTGAAGGTGATTTCCTTTGTCTGCACTTGTAAGGAGAGACATCCCCTGCTCTGGCTCAGCTGCACCCTATGTTGTCAGCAACTGTCAGCAGTGGTTCGATTTAGTGCATCAAGGAGAGCCCAAACAATTTGGAAAGAATGATTTAAGCTGAGTGGGTTAAATCAGCTCCTCCAAAACACACATGCAGAACAGCCAAAGCAAGAAAAACATTTAAAAATTATTAGGAACATGAACAGGAAAACGCTGCCAGATCTGGCAGAGGGACTGAATGCATCTGAAGTCACTTAAAAGTTGTGACCAAAAAAAACCAAAACCAAACCACAGTTGACTTGTCAGTTCCCTAACTTACAGAATGTCCCATTTCTTCATCATTTTGTCAGAGGAGTCTATTATAAAGAAGGTAGTGAGAATATCAGTATGACAATTTAATTTATTTTAGATGAAAGATAATCACAAGACTTATGAACTGGAAGAAAACCAACATAGCTAATTTGAAAGGAACTCTGCCACTTGCCCTATAGAAGGCAAACCAATTAATGAAGATTGTACTGATGGTGTCTACCACGACTTTAAATCATGTCACTATTCCCTCTCACACTTTAACAGCCAAAAGAATTACAACCTGCTTGGATTAATGCAGCACACTGTCATTAGGCTGGCAATTAAATCCCATTTCTGAGATTGTGTGATCTGAGTCACCAACATCTGCAAATATCTTTACATCTTGTGTAATAGCTGGCCTCAGATCTTGATACACCAAAGTAAAAAGGCTTTTTTAATGCTTCGCACATTATTTTGGACTTACAACTTCATGATGACAGCAGCTTCTCAAAACAGCCAATGAATCAAATTTATTACCCAGTTTGTCATGTGGGATTTTCTTAATTCTAAGCCAATAGAGCAACAACAAATCAAGGTCAGTGTTTATACTGCGTGAATAAAAATTAACCATATGCTCAAAAATGGTTTTTTGACACTGAAAAGGTATTTGGTCTCAAGGACTTTTGACACATGCAGCATTCACCAGCTCTTCTACACATATGGCAGTAACTGAGAAAACACCTCAAGCAACATTTCCCTCTCATACCAGTCTGTCTGGACTTTAAAAAAAATAAAATCTGGCAGCCATTCTACTGCTTCCAACATCAGCAGTCACACATGAGAAAGACAATCCCACTGCAGGATGCTCATCCCAGGAACTAATTCAATCCCAAACAGTATCACTCAATATTTAAACAGATCAGTGGTTTCCAAATGATATTTTAGTAGTAAAAGCAGCAGCAGCAGCACAGAAGACCTTTCTGCCATAGAGGTCAGAAATGAGATGGCATGTTACGGGCTTTGAAAACAAGTCTAGCTCTACAAATCCACTGAAGCACTACCTTCTCCAGCCATAGAAGATGGTAACTGTTTTCTTCCTTAAATTAGAGCCAAACCATGGAGTATAATAAAACGTACGCCATACAGACCTAAATAAGGAATACTACCTTAAAAACTTCACCAATCTTTCACTTCTCTGAGAGCTGCTTGCAGCACTTGCCATTCCAGAAGGGCAGCCGCTTTACAACCAGGCCTCCTCAGGCACAGCCAGCAGACACACAAGCTGACAGTACCCACAGTGAAACCCCGGGGCCTTGGCTTGCAGGGCACAGCCACAGGGCTCCTGCTCCCCGCAGAGGTTGCTTTGCAGGCTGCTGCAGGTGACCCAGGGCAGCACTGAGCCAGCCCCCGCGGCCCCGGCGCACGGCCCCGGCCCTTCCCCGCCCCGCACCTCCTTGATGCGCTTCACCAGCGCGTTCTGGTCGAAGGCCACGGCCTCTGCACACTGGTGGAGGTGGTCCTGGTAGCGCAGGCACAGCTGCAGCACCTGCTGCGGGTCCAGCTTCTCCAGCTTGGTGTTGGTCGGAGACGTCTGCCCACTGAGGAGGCCTACAAAGCAAAGGAAGGCCCAGAGTTAATCTGACTGTTCATACGATTAGCTCAGCTGCAAGCCAAAAGAGAGCAGAACAAACCCAGCAGACAGGATTTATGAGGGGTGATGAAAAGCTAATTCAGAATCATTTAAAGATGTTTCAAATTTACAGCAGTGCATAGAACAGTCTGGCACAGAGCACGGCCCTCCCTGACAGAACCTAAGCAGACTCTAAATGCAGGTCCATAATGTACATCTCCTTGGTTTTCAGCGATACGGAAGTCCTGTTTTTCCTCCTCCACAAGCAATCCAAAAGTGTGAAGAATGAGCCCTCTCCTAATTTTTGTACACCAGAAGAGGAAGGAGTTGAGATCTGCATTCCCAGAAGGGCACTGCACTCATGCTATTTTCACCACACTCACACTGCCAAGACGTGATCTCTAAAGATTCACTGGTTCCCCAAAATAAACCTGAGTAAACAAATAGCCCACCTTAAGTTAAATTACTGGGGTGAAATGTCTGCATTTTGCCTACCTTGCCTTTTTTTAAGGTTCAGAACTCTTTTACCTTCTAAGGCTTTTTACACGCTCAAACACTAGCAATATACCTGTTTTTGTTTCTTTAATATGGAATTAAGATCCCTACCTACTCACATGACCAGGTTTCATAAAAAGCTCAACAAAAAGGGGCACTGGACTTAAAAGTGGGGCACTGGTAATATCCAGAGGAGCAAAACTGCCCAGAGAGATTTCTCCGGTTCATTGTTTGTTGCCTACATAATGCAACTTGAGAATGTTTGCTGAGCTCAAGCATGTGTGTGCCACACTGATCGCCTTCCCCACAGCAGCTGGAAAAAATGACGCTAAGCTCTCAAGCCATCCCATTTTTGCTATTTCATTTACTTACTTTCATTTCGTTTTCCTTCAGCATTAGCACAACTTTTTTCTTGTTGGGACACCATCTGTGACAAACTGCACATACACACAATATGCTTTTCCCAAAACATCCATCAAGCTATGTAAACTGAATTCAGTGACTGCACGCATGTGCCCTCTGGGACTCTCATTTTACAGACAGGAAAAGACATTAAAACAGCAAATGTAAGCAAGCATCACACTAAGCAATTAAAAAGTAATAAATGCCAGTTATTTGGATTGGAAAAGCTCTTCTAAGAACGTACCTCAGTGGGAAATGGAAAGTATTTTACATGGCCCCCATGCCTATTGGAAGCTACAACTGGTGGCATCGAGTTCTTGCTAAAAGCACAAGAATAATCCAGAAACCAAGACACAAGTCAGAAGTATCTTACGAATATGAGCAAGTTAAACCTTTTTGAAAACATTTTCAGACCAAGAGGAAAATAAAACTAGGACAGTAACTTCATCAAATACAAAGAAGTAGGTTTACATTTCATCAACACTCAATATCCTATTCTCCCAGGATGCTCTCAATTGGTCTCCACACAAAAACTCATCATAAATGTTACGAACGGCTGATTGAGGTTGACTTTCGTATTTAAAACTGTTGTTATGTTCACCAGTTAAGTGCATTATGTTAATGGATTGATAGTTTGTTACGGTGTTGTTGTGACACCCAGGGAGGATGGGGCGGATCTCGGGGAGAGGCGGGGTTGCCCCGCCGCTCCATCCCTTGCCGCGCCGCTCCATCCCTTGCCGCTCCGCGCGGCGGCCGGCGGGGCTGCTCGGGGGGGCCGCGCCGCTCTCTCCCTCCCTCTCCCCTCCTTTCCCCCCGCGTGGCACAGCTGGCGGGCGGGGGGATACCCAAGTCCTGCGCCTCCCATTTCGGGAGGAGGTTTTTTTTTCCTTGTCTCTCCGCCGCGGTTTGGCGCGGAGAGACGCAGAAGTGCAAAGAAGCAGATCACCCATTGGATAACGAAGAAATACAAAAAGCCACCGCGAAATCTGTGTCGTTGTACTCTTCTGGCGGCCAGCGGGAGAGTGCCCGGCGCGCTGTCCGCTTGGTTTTGTGGGTTTTCTGATTGTTATGTTTAATAAATTGTTAAATTCTGCACAGCGTGAAGTACCTTCACAATAAAAGATTTTTTAAAAAGGTAATTTTGTTTTACTGATTTGTCCACTACAATTGTGCTGCCTCAGTCAAGAGGTCAGGAGAGGAAACAAACACTGCACTATTTAGTCTCAAAACCCTGTATTAGAAACAGTCAAATTATTTTTTATGTTTTGGAGGGAATAATCTCAAACAAAATCTTAGATTCATCAGTATTAGTTGCAGATCTTTCAAATCTACTTTCAGGTAAAGTACAAAACGGTGACAGGAACAAACCCATTGAAGGAAATAAGACTTTTTAAAATTGTTTATGTTTCATGTTCTAGTGCTTCCTCAGTTCATTAATTGTGATCTTTTACAATATTATCTGGATGAATGCTCAAATAATGTTGTCAACTTGTAATATGCTGAATGTTCACATAGGAATGAAGAGTTCACTGTACATCTGAGGCACTTATCCTGTCTCTGCACTGATCAAATACATGATGCTATCAGCCAACTAATTTTCTTTTATTACTACTCTCTCACCAACTTCAAGAGGAATAAGAAAATTATATGCTGTTTAAGAGATTTAATTAACATGAAGTATGTACTTTGGCCAACTTATGCTGCTTATAAGAATTTGGAAGTGGAACAGGCCAAGGACTGTAAAATAAGCTAATAAAGAACATGCTACTTAAACTCATGTACTTACAGCCTTGTACAGGTTACATAATGCTAAAACAAAAATTAATAAACCTAAGCCTCTAATTTCCTATCCAGAAAAACACAAGCTCAAGTGAAGGGAGACATTCCCTATTCAGCTGGAATTCCTTCATAAGAAGGCAGAGGAGAAATACAATCCAGTACAAATGTTTGGACTAGGGATAAAAAACAATCATCATATGCTGCCTAAAGATAGACTATGGTATTATTCTGGGTGATGCAGCAGGGAGAAACCAAAGGAATTAGCCCCTCCAAAGACCTCTGGGGTAATGCTGACAATGCCACAGAACAATTTAGCTTATTTTCAACTTGCAAGAAAGGAAAAAGTACAGTAAACAACAGCCAAAAAAAGCCATGCAGTCTGGCAGAAACTCCCATCGTCAGAAAGTCAATCCACCATTTTTTGCTGCTCACTGTAACCACTTACTAAGCATGCCACAAATATTAACATTTCTTCCTAACATTCCCCTCTGCCCCGCTCAGGGGAGACCCCACCTGGAGCACTGCATCCAGATCTGGGGTCCCAGCACAAGACAGACATGGATCTGCTGGAGCGAGGCCACAGGAGGGACACAAAAATGGTCAGGAGGCTGAACACCTCTGCTGTGAGGAAAGACAGAGAGCTGGGCTTGTTCAGCCTGAAAAACAGAAACCTCCAGAGAGACCTTATCATGGTCTTTCAATATTTAAACAGGCTTGTGAAGAAGACGAAGAGAGACTTTTACCAGCACCTGTAAATGACAGGACAAGGGACAATAGTTTTAAAGCAGAAGAAATTTAAATTTGGCATAAGGAAGACATGTTTACAATGAGGGTGGTGGAAAGTTGGATGCCCCATCCCTGAAAGTGTTCAAGGTAAGGTTGGAAGGGGCTTTGAGGAACCTCATCTAGTGAAAGGTAGTGAAAGATGTCTCTGCCCATGACAGCGTGGCTGGACTAGATGATCTTCAAAGGTCCCTCCCAACTAAAACTATTCTATGACTTAATTAATTCACTGCATTTTATTTTTTAGCAAACCTTATTTATATTATAATAATATAATGTACTAGTAAAAGTCCCTCCTCTTGAAAATTATTGCTTCCTTCTTAAAGCCTTGTCCCACATTTTCACCTCTCCACTGAACAGGGCCATCCCTCAGTGACTGGTCTACATATGGTTTGTAAGAGGATATGAGATCACATCTGTTGCAATAACATATTTATTAGGTCACTCCTACAAGTGCCAAAAAGAGGAGAGACAGAGGTCACTGAGTGGTTCAGGCTCGCTCCTGAAACATCCAGAACTTGAACGTGGCCACCGGCACATCTCAGAGCAACTAGCCACTGGGGTACGATCTCTTCTGCACTGAGGAAACGGTGTTCCTGTGATTTCTTCTGTGGGATTATTACTCCCTGGCCCCCCAAGAGCACAGTTCTCCTTTTAAATGAAAAGAAAACAGCATCGAGAGCTTTCATTCCTTATTAAACTGAATACTCATTTTTCAAGCTGCTGATTCCCCTCCAAAGAAGGAAGCACACCAGGAATCCTCTCTGCACTGTCTGGAGCCTTGGGAAGAGTGATACTCATGTGAGGCACATGAGTGATAAAACACACTCCAGTGTGACAAGGGACAGCAGCACGGGGGGGTTGTGGTTGGGGAAGACAGGAACGGGAGAAGGGGAGAAGGCCTCCTGCAGAGCTCCAGTGCACGGAGCAGCAGTGCTTTGGCAGGCGCCAAACATTGCACAGTCCTGGCTATCCAGTTACACAGAAAACGAGGAAGACCACAGACCACCTTTGTGCCTGCCATGATGAAGAGAAGTCAAATCTCCTACTGACCCAGACACATGTGGTCAGTAAACAGCATGGCCAGGAGGTGACAAACTACTGCTGGGACAAAGAAAGAGTCACATTTCTAAAGCACAATGATGCTTCAGAAAAAACCAGCTCAATACACCAAGTATGTCGAGCATAGAGAAATATCACATATCACTACAAGGCTAGCTGACCCACAGACTTGACAAATCTGTTATTGTTTCCATATTCCTTGGCAAAACAGAGGCACATTAAAACCATTTTCCTCCTACTTAGTCATCTCCTCCTTGGTTCCAGGTCAACATACACGTCCAACAAATCACATCCTACTGAGCAGAAGAAAGCTGTTAGTTTTGAAAGCATTTTTATGACTGGAAGTGAAGTTCTTGAAGCAAAGCTTTTCACGCAACACTGATTCTGCACATATTCAGAACAAAGTACCCCACCAGAGTTATGTTCTGCTGCTTTAATGAGCAATCCCAGCAACACCTTGAGTGCTTTCCAACCTGAAAAGTATTCATATTTCTTTTCGACTTCTGTATTTCCACTTGTCAATCGCCTTTTCAACCAGTAACAGCAGGCATTACAAAGAGAAAGCCAACAGATCCAGGGTTGTTAATTTATTATTACAAACAGCAAAGCATATGATGCAGTGAGGGCTTGTTATTAATTTTAAGGCCAGATAGAGTTGCTGTCATCAGCTAACCAATATTTCTGTGGAGTATCAGAGAAGACTTCAGAAGTTACACCTTCTTAAATCAGACCAGAAGTCCACCTTGGCCAGAATACTGCTTCCAACATCTGACAACAACGGACATTTAGAAAAAAAACCCATCTTTTTCATGCCTCCCAAGTTATTAATAAAAATTTCAGGCAGAAAAGACTGTGCTCAGTGAAGCTGTGGATACTTGAATTTCACTAATCCTTTTTGAAAGGTATACTTTTATCTCCACAATATCCTGTGACAATAAGTATGATGCTTATTTACACAGCATGAAAAAAATCCTTCTCACTTGCCTTACCCTCTGTAGTTGTGCTATGACACAACAGAAGTCTGTGCAGGGTGTACTTCATTCCAACATCTTTCCTAGCTCAAAAGCCCCACTGATCAGGCTCTTGTCCCACAGATGACTTAATTTCTTTGATTACCTCTGTAATACCCTCAAATGCCGCTACCCTGAGGCCTTACTTGCCTCTATAAAAGCCAAGTCAATTCTTCTCCAGAGTATATGGGTCACACCTCTAAAAATGCAGTTGCTTTTAGAATTGCTACCCCTTTGCAGTGCCTGCTAATCACCAACACCCTTTTGAAGAGTGAACATTACAGTGTATGGCTCATGTCATCACCTCTTCCCCAAGACCAAGGTTAAATAAAGCATCAGATTCCACACCACAGTTAGCAATGGCTTGTCAGCTTTACAGAGCCATGCCTGATGGTGGTACCTGTTTCTGGAGGTTTATTATGATGGACATTACCATTTCTCCTAAAACCTCTTCTGTGAACACTTCTCATTTATCCTGGTAAAGAATGATGCTTTTCTGAAAGTCTTCTCTGAAGACAATCCCACAGACTCTCCAGCAAGGTTCTAGAGAATCTAAAAAGCTTTTATTAAGTACATACAAGTAGAAAGCCATTTTGAAGGACATTTCTGTTCTGGTTTTCTGGTGACTTCCCATTTAACCCGCTACAGTTTGTAATCTTTTGCTCTCCTAACACAAGTTTCTTTTTGCCTGAGTTTGGGGCTTTTTTGTTTGTTTTTGGAGTGTGGGTATCTTTTTGCCTACAGGTCCCTTCACACTGCTTTAACTACACTGTTTTTCCTTCTCCCATTCTTCAAACCCACCTGTACTGCCTGAAATTTATTTCAGCCATTCCTCACTTCTCTTGCTATCCTCATTTTTTAATGATACTCCTCTTCATAAAATTAATGCAAGACAGCACAATTTCTCAGCTCTTCTATTCCTCATGAATTTGAGTCAACTACAGTTACTATAGTATATAATAATAATGCAGTATACATAATAGAGCAATTTCATTTACTATTATTAAGGCAACATTAGTTTCAGCTCAAAAAAAACTAGTGTTTTTCAAGTCTCCAGGAATTTTTCTGTGTTCCAAGGGTATTTAAAAATTATCAACCCCACAACTTGCCTCATCAAGCAATTTTAAAGCTCTTAGGTAGAAGCTACCCAGTCTAGTCAGAAATGTTTATGTTCTTAAATAAAATCTGGCCTCAGCGGCCACAGATTAACTATGATAGTTGTCTTCCTTGTTGCTGTTTGCATGGGAAGATTGTTTTGCCAGTACCTTCAAGATTCCTAAGTACCATAAAAGGATCCACACAAGAAACAGATGAAATCACATCCCTAAAGACGGAGTCTTGTTTCTTGACTGTTACTGCTTGCACATATTTGGAGGCAGCAATATGTTATTAGCTGAAATAGAGAGCTCATTTCCATATATTCTCCATGCAGGAGCACTTTAATATCACCTACTGAAAAGAAAGAATTGCACACCTATGTGCAGCAGAATAAAAGGTATTAAAAGACTTGCATACAGATATGGTAATCAGATTTACAGGGCTCTTACTGACTAAATGCTTTGAATTCTAATTGTGTACTTCCTCCCTCATTCTTGAAAACTAAGAAAAGACTAAATTTTTCAGCAAAGCCTGAAGAGTTAAAATAATCTTTCTGAAGGCTGTTTTGGCTTTTTTGTGGCGTTTTTGGTGGTTTTTTAGTTGGTTGAGGAAGGTTTTGTTTGTGTGGTTTTAGTAACACCTGAGTTAGGAAACATCAACATTTATACACTCAAATTTGAAAACTCAGGCCACCCTTAAGAAAAGGGCAATTAGTAGAAGTTAATCATGAAGAAACTGAAAAATGAAATAAAAATAAAATCACTACTATTCACTCAGAAGTCTTTAAGCTGAAATGTGGATGACCACATGATCTTTTTCTCAGAGCAGTTAATTTTCTAAAAATCTCACTGAAAAAATAACTTGTACTAAAATATGTATTCACTCCAAAACGAAAGTTGGCTTTGTTGCCTGTGTATTTTTAATTCCTTTGAACTTCAGTGGGGGAGCACAATGACTGTAGGCAAACTGAATAGCTATTGTGTGAGCAAAGAACACATTTGTAGTGTTGCAAGGAATGCTGGCCCTAGCAGCAGATTTTCCCTCTACTTTGCAGTCGGTACCATGTGATCAAGTTTACTTCTGCATGGGTGACAGATGGGCTGAGGACTCTCCTCTTGTCATATCATTTAAGAGACAACTTTGCTGACCACAGAGCTCAAATGTGCTCTTCATGTGAATTCCCCACCTGGGTCTCCTGACACTCTCTACGTTATGGCCTACAAGACATGACTCACCGAGATATATAAATCACCTCTCCTTTTGTTCCTCCACCATGTGTCTTAAAAAACAACATTAAGAAGATTCAACACATTTAGGCTTCTATAAAAATGCAGTTTGCTACAATTCTAAGACAAACCCCCCACATTCTTACACATTTCCACCTATTAAGGTCACGTAACTTACATGAAAGAAACTGTGATTCAGAAGGGAGTTCATTTATTTACATTAAATGTTTGTGATACTTCTGCTTTCCTATTGAGAGTTACTGTGCTTAAGACTTACATTCTGGCAAAGATTTCTATATTAGAGCTTTCTGTCACACAGGGATGGCCACACATAACCAATAAAGGGCACAGAGTTTTTTGCACCACTGTAGTTTGCAGCTTCTCTCACATGATGACTTTTGCTCCATGCTTTGTATGAGCCATGCAGCAGTTAGCACAATGGAGCCAGATCACAACCAGGACTTTCAAGACTGCTCCAAAACTCAAATGTCCCTTAGTGAGATTAATGCCTAAATGAAACCTTCCATTTTAAAAGAAGTGAAGATGAAATCAGAAATGCCGCCTCATTTAGATTGCTAGAAACCTGAATGTCCAAAAGGAGAAAATAGTGAACCATCTGCATGTGCCGAGATTTCAGTCTGGAATCACTTAAGATGTACCTCTCTGCAAGTACAAGATTGCCCAGGGTCACACCTTCAAAAAGTTGCTGGAGGTTGCCACAAAACTAGAAGCTTGTTTTGAGGCTTCAGGTAGGGAAAAAGGTACACAATATACTCTGAAGAAAGCACGCAGCTGTACTTTGTCAACTAAAAGCAGCCAAGATCCTACTTAGTCCATCTCCCCACTGACTTTTCACTTGTAGAGCACTGCAGTAATATGGAAAAGAAGTGGTTTTGACTACACAGTTGCAATATCATATGGCAAACTTCCTGTAACAGATCTCAGAGTACAAAAATAGACACACGGGTGGAAAAAAGGACCGGGTTATTCACAGAGAAGTGGGACATGATGCTCTTGTGCTATGCAATAAACTGTATTTGCTATGCAACAGCCTTTTTTGCTTGAAAACACACCAAGAGAGACCCCAGAGCTACCACGGTCTGATCATATAAGCATGTCACATCCATGGGCTATAGCTCACCCTGTTATTCCAAGTACTCTGCAAACCCAAAAGCCAGAAGACTAACATCATCTTAAAAGATGAGGAATTGAGGCGCCAAGAGATGATTTATCTGAGACCACATGGAAGCTGCTGTCCCTTGGCCTGATGACTTCAGCGCCAGAACATCCATCCCCTTCTCTGGTCCTCAAATACCAAACACCAGTGGAAAGGCACAGAGGAGCCTCATTTCCTACAGTACCACAAAGGCTGAGCATTGACACAGCCTCTCCCACACAGATTCTCAGACATCTAATAAAGATTCTGGAAAGCCAGAGACAATTCAACGGGTTCCTCCTTCTGACTCCCAAATTCATGCTCCACGGAAGGAAGGATCCAACTCCCACCTTCCTCATCACGTGCCTCACCACAGCTCTTGCACAGAGAATTATTCACTCCACTAAAACCACAAACAACTAATCCAGTGGTTTTCTCTTTCCTCTAGGGTAGCAAAAGGAATCAGGGCACCACGAGATGAAATATGAGAGCTAGTCCCAGGAGAGGCATGAGAGAGGGAAGGAAAGGACCGAGGAGAACTTCTCTGTTTTAGCAGCAACAAGATGTCACTTCAGTTATTTTACGCGTGCAAAGCCTTGACAGAGTCTCAACTTTACCTGTCCACCCATCTTCCTTAAAATAAGGGGACCCTAACTATCTTTTGTATCTCTCTCTCGCTACAAAGTTTTCTAAGCTGTAAATGGAAGAGAAAAATGGGAGAGCAGGATCAAATAAACTCAATTTCTTTAAATAATTTTTTTTTAAAATCTACAAGCTATAGCCCATGCAACTGATGCTATTACTAGTACTAAAGAAAAACCTCACAGCAATCTTTATTTTATTTTAGGCAAATGTGCATGGATATTCATCCACATGACATAACCCATACTAGCAGAAAAAAACCCCCAAAAAACAATGTTTTGTGGTTTAGAGAAAAGATGACATCTGAAGTCACTTCTAAGCACAACAGCACCCATGTGAAGCTGGCGTACATTTGCTATTCCACAATAACCAGCCTGTGTACACACACTAACCTCAGGTAAATTCTGTGGGGGCACATACACTGTGCTGCTTTCACCAAAAGCCCAGACATGTGGAGAAAATTAACAGACAGCAATGTCAATTTACTTTTGGGCATCTTCTTCAGTTCAGGTGAAAACCTGAGAGTCTTGTTTGCAATTTATTTTCACAGCATGGCACAGAGCAAGTCTGACCAACAGGCCATTTACTAACAGATTCAGCAAGTCCAAGATTTCAGTTCTTTTCCATGCAAGGAGAAAACTGTTTAGAAACTGGCAGAGAAAACCTTCACTAAAAGAGTTCCTTTTACATAAGATGTTTTATCAGTACTTTATAATTGCAAACCAAGCACAGTGTGGTCTGGTATGATCATCATTTATATACATGAAACACACGGTTTCTATTTGGTACCTATCAACTTTTCACAGAGTCACAGAATATTCTAAGTTGGAAGGAACTCACAAAAATCATCAACTCCAACTCATTTACTTCCTATCAGTTTTGTACCATCACAATAAACCGGACAGAACAATGGCACATCGCCATAGTAAAAACAATTATGGCCATGTCATGGCCTTTGGCTATTTTTCAAGAGCACTCACTATTTAAAATGTACATTAAAGAAGCACTGTCCAAAATATACTACTGGCACATTCTGGCCACATCTACTAGGAACAGTAATTTATCTCTACCATGTGCATTCAGGAAAATATAGCAAAGAACAAGAGTAAATTTATAACTGCAGCAGAGCTGACATTTTCTACTTTATTTTCTTTTCTCACATGCAACCCAGTTTAGGCATTTTGCTAGCAATGTGGGCTGCCATTTCACAATCAATTTTAATTCGGATGACACTTTTCTTTGAAGGTTTTACCAGCGTGACTTGAAATGGCTGCACTACTCAGGAGTAGCAAAGTCCAAGCGGGACTGAGGAAACATTTGAAATTTTATAATCCATCCATACATAGCTCATACAGCATATACTTTACAGAAATTAAGAAATTGCTCCTTTTTCTTGTAACAAGTTTAACCGGATTCTCTTGTTTTTTAGGGTAAGTGGTTACCTACTACTGGCATGAAATTATAACAACTAAATTTAGGATACTGAAATTATCTAAAAGCTGAGTCGAGGAGGGAAGCAGGGTACAATACACAATTTATTTCTGACAGTATTTTTAAAAAACTAATCACTCAGCCTCAAGGGCCTTAATATGGCACCTAAAACATTTCAACAGTTACACAGAAGTAAGTGGCCCACTGTGCTCTGTATTACCTCTGTGTTTATCATCTTCTGTCAAATACTGTCAAGTGGCAAAGTGCCCTGAAGAAAGACAAAACACAACAACGAACCTTTAGCACAAAGTGTTTTAAAATTCCCAGAGGGGGAGGCGGAAAAAAACAAAGCAAACTGCACCTCCTCAGTTTACATTCCTTTTGCACTTCAGTAAATGAACTCATTAGTAAAAATATTATGAAAGAGCATCATTTCACTATTAAAACAAGCTGCTACTTAAGCAAGCTTTGAATACCTAATGACAACATTTGTGTGATCCTGTCCTTCTAGGTAACAGCAATCTAGGAGTACTGATTTTACCAGCTATAAGTAACAGCCCAGGGTCAGGAAGCCTGGGAGCTTCTTGAGCCTGACTCAAGCATGTGCACCACTTCTCTGTAGTCAGAAATAGCCAGAATAGAACAATTCGTTCATTCCTCCACTTAACCCCCTCAAAACAGTACAGCTGTAAAAACATCCCCCCTAATTTTTTATTTTTCTATATACAGCCTGCTGATGGTGTGCTCACACACAGCATGAACCTATTTCCTATGTCTGTCATGGAAAGTATCAGTCATTTTACAGCAAAACTTCACCATAAAGGTTTTAAATACGCGGCAGGTGGAGTTTTGCTCATCCTAAATCACATCTCCCTCAAGGTACTTATAAGGTCCATTACAAGACCTATAAAGGCTTTCCAGCTGGAAAGCCTCTAAGCAGTTGGAAAAGTCCCCTATCCCTGCTAAAGACACACTCTCAGAACTACATCCTGAGTAGATCTTGGGGTGCTCTGCCACCAAAAATGGAATTAATCTTGTTGCTCTGCCACCCCTCCTTGCCATTCTTGTTCCAGTTCTGGTTCTCACTAAGCTCCTGCACAGATGGATTCAGCCCACCAAGCTACCCAGAAAACTACCTACTTGTCATTCCTGGATTCTCCTCATCCCACTGAGCCAAGCTGGCTGACAAGGGGGCCAACAAGCCTCAGAAGCAGCGCAAAACACAAAGCCATAGGTATGTCCTCCCTCCTCACAGCTGTTAGATTGACTCTCCCACTCTGGGGATGATCTGGAGACAGACAGACAGACATTCTCCCACAGTCTGGGGCAGAGTCTGGCATGGAAACTTATAAAAGCACCTCCCCAAGCACAGAATTCACTCTTGGCATCATCTTCCTGCACTGTGAGAGAAAGAAAAATACATCATGTTATGGATATGTACAGCACTGGAATACCACCAATGAGAGTAATTATGGGACACGAGGACATACTTATACCAGATGCTCCTAATACTAGAAAATAGTCACAACAGCCAAATAAATCTAAAAACACTGAATAGTTACTCAGCTGCTGAGTTTAATATTAATATATATACATGCCCATAAAGCTCACTTTGTCTTCATTGAAACAAAAACTTGGTTTGTGACACTGACAGCAATTAATTCTGCAGCTATTAACAGAAAGTAGCTGTTCCAGATGATGTTTTTGTATCAGGTCCTGCACAAACACCTCCACTTTTGCAGTGATTTTAGCACTGCTTTTTCAAACGACATAAAAACAGGCTGAGAGGTAGATTTCAGGAAAGGCCACACATTTTTTTTAGTTTGTAGGGGAAGAATTTTGATCATCAGGGAACCAGTAACCACAGGAGTGATGACAGAAGAGCCATTTTTTGTTCTGAAATTATGAAGCATTTCTTGTTCTTACTAATATAAATACATGTCAACATGTTGACGCCACATCTCCGCTCTAACAATAAAAGTCTAAAACCAAAAAATGACAAACTGTGGTAGTGCAGACACATATGCATCTCTTCTTGGATTGGGGAAGAAAAGAATAGGAAAACCAGCTCCACAGAAACACAAGCCACAGCAACATGTCACAGCACCTACCTCCTCAACTTCTTTAAAATTAAGGTATAAAACAATTTAGAACATGCTAGAACTTGAAAGTCCAGAGCTTTGACTTTTTAAGATTCTCCTAAAAATTCACCAGAACCCTCAATGTTTTCATTCAACTCTGTAGTTAATGAATGTGTGGGTTTTTTCCCCTTCTTATGACTTAATTTAGGAGAGGAGGGCAGCACTTGCAGCAGCAGTTAAATGATTTGTTTGATTTTGATAGCTTTCACCAAAGGAGCAGAACATGCAACAAACCTGATTGTTCCTCCTTCCCAAGTTAAACTGCCTGCACTTATCAAAGGCTCCAGCCAACACAAACAGAACAGCTTTTTCTTTTCCTTGCCCAGTGTGCCTTGAAGGCTGGTGCACTGTTCTTTGCTCATGCCCGGAGCCGAGTCACTGCAAAGGTCTCAAGTGTGCAGAAGTCCAGTAAGGTCATTCACCAGAGCACACTCCAGTCTGCCCCATCAACACCACACTAGCCGAGGATTCTGAATGCTCTACAGGGGCATTCATACAGGGGATGATGAGCAGTAGGTGTTTCAGTATAGACAACTCACAGATTAGAAGCTATTAAAGATTTCCCATGGTTTTTTTTTTTTGTTTTAGAAGATTCTTTGTTTTGTTTCTAGAAGCAGTTTTTTCTAGAACTGTTCTATCACTACATCCTACTCATCATACCTACATCTTTTCTGAGGTGGTTTCCAAGACTGCTCACCTTCAAATTCACCAGACACCTACCAGTTGTTACTCCTTGGCTTCAGAGTGGTCCCTATTGAAAGGCAGCTTTCACTGTTCTGCTGCCTATGTGGTGTAAGCCTCTTTTTCTACAGAGAAAACTCTGCATTACTTGAAGTATAAAATATGAAGAAGCTTTAAAATAAGGACATACAGAGACTGAGGGTGAGGGGATGTCCTTCTAATTCATTGGCCAGGCACAGAAACTACCAGAGGTCACAAAAGCTGAACTTCTTTATTCAAGCAGATACTCCCATTGAAGCCAAATGAGGTTTTGTTGAATGAGGACAGGAATAAGCCTGTAGTACACTCTGGACTGGGAGCAAGTCAAAGCAAATTACGCAACAGCTGTCAGGAATCTGTGTACAGGTCTGCAGAGCCACAGTGTAGGAGGGGCCCTGGTGCATCCTTAACTTTTGTCTATTTATGTCCCAGCACTGAGACCCCTTCCAACAAAACAAGCCATGCTTGAATAAAATTTTATTAGAACAATTTATAGCAAACAGCTCTCTCCTCCTCTTCCTCTTTCCCCTCCCCTCCTTCCCACCCTTCCCTCTCCTTCCTCTTGCTGTGTTGTTCTGTTTGTGTGGAAAAAAACGAGCTCCCACCCTTGCCAAGAGTGACATCAACTCATTCTTATCCGGTGATGTCCAACAGAATCTTCCTCTGATAAACATTTGCTCAGTGTCAGAGCCCCAAGGTTACTGGCTGCGTTTTGTTTTCATTGTCGTTTGTTTTCTGACACTTTGCTGCTCCTTATACATTAAAATCCTCGCCCCTGCAAGTCTTCGACCTGGAGCCGAGTGAGGCGGTGAACAGGACATTCCTCGCTGCTTACCCGGGTCTCCCACCACCCCCTTCCCCTGAAACAAGAGTCTGTTTGTCTCTCTGTGAACAAGAAAAAGCTGATACTGCAGAGAAGGAAAAAAAAAAGGAACAAACATATGCAAAAAAATTCAGGAGTGCAGACCTATGTATTTTTAACCTTAGTTTTCTTCTATTTTTTTTTTTACAGATTTTCTTCTATCCTTTCCTAGCATGCTCTAAAGTTAGTGAAGAGACATAAGTGATTAAAGGGCTGGTGTACCTTCCTCCCACCTGATGAAGAACCTCAGATGTTTTCCTCTTCTCCCCTCCCTCCTTTTATCCATCCTCTCCTCACAAGCCACCAGCTTTCTGGAGAAAAGGGAAGCAAATGATCCTTCTCCTGGCATGCTCCCCATTCCCCTTACTCAAGCTGACATTTATCTGAAGTACATCAACCTGTGCCTGCAGACAACTAGTGCTGAATGAAATGCATTGCTGCCTATCCCAGCAACATGGAACTCATGGACAATATTAAAGCAAGGAGAAAATTTTGACAAAACCTAAAGGGTTGAGTAAAGGTTAAGAGCCCTGAAATGTCTAGCAGTGAATAATGACTGGAAACAGACACCTTTTACCCTGAGTGGCTCTTACATACAACTCCATCAAAGGGAAAGCCCTGTACAAAAACTTCAACTTACAGGATAATGGATACGTTGCAACTACAACTGCATCCCTCCCTGGGTCATCGAGGAGCAAGAAAAATCCATTTGTACAGTTATCCAGAAGGAAAGGTCTGCTGTAAACGGAAGATGTTCTGCTAGCACCGACCTACTGACTCCCACTTTTCTAGGAAACCAATCCTAAAACCTCCTCCAGTGTTCAGGAAAAGGTTGCAGCTGTTCTTAACAGCTCGTGAAAACAATGTTCTTTTAGCTTATATGTGTGAACAACAAGTACCTTCAGAAAGAAAGTGAAGAAAATAAATTTAGTTTTGAGTATTACCACGAACATATGCCAGCCGTACTAGAGCATTTAGAAGTATCAAAAAAACCAACATAGGAAATTACTCCCTGCCCTGCCACCATAACTTACAGGAGGCTGCTGGAAGGAAGAAAGGCAAGATGACAACCTGGCTTCAAGCAAAGCACAGGAATCCAGTGATTAGACAGGCCAGTCAACCTGTCCTTGGGTTCTTCTACCTTTCCAGTTCTCAGTGGTGTCTCTAATATCACTGCTTTCATAGAAGTAGGCAGAGTACAAGTAACAGTCATAGTCAAGGTCAGGTAAGAAATGTGTTCTCAAACCATGAGGAAGTAATATCCAGGCTCTCAAATTAACTTTAATCAACAAACGAGGCATATTTTATATCAATTTTCAGTGAGAAGGCTGTCATCTTTTAGAGCGATGTTTTGGAAGATCAAGGTCTTATTTCCTCTTTTCATAACAGTTCTTTTGAAACGGTAAAATATTAGTAGCAGCTGAAAAACAAAGTCATTGAATACAAATTTCGCAAAGTAGTGAGCTTAATCTTATTGGGATCCCCCCTCTCCTTCCAATAAGACAGCCAGCCTAAATAAATGGAAGTTCTCCTCTTACCTTGAAGGCCTGATAAGATGCTACACCACTACTGCAACGGACTGCCCTCAAGGTTATCCTGTCCCTTTCCATGACTAAACAGGCAGGCAGATGCACCAACATCTCACACAGAAACACTACAAACCTGTAACCAAACATGAACAAGCATGCCATAAAAACCCTACACAAACAGAAACAATACACACCAGTCTTAAAATACAATTTCAAAAAAAGACTGATTTTTCAAAATACACAAAGAACATTTTTAGCACAGAATTGCTTACAAGCATTTGCACTGAAACATGTCTTAACACAGTGTCCAGACAGAGCTTGGGTGGAGAAGGGGGGAATGTTTTTGGAGGGATAGGAGCATATCCATTTGATGTTAACTCATCAGTGGTTGCTTTGCCATCCTAAAGGTGAAACAAGCCTTGGCTGACAAGTAGGGATGCAGCTCTGTAGGAAACCTGGGTGTCAAGTCACATCTGTACTCATTTTAGGGTTGAGTTCTTTTCTAGCGTATCCTTATTTGTGGTATTTGAAGCATGGGAGTATTTCCAGTACCCAGAAATAGGATGTTTGGTCACAGAAATACTGACAGGAACACAAATTCCCAAACGACCTTGACTATAATTAACCATCTAATTTTAGTGGCATTTGGCTGACCAACACCTCCCTGGCTGGTTTGTTTCAACAGATTGACTGCAGAATTTGCCAGAGCTGTCCTCCAGTAGGATACATCCCATGCAATAAGGGAGGTGAGAGTTGCAATACAGGAATTCATATGCCTGTGAACAAAATAAACACTTTTCTTTTACAACAGGAATTAAAAAACATATAGCAGTGCAGTCTCAGGGGTTTAATTAGCTTCAAAGGAGCCCTGATAACAAGACATCAGAAGCTTTTCTTTCAACAAAACCAATTAGTATCAATTGAAACAGAACCAGCTGAGATAAACATGTATATAACATGCATAACCTTGAGGTCCACAATGACTAATAATTAAGTACTGGACCATTTCCCATACTCAAGAGAGAAAAGTTTGTATAAATCAACAATAATCAAAGGAAAGTTGTTCTCCTATGGGGACAAGAAGGGTTTGAATCCAGTACATTTATTTCAGCCAGTTGTCCTTGTGAAACTGAGCCATGGCACGGCTCAGGTTTTCTGTGCAGCTTTCTGAGATCTCCAAACAAGATTGTGAACTTTTCCTTCCTAACATTTTCACTTACTTTCCTCCAAAAATCAGTCCACGTTTCCAAAGTCTCTTACAAAGGAAAAGCTAAACCACAGCTAATTAGCAGAACTCCCACCCAAAACTGTACTTATCCACCTCTTTTCCTCTCCCTGCTCTTTTGTAATCTTCTCTCTCTGCCTCTGCATTACTAATTCTTTTTAATCTCCTGTTTCCAGAAATATTTACCTGGACCTTTAATTAGGAATGGTTTGATGGATCCTTACTTACTGATACAGATTTTAACTTCATACAATGTCTAAAGTCACTGGAGAAGTAGAAAAGTGAGGTGGAATGAAATCTGGCTGAGCTGCCAGGCTCCGAGGGTTGTGGTAGGTGGAATGAAGTCCAGCTGGAGGACAATTGCTGGTGGTGTGACTCCAGAGTACAATACTGGGGCCAATACTGTTTAACATGTTTATAGATGACCTAGATGAAGAGACACAGCCCCCTCAGCAAACTTTCAGATTATACAGAATAGCTGATAGCACCTCTGCCATGCAGCGGCACCTTGACAGGCTGGAGAAATGTGCTGATGGGAATCTTATCAAGTTTCACAACAGAAAATGCAGAGCCCTGCACCAGGGGAGCAGTCACCCTGACCACCAGCTCATGCTGGGGGAGAGAGCAGCCTTGCAGAGAAGGACTCACTGACACACAGCAAGCTGAACATGAGCCAACAGCAGCAGCAGAGGCAGTCAAGAGATCCCGGGCTGCACAGGGAAGAGCTGCCAGCAGACTGATGGAACTGGTCCTTCCATTCTGCCCAGCACTGGGAGTCACCTCTGCAGTGCTGTGCCCAGTGCTGGGCTTCCCAGTACAAGACAGACATGGACATGCTGGCAACAAGTCCAGTGAAGGATCATGGAGATGATTAAGGGGCTACAAATCTGTCACACAAGGGAAGGCTGAGCGAGCTGGAACTGCTTACCTTCAAGAAGAAAAGGCTTGGAGGGGAATTCCATCTATGATGAACACCTGATGGGAGGCAGAAAAGAAGGAGAGAGGCTCTTCCCAAGTATGCAGTAAAAAGTAAGAGGTAGTGGACAAAAACTCATAACCTAAACTGAAACGCATAAACATAAGCTTCTTTTGGTTTTCTTTTGGTTTTTTGTTTTCTTTTTTTTTTTTTTTTTACTATGAAGGTGATCCAACAGTGGAACAGGTACCCAAAGAAGCTGGGGAGTCTCCATCCCTGGAGATACTCAAAACACAACCAAACAGGGTCTTGGGCAACCCATTCTTGCTGAGCTAGCTTTGTACAGGGAAACTGGACTAGGCTGTCTCCAGAGGCACCTTCTGCAATTCTGAGCAATGGGCAAAGACAAATGTTAGAGTCTTTAAGGGCACTGATGACTTGTAAACAGTGCCTATGTAATCTCTGCTACTCTTAAAGAACATCATAAAACTTCTCAGCACATTACCCCTTTGCAGTAGGATCATACTGTACCCTTCCAACAAAGAGTTACACGGAATTGCTACCAGAACGGAACTTTTAACTTACATCCAGCTCTAAAGCAGTGTTTGCATCCTGCCTCTTTTCTTCCACCTGGTTAATGCAAACTGGTCAAATGCAGCCCGGGTTAGAGAAGCAGCAGCAGCAGCAGCAAGGAGCACACCATTTGCATGCTGCTATACGGCCATCACTGCCCGCAACCACAGAATGCACATTCCTTATAACATGAAGGAATGCTTCTGAGAGCATTTCAAATTCATTCACGGGGCCAAATTCCTTTCTTAGTTACTGAGAAATGGAGCAAGCTCACTGTGCCCAGGACATGAATTTCAGGCTATTGTAATGACTGTACATGTGAACTTGTGTACGGACCCATCCTACACGCTGAGACTCAGTGCTACTTCCATAACTGCACTGCAAATTTCAGGACATGTAGTACTTTTTCTTTCAGCATTAGTGAAGTTATAGGACTGTCTCCTGTACTTCTAGACACGCTGGCTGCAGAGAGCTTGAAAACATATGTTCTTTCCATACTTCTCCATTTGCCTTCTGATTTTTGTCTACAAAGCAAAATGTCTAAGTGGCAATTTTTGTGGTTAGCATGCAACTCTTCAGTGGCTGATAAAAACAACTATCATTCAACTGGAACACTTCAATCCACATTAAGTCTTTCCTTAGAGAGAACTAAGGTAAACACAGCCATTTCAACTTACAATTTCTGTGATGCCCACGTAAGTTCTTCAAAATCACGCACGATTATCATCCAAACTTGTCGTACATAGGAACACTCCCCCGAGGTTGCACAGGAGCAAGCTACAATTCCCCCTCCTACATGAATCATGCACTTCCTGCTGCCTGCACCCAGCTTCAACAATAGTACAGAGCTTGTCTTTGCAACACGAGCAGCTTCACCCTCACCTCTTCCAAGCAAAGGGCATGAAGCCCTGCTCTGGTCCTCTTTACCAAAAGCATTCCAAGATCTACGACTGAAACCCACTCCTTTGCCTCATTTAACCCAACCTCTCCCCTCCCAGATCACACCAAACTTCACAGCTGTTTATCTCCAACCTACTAGAATGCACTCTCTTCTCCACCAGACTAACACCACAAAACACATTTGGCAGGCTCCATTGGTTTTGTGACCAGAACACTGTCATGTCTCAGTACAATTTAAAAAGGAGAAGCAAAGTCTTTGAACATTTTGCAACAGTACCATCATTTCTGTGCATTCTTTAAGCAATCTGTCCTGGTTTAACCAGGTGGGGCAGGAGTTGAGAAGTTTTGTCTGCATCCTCCAGGTTTCACTGCAAGAGTTCTATTTGAGAGAGTGATGATCTCAGCAGAGGACCTGGAAGAGAGGAAGCAGTTTGCATCCCAGACATTGACCTTCACCCAGCCACTGCCAGATACCAAGACAGGTTGGAAACACAGGAAACCACAGGGCAGAAAACCCTTGCTCTTGAGAAACTAATCACTCCTCAACTATGGCTGCAGCACAAAAATCACAGTGTAAAGAAACGCAGGTTTTCTTCTTTAATGATACTATATTGAAGGTACCAATGTCTTTGACTCATGTCACTGAAATGACTAAAAAAGTGGTAACTTTCCCTACAGCCAAATGTCAACTTCTCCACAACTATCAGATCATATGCTGCAAGGCTTCATTCACTCATTCATCCATGGTGCTGTGTACACCCTAAAATCCTGGAAGTTTCTTTCCATCCTATTGTTATTTTCTAAGAAAAATTTTTAAAACTGGTAGGAGCAAGGTGTAAAATCCTACTATTTACCTATCAAGAAATTATATTGCTGCTGTAGAAAACATTAATGAGTAGCCCTTGACAATATCACTGCCCTTGTTTGCAACAGGTCTTTCCAGCAAGCATAGGAAGAGGATCAAAATTCTGTCCTTTTCATTTTTATCCAAAAGCAATGGAATTAACTCATAGGAATTTTTTTACTTATTCCCTTTTCTCTTAAAACTGGCATCAATATAAATAAATAAATCAATAACCTCTGCCAGATGAGGACAGTTCATGGAAGCCTAAGCTCACTTAAAATAAAGGTATAAAACGCCCAACTTGTTTCTGCTTTGAATTTGTTTTTAAGATTGCTGGAAGAAGCACTGTATCTCAGCATACAAGGTAAGCCAATTTAAGCCAAAGTTACTGTCCTACATCCCCATATACAACCAGTCACATTATACTGACCTCTCCTCACTGTTGCTTTTACAGCTAGATAGAAAGCTAGTTCAGGGAAATAAGATGGAGAGAAACCAGTGTTATTTTAGAGAGGGTAGGGTTAAGTTTTCAGTTGGCTCAGCTCCCTGTCTGGCTGCATGAGAGGCAAGGATAACACAAGGGAGTAGGGAAAAGACTGCCTTCAACCAGCTTTAAGCTCCAACTGAGCTTGGCGAGCCAGCTGGAACATCAGGAGATGAAACCTGCTCTGCTCATGCCACTCCCCAAAGAGCACTGCAGTGCTTGAGGTGTGTACAATGCATATGTTTAAAACTAAAAAGCTTTGTGAAGAGGTACGAGTCAATGCTGAACAAGCAGGCAAAGCTACGAAGCCCAATAGTCTCTCGCAAAAGAGACAGGCTGAGGTGTGGGGGAAGTGCACAGCCTCCGCTCAGGGATGCACTTAACAACTTTATTAGCTGAGAATGATTCTGCCCCATTGCTCTGGTTTGAGACTTCCTGACACTGCCTTGCACTGCCTAAAAGTTAGTCCCTAACACCCAAATCTCCTCCTTCCCAAGGCAGTTTTTGGGTGTTCATAGCAATGGTATTGCTGCTGAGGGTGTTCGCATCTTCCCTTACCACAAGCAGCCCTCCCCTAAAATGTATAAAACCAAGAGGTTGTAACTGCATTGCAAGCCAAACCTGCAAATTTAATTTTCCCAGTTCCCCAAAATCCTCAGGTGTAGTTTTCAAACAGAGAACTGCCGAAGTGGATCATAACTAGAGGACTGACTAGTACTACATCGCACCCTAAGAGGAATTAAAAATATTAATCACATTAATACACCTTAACAGGAATATTAGGAGCTCAGGAATCAGCAGAGGACAGGTAACCTCACCTAATACCTAGAAACCAGCACAGATTCAAAAACATAAGGTTTGAGACTTCCTCCAAAACATTTGGTAATCATTTATTCTGACAACTCCCTCTATTCCTAACGCCTAAGCAAACATCCAACTCCTTTTTGAACGTTGTTAAATTCTTGGCCCCGGCAACATCCTGTGGTTGACTGTTCCAGCATCTAATTGCAATTCCTAACTTCTGGAGCCGCCTGACGCGGTCTTTCTCACTTGAGCACTGAGCCCGCTCCACCCACGTGCAAGCAAAGAATGTTCCTGATAATCCTACTGAATACATCTGCTTCAGAGCAGAGCACTGCCCCAATGCAGGTCTGCACCAGGCCTCCAAAACCCACGTATTAAACTGCCAGGAAATGTGGGAAGGCCAGAAGGAAAAAGCCTATGGCAGACTAATCCCTGCAGCAGTATTTGGAAGAAGCACTTAACCACTCTGCTAGGCAAAAATAAATAATGCAAAGGCAGAAAACAGGACAGCTGAGTAAGAACAGCAAAATATTTGAGCAGTTCACAGCAAGAACATGCTCTGGTTTCATCAGAGCACACGTGAATTAAAAGAGTGTGCTCTTGTACCACAGCAGTCACTCGAAAACACAGACCAAATGTGTCAGGCACATACACAGATTCATGTTGTATCATCTCCTCCCTTGCATCCTGTACATCAGGGAGTCCAACTGTACTGGCCACTTTCCAGAGTGAAATCATATAGTCTGCTATCAGCACTATGAATTTGTATTTCCAGAAAATCCTGATGTCATAGCCTGAGAGCAATTATCAATGAAGAATTATTGATTTTAATGTCAAGTTGTGCAATCACTGAAGAGGGGGAAGAAATAGAAGAAAACAGCCAAAAATGAACAAGCTATTCAATGACTTTAAAACAAAAAAGAATTAGTAAGAGTCTTTGATAACCAGAACAACTGCATCATGGCCA
Organism: Orthonyx spaldingii; assembly: GCA_013397795.1. Classification (NCBI taxonomy): domain Eukaryota; kingdom Metazoa; phylum Chordata; class Aves; order Passeriformes; family Orthonychidae; genus Orthonyx; species Orthonyx spaldingii. Next base: position 382,876 of record VZTJ01004680.1, on the reverse strand, counting down.
GAAAAAAAAAAATCTAATTTTATTCCACTAGAGACTTATTATTGGGTCCAAATTTCCTGCTGTAGTTGGTTGATAAAAATCAAACAATTCCACTGAAATGGACAATATACATGTGGCTGACAGTATAAATGGCCGAAATATGAACTTGTAGACCTATTTTACTCAGCAAATGCTGCAATCAGGTATGGGAGCCATCGCTTCCTCTAAAGGTATGGATGCACCCTGGAGTTCTGAGCAGGATCAGCACAACATGGGTGCCATGGGATGCCTGTACACACCTGCCAGGCTAATGCCATCAGGGAGCTAAATCCTCTGTGAAACCTGATTCCCACCAAGAGATAAACATGAAAATCTCTTTCACCACACCTGGAGACCACGGTTTCATGGCAGGTTAGGTGCCAGCATGTTTCAGCACATGATCCAAACAAGCACTGGCACCAGCACAAAGTAAAGGGGAAAGGGACTGGGTCATCAAACTGCAACACTCAGTACCAGAGGAGCAAAGCCTTGGCATGAAGCTCTGTCAGCTCCCTCCTAATGGCTCATTACTGTCACAAGGGGGTGGTGGCTCTGCATCCACCTCCTCTCTTGTACAAACCCTGGCACGTGCCTGACAGAGCAATCAACCAAACCAGCTTATTAATGGTAGAAAACTAACCTGGCACAAAAAGAGTTCTCTGCCATGGAAGCAACACAAATCAGCTTCACACGGGGTCAGATGGATGTCAGACTCGGTGAGGATGGAGGGACATGCCAAGGAGGAACGTGGGTGGCTTTATTCTCCTCCTTGGACAGGAGGCAGCTATTACATCAGCTCGAGCTACATTGTGTAACTTGGCCCTGAGGAGCCAGACTGTCTCACTGTGCCTTGGAGGGGACATCAGCCTCTCCAGGCAGAGTGTTCCCGTTATGTACAGAACCGCTTTAATGTCCTCCCATCCACAGTACAGGCAAATGAACGACACGAACCCTAGGCACAACCTGAACAGAAATAGTGAGCAACAGTCCCCATGGTGCCCATCCTACAGGCAGAGCCCAAGCCAAGCACTGTCCTCACACAGGCCAGAGAAATTTTGCCTTCTGCAAGCTTTCAGAGCAAATACCCTTTAAACCTTCAGTTCTTCAGTGACTGGCTCACTTTAATATAGGGCTATATGAATGCAAGGCAGCAAATGTCATTTTGATAGGAATCAAATGCTAATTTAAGAAGGAAAAAAAAGGAGAAAGAAAGAAAGAAGCTTGTTTCCTTATTTTACTTTTCCATATCCTCCATGAGGCGTAGTTAACCAGGTGTGGCCAAAACCAAAACTAATGCATCAGTCTGATCCCTCCATTAAGAAATGATGAATCTAGAACATTTCTGAACTATATTCCAGGCATTCTCTCCACGCAGGGATTGAGTCAGCCATGCACTGGATAGCTGCTCACTCAGATAACAGAGAGATTGTATTCACTTTGCAGAAAGAGCTTCCTTTCAAAGACATGAGAAAACAACTATGCAATGACTGTTTATTTGCATTTTAAGCAGGGGACAGTGAAAACCCAACTGTGTTTTGAACAGTCACACAAAAGGGACAGATAGTCACTGAATAAATGACTGCAGTGGTTTAAGATGTTCTTAAAAGTAAAGTGTTTGTTGTTTTTGGTTGGGTTTTTTTTTTTCTTATTTAACTGTTCCCAGAAGCAGAAGCAAAGCACATTACAGGAGTCACCTTTATGTATTTCAGGGTACAGTCACCTGCCATGTGGCCCACGTGACAACCAGGAGCATAAAGCACTGGAAGCTCCACATCTGCTGCAACTCAAGACACCAGAGATATTTCTGTTATAAATGACTTTTTCTCATTTCGAGTTGTACGGGTTTGGGTTCCAGGTTTCTCGGTTCGGGTTGTACGGGTTCGAGTTCGGGTTTGGGTTGTGAGGTTTGGGGTTAAAAAGGGGATGCCATGAGGGTGGGCATCAAGGAGGCGGCGCTGAAAGCAGAAAGGGACACCAAAGGGGGGCCACTGTAACCCCTGCAGATTGACAGCACCACAGATCAATCATCCATCGAGACAGCGCCATGGTAACGACAAATCACTCGACGCCCCATGAGGCAGAAGGTGGACCCTAGACACAAGCCAATCCGAAGTTTAGTGGCAGGAAAAATCAGCCAATGGACAGTGGACTTGGGGGAAAACCAATTGAAAAGGGCAGATGGGTATATAAAAAGGACACACCCAGAGCAGACTGTGTCCTTCTCATGTAGTGGTCTGCTGCAGGGAGAAGTACCTCTGCCTCGGTGAGGAGAAGGGCTTCTCCCTTCTCGTAGCTCCCTGGGTTTGTTGCTTTTATTAAAACCAGTTAACCTTGCTCAACAGTGACTGGCCTCTCTCGCGTCCACTACACTTCCACTACTGGGATACCACAAAGGGTTTGTGGACAGGGGTCTTTATTTTACAACTGTTTAAAGACATTAGTAAAACCAAGTATCCAAAAACCAAAGGATCCCAGTATCCTTAATTACTCTTGAAAATATTAGCATTTACTTTTACAGTAAGCTTGTACACAGAAGTCTTTTGAAAATCTCTTTCTACAAGGAACACACACGTCTAGCTAGCAACAAGGCTTACTTCTACTAATACCTAAACAGCCAGAACAAGATAAGCCATGGAGTCTTGGTCCATCTGCTCCAGTGCTTGGAAGATTATCTGCTTTTCTGCATCCTCCAGTGTTTCATCCAACATGTGTGTGTGTGTGTAAATATACATACACACCCCCTAAGATGCCAACATCACAAAATTAAAAAAATGTAAAGATTTATGCAAAAGTTTTATTATATCGTATTTATAAGTTATTCCACCTGAGGAACATGTTTCTCAATACAGAACTGCTTCCTAACACAAACCTATGGTTATTATCCCAAAGCAGAGGCACAGGAGTTAAGTACAAACCCACTTCACATAGTTTTAAAACAAATCCATTAGCTACAGCATCACCTTTAGACAGCATCATTAACTGTAGAACAAGAACATGCCTGAGGGCAAGCATATTTAGTATCGTGGCAAACTCTTCGATGACACTTCAGAAGAGCAGAGCCCTCTGGGACTACAGCAAATAATTGCCTTCTACATTGTAAGAACAAAAAAAACCAAGAAATAACCATTAAAAAAAAAAAATATCAATCTAACATTTTTTTTCTCCCTTTTCAGGTTTGGGCAGTATGCCCTCCTGGACAGAAGAGATCTGTCCTTATAATGTCACTTCGCAAGAGAATGAGAACATAAGGCAGTGAACTAATATGTACATTTTACAACTGGTCCATCCCTACCTACATTCAGGCAACAAATGTCTTTAAAATCTTGAAGTCTGTGACAGAATCATCCTACTGTGAAGTGTTTTCAGTGAGGGCACAACAGTGTCCTTCCAAGGACAAGAATACTGAGGTGACCTTCCTAGCTCAGCTCCAAATCAAAAGCTGCTACAGTGAAATTGAGGCCATTTAGAATATTAGGGCCTATTGTTAAGTGGCTCTGTCTTTTGCCCCATGGAGCATAGAGTTAAAGAAGAATAAGGTAAAAATAAAATGTTGGCACTGTCACTTGTCTTACTGCTTCCTAATGTACAGAAGTTTTGATGATCCATTTCTGCTTAATGGTAAATATTTATGGAAACCAAAACCAGCTATTTAACTTTTTTGCTTTCTACTATACTCAGAAATCCCAGGTCTCATTTCAAAGGCTCACCACTGAAAACCAAAGCCAAACAATAAACCTAACCCAACAAAACCCAACAAGGCGCCTAATCTGGTAAGAAATCATCTGTCTTGACCCAAAATATCAGCAAAACTTGAGTTTTTAGGGCACTGTAATGTAGCATATCTCCATTTCCTGACCTCTGTTACAAGAGCAATACCTACACCATCACCTGTGAGGGAGCAGCTCGGATGAGGACCTCCTCCAGCTGCAGCAACCCTGGCTCTGAGTGACCCTGGAACTACAGGGAACTCCACAGGGAGCAGCTGCTCCTTCCCCAATACACATCCTAATGCAAAGTCTTATTTTAATAATAAGGCTTTTCAGGTAGGCCAGACCTAAAACGTCACTGTAAAGAAAAAAAGTACAAAGGAAGAAGAACAACACATGAACACAGGAATACTTCAGCTCTATGATCCTTAAGGATTGAAAGAATGTTCATTCCTTTCATAAGAAAAAAATTGATAAACAAGAGTTGAAGTTTAGTATAAACATGAGGTAAGACACTATTTAAAGATCATTTATTACATTTCCTGTGGAAGAAATACAGAATTTTCTTTCAAGCTTAGTATTTCTTACCAGTGTTTCATGACCAACATTTTGGCTGGAACAAGTCTAGTGTGTGAAATGAATAAAATTAGTTACAAGGTACAGTAAACTCCAAACTTTGATTACTGAGACTCAAGGGGAAAAAAGGTATTTGCACACAACTCCGTGCAAGTGAGCACATCCTGGCTTAATTTCAAGAGAAAATATCCCACAGCTGAGAATCCAAGGTAGGATAGCAACAGCTCTGACCAATGTTTAATGAAACAGTACTTAAGATCTCACCAGCAGAACTCTCCTCCCTGAAATTACAGACACAGTTCTAAATGGACAACAGAGTCAACGGTGCAGCAAGTTTGTGACTGGAGACTTTACCTTACTTTACCACTACACAGAGGGAGTAGAAATGTACTGACAGAACAGCCAGCATCAGTGAGTTAAGGCATATTACAACCCAGAACTTTGGCACAGATTCTTTTCCTAGTGCTCAAAAGCCCCTTTGCTCACTGCATCTCACCCCATGTTACTTCTGCTTTCTTGGCTGTGCTTGCTCCACCACAGCGTGGCATCAGGCACACAGCTCTGTGGCTGAGAAGGGAGGCAGCAACCTGTCTGCCCCTCACCCCACCTGCTCCTCAGCTGAAGTAATTCCAGCCAGAGAAGAGCAGGGTGAGAATATGTGAGAGGAACAGCCCTGCAGACACCAAGGGCAGTGAGGAAGGAGAAGCAGGAGATTCCCCTGTGTCCCTGCAGCCCATGGAGGTCCATGGGGATGCAGAGATCCACCTGCAGCCCCTGGAGGAGCCCACACTGGAGCAGGGGGATGCCCAAAGGAGGCTGTGACCCCATGGGAAACCTGTCCTGGAGCAGTCTTCTGGCAGGAACCTGCAGACCCATGGAGAGAGGAGCCCACACTGGGGCAGGATTGCTGGCAGGACTTGTGACCCCGTGAGGGACCCAGGCTGGAGCAGCCTGTTCCTGAGGGACTGCACCCCATGGGAGGGACCCACATTGCAGCAGTTCCTGAGAAATGCAGCACACGGGAAGGACTCACGTTGGAGAGGTTCATGAGGAACTGCACCTCGCAGGAGAGACCCCATGGTTGGGCACAGACAGGACTCCAACCTCTCTTCCTGAGCAGTGGCAGAACAAAGTGTGAACTGACCATGACCCCCGTTCCCGTCTCCCTGTGACGCTGGTGGGGAGGAGGTAGAGCCCAGGAAGGAGGGAGGGGTCAGGGGAAGGTGTTTTTAGGGTTTGTTTCACTTCTCATTATCCTGTTCTGATTTTGATTGGTATTAAATTCAATTAATTTCCCCAAGTCGAGTCTGTTTTGCCCATGAATGATCTCTCCCTGCCCTTATCTTAACTCATGAGCTTTTGTTGAATCTCCTCTACCCATGCAGCTGAGGAGGGGAACAGTAGAGTGGCTTTCGTGGGTGTCTGGCCTCCAGCCAGGGTCAAACCACCATAGCAACCTATCTGCTCCTATCTTTCATAGGAAACACCCCCAGTACATCTGAAGAGCTCCTGTCACAGACACTCTCCAGAAACTGCCCTATTGCTTGGAGAGGGGGCGTTAAAAGCAAATATTATTGCTGAGTGAAAACAGGCAACAAATATACATCCTAGACTTGCTCATGGAAAATACAAATTTGTCAAATGCTTAGGAGAAACTTGCCCATTTCATTAAAATTTCAGGAAAAAGGTTATCTAAGCATTACATGTGCTCATATAAAGACTATTACACTGAGGTTCAAAGACTTTTTACCACGTATTTGAAAGATATTTGAAATAATTCTCATTTTGCTATAAGCCATCCACAAGTACCAAGGTTGTACTTGGTTTGTGCCTGACATATTGAGTTGAATATAGAGACTGATCAACCTTTGGGCACTGGTAAATAGCAGGCTAAACTTAGTTTCTCCTCCCTGCCTCCATCCTACTGAGGCATTGGCTCCATTTACACCTGCCATAGAATCAGCAATAATAGTAAAATAGACAACTTGCCTTTAATTTCAAGAAACAATCCCCTATCTAGTCTTACAAGACAAAAACATTAAGTGCACCCTGACATGTTCAATTTAGCACATTATCCATTCATTAGTCTAGCCCTACTCAATCACTTCATGCCTGAGCAATGCCTCTGCCTGAAAATACACGTACTAGAAAATATCTTTTTATTTTTTTTAACCAAATGCCAGCAACTCAAATCCCTTCTATTTCATGGAGGGGTGCATTTGTGGCTCCATTTTGCAGAGGAAATATTTTGAAGGGGAAGTAATCAGTGTGGTCGGCCACAGGAAGAGAAAAGCATTCAAGAAGAAGTCACATTAATTTTGTTCTTACATGCACAGAGACTTCAGTCAAGAAGGCAAGAACTCACACACACTCCCAAGTTACATTTAAGGCATGGTAGTACTGACTAGAAGCTGAGGAAATGACAGAGGAGAGAAAGATTTTTGTGGTTTTCAACTGCATAGTAAGATTTATTTCATTTTGTTTTCTGATATTCAGGGCTTGAACAATACAATAATACACTCTTATATTGATTTCACTGTGCCTTGTTTTGATTAGCAAGAAAAATAAGCCTAGCAATCTGGATAATAAAGAGGCAGTTTAGCAAGTACAGAACTTGATCAGTCTTCCGAAAAACCTCAGTAGAGTCAAAAATTAGAAGCAGTACAGGTTTTGTTTTCTTGCTAAGCCCCTTCAGTTAAGAAGATAAGCGAGCGGGAAAATCAAAAGCATCAAAATAGTTGGCATCAAAACAGTTTCTAAACAAAAGGTTTATGAACAGTCTCAGCACTTTTTATCTTTTCCAACCTCAGTTCCTCCTAGATGGCTGATTTCCAAAGAAAAGACCAATTCTGCTGGTTTTAAGGAAAAGTGCCCCAAGCCATTAGATTTAGACTCATCCCTGTTCTTGGAAAAATCACCAAACCAAACAAGGAATTAAAGAGCAGAATACAAAATATTTGTACAGAAGCCCCAGAGGTGCAAGCCCACCAGTCCAACTGTCTCTGCTCCTGCCACAGCATTACCACCCAGTGCTTCATAACCACCCTGCCCCACTTTCCTCAGGGGTAAGTTGGTCAGCAAAGCATCAGTGAATCCAAATGGGACACTTTGTGAGAAGCCAGAGTGCCTCAATAAATCCTGCACACGTTATCTTCTCCTGCACCAAGTCCAGAAGCTAATTTTGGATATGTGCTGGCCTTAGTCCTAAAGTACCTAACTGGGACACTTGCCAAAGCTGATCTCAGCTGGCCCCCACGTGATGTCAGTCCACAACCCCTGGGATTTCTCCCCACACTAGTCAAAGTGCCTGCTGGATCCCATGGTGAGCCAAATCAAGTTGCTTGCCTGCCAGAAGCATTTTTTGTTTTTTATTTCCCACATAGTTCGTTGGTTACACTGATCACCCTATCCTTCTTTCATCTTAAAATTTTGTTTACGAGTAGTAGAGATGAGTCACCCAGGACCACTGGTTAAATATTAATTGGAGGTCAGAAAACAAACATCCTCAGTTTCCCACCTTTTTCCAAAACTCTACCAAATCTGTTAATATTTAACCATTTCTACCTTTTCTTTTGTCCTGTATGCACTACCCTTATCTTTCCCTGTTGCACATTGACCATGATGGGACAACAGCACAGCCCATTTTTAGCCAACTCACTCAACCATTTCACTGTATCTTTCTGGAGAGACCACTCTTTTTCACTTCGATCCTACTCCTGCAGTACAACACTTCAGTATCTAACTCACTCCTGTTGTTTCACAGCACAGAAAACTGCTTTACTTTTACTTACATTTTAAGTAGTTGATGCAATCAAAACTTTAATCTTTTTAGATGCTTTCTTCTGCAAGCTGAGGTGGTACAAAGGTAGACACACCACCACAATTTTCTTTGCACAGGTAAGAGCTATGGCATGAAAAACAATTCTGCTCCTACCACATTTGTCCCATTGCCTGGCATTAAAAGCTAGGCTGAGCCTTCACATTTCTCATCCAAATACATATGCAAACATTGACCACAAAAGTAATTGGATTCAGATACAAATAAAAGGCATTTGGCATTTAAAATAAAGAAGTGAAAGTCTGAAACACCACTGTAGCTTAATCATCAGTTGTCATACTAGAGATCATTAGACAAAAGAAACCATTCATGTTCCCAAGTGACTAATCTACAAATTCTTATTGTCTTCTCTACCACAGAACATAATAAATCAGATATATAACTAAGGGAATGTACAACAGTGGAGAATTTCAAACTATTACCACAAAAAGCAACTCAGCCACCACCCAAACTGACTCCAAATTTCAGTTCATATTAAAACTGGTGACAAGTTCCGTGAATGGGAGACAACAGAAACCAAGAGTAAGTATTCTACCCTAATTCGTCCTGCTTCTGCAAATGTATAAATGCAAACATGTACTTCCATTTCAAGCACCTGCATATTGCTACTTTCACATTGCAGAAAAAATAAGATTTGCTCTCACGGGAGGCAAAGCAGCATGCACGACTTAAGAAGTTTCATTTCAGTATCTCCTCCACTTCCTATTAAAGATAAAAGCTCTGTTCAATCAGATGAAATCAAGACTTCAGGATTAAAAGGAACATCAAGCTTTCCCTTTAGGTTCAGACAATGTTTAGCTGGCAGAAATCTTCCAAGACTCCTATTACAAAGAATGAGAATGGATAAAAGCCTGACCAATTTTTTCCCATCCTCCTACTGAGCCCCAGCTGAAGCCAACCCTAAGCCATTCCTTGCAGAGAGTCCAGCCAGCACCAAGAGTGTCAGCAGTGCCTTTCCAGCAGCTTTGTGTTTGATACAGTATTGAAAGGAACACTTTAAAATATAAGCGATTTTATCCAAAGCTTGTGAAGCGTCACCAGGATATGTTCTTCCTGGAGCACATCAACACCATCTTGGTTTGACCAAGAACTAAAAGCAAAGGGTTATTCACTGAAACACTACCAGATGAAATGTTTTTTGAAGTCTCTTGATGACTATGACTTATAATTCCCTGGTCCATAAGATCACAGTTTTCAAAGAGCTCTTTGGAAACATCCCATTTACAGCCATTTACAGCACCACAACTGCAAGTGTATCTGCAGTCCAGCAGATCCCAGGTCAGCTTCCAATTACAAACAACAGTCACAGAGAAGGTACAGGATGCACAGGAGAAAACCCACCACAATAAGGACACAGCACAGTAAAAACATCGTTGGAAGAGACGATCACTTGTCTGGTCAGCTAATATCTGAAAAAGAAAGGGTTCTTTAGGGTAAGGGTTTTCCTTGGACCTATGCTTCTGTTTTAACTTGAAACATGGCTTCCCATCTATCATAGCTGGCACAAGAGTTTAGAAAAAGTTTGCAGAAACAGTGAATTTTAAACGAGGAAACTCAGACTCCAATGTTTTTATACCAAAGTCCGAGTGCTGATGAGGCATGCCTTGGCAGGGATTTCTCTTTGGACAGTTAGATCAGGGGGAGGAGAACCTGCACAATTAATTTTGCATGGTGTCTCACTGAGAACAACTTTAGGTAAGCATTAACTTTACTTGCATTAGCATTTTAATTTTTTTAATGGTTATATGCAAATAGGTTATAATCTTAAGTTCCTGGTGTGCACCAACACCTTCCCGCACCAAAAGGTTTGGGCAGAATATAGTGAAGGACAATACTCTGCAGCTGATCTCCAGGTGTTGTGGTACAGACATCCCATCAACGCATTGATGAAAAGAGAAACACATAAATCCCTTGCACACTCAAAGGGCTTTTACTGGCATGATAGACTGGACACAAGATACCTTAATGACACTGCCAAGGCAAGACAGATTAAGGATCAAGACATTCCCTTTCACACTCCCTCTCCTAAAAATAACTTAGGAATTAGCAAAGCATTGGACTTTAGCTGAACAGACATGTCTGGTCCATACAAAGATTTTCCCAAAACAAGTATCTTCATTTATGTCAGATTACCTGTACTCACACATGAGGAAGGTGGGGTAAAAGTCTGAAATTTTAGGCTATCACTTAACAGACACATGATTTCTTCCCCTTTCCCCTTCTCATTTCATGTCTCTCCCCTCACCCAGTTCATCCTGTGTTCTGCACTCTTGCAGGTACACTGGTTTGTAGGGCTGGTGATGAACTGGAAAGAAAATCTGATTGAGCTGAACATTTTTGGGCTGGGAAGAAGGAAAGACTGTTGCAATCATTTTCTAGACATATCAGTTCCCCAGTTCCATCCCCTATGCTGAATAAACATTTTTCTCAGCACAATGGACCACCAGGAAAGAACTTACTATGCACCCCTCTCTTGGTATGAGAAGACCTTGGTCTTCAACACAACTATGATCAAGACAGTGTTGTCAGGAAAATGCTATTAAACTCCATGTTACAGATGGTGTACTGAGGTGAGGATCAAGAGCCATGGACAGCCTCTGAACCTCAAGTTCCTCCACCTGAATTATTGCTGATCTATATTTACACTTTCTTGCCACACACACTTAGAAACCCGCAAGTAACAACAACTGAAAATAAGTGGCAACCAATACTTCTATTTTTCAAGATCATAAAGCCTTCTGAAGGGCTTTCTGCTGAAGATCTCTGCACCACCTCCTCCTCACAGACCCAGTACTGTTTCAGCCTGTAGCTGCCTCTCAGTAAAGCACTGTGTGGCTCAGCTCACAGGTCCAATGGGTACCAAACCCAGCAAGGTCACCAAGACCTTGGTCACGTGGTACCAGTGCAAATAGAACACAAATGTTCAGGGAAGGAGTTTAATGAGAAAGCAGTTTCCAGCGTGCTGTTTCAGCAAGGTTTCCAGCCCTTTTCAATCACATTTGCTACTTCTTTTGTATTCCAGTGACACCCTGTGGCACTTACCTAGACTGCAGGCTTTCCATGTCCCAATACCCGTATTTTTAACTACAGGGGTAAAGAACAGCCAGTCAGAAAACAGAGAAAGGACACTGCAACCCTGGGTTGAAGGATTGCTGGTGCACCTCATTACTCACTTCCAAGACATGAAATGCACAGATTTCTCCTGCACAGCAGTTACTCACTAGCAGCCTGTGCTGCTGTCCCAGTATCCCACTTGCTGTTGCACCTTTCCCTTGGGTACAAATACATCACTGCCACGTTGATGTAACACAGTGAAAAGAATCTCATTTTAATGCCTGAACGTCTCAGGTCTTTTACTGCAATATTTAACAACACTTTGCTCTGCAATATTTCTAAGTTACACTAGTGACTTCCAAGGGATATCCTAACTAACAACTGCAGCATGGGATCATAAAGTCTCAGTTTTCACTGCATTAGAACAAAATCACCTACCTTTTCAAAAGTGTCATTTCTATATGCATCAACATATTTTAAAAAAACAAACCAAAAACACCATACAAGTACATTCAAAGAGCAGCCTGGTATTTTTAGTGTTTGCCCTTAACCTCATGAAAAAAAAAAAATCCCTCTCATAAATAGCAAATGCACGTAATTTTGTCCTTCAGCTCCTTCCCACACGAAGAAACATACTTTAATACAATAGGCAAGGAGGAGATACTGCACATTTTGCATTTAAGGAACACAACAAGGGGCAACCTGGGCATATCGTGCCTTCTCAGAAATTAAGTGCCACAATTACAGTTAGTAAACGTTTTGAAACATGAGAGAAGTAGACGTGCAACACAGGTAAAAGCACCCAGGTAAATAATCACACGCATACAGACAGGAAAACCTCAAACAAAAAACTCCACAAGCATCTAAGATACCAGCTCACACACAAAAGGTGCTCACATCACTGCAGTGCCACCTTCAGAACTTCTCAAGTGTCTGAAGATTGCTGAAAGATAGAGTTTCCACCATAAAAATGAAAAACATCTCTCATTATTCCAAGGATGACCACAGGCTGAGTAGTGTCTCAGCAGCTCCCACCAAAGGCTGCCTGGAGCCCCTCAGCTCAGTCTACCTGGTCAAGGAATCAAGAGCAAGGTGTCTAAAAGAGAAGAGGGAGAGACAGAGTGAAGTGAGGAGTATGAATCCTGATCTTCAGACCCTTCTTCTGAGTAACAAATGCTTTCTAGCCTGAAGCTATTTAATAGAGAGTGTATAAAACACAGGTGAGCACAAAACCCCTAAGGGAGTTCCCATCTTTTGAACAACCAAGGCCTTTGTGGATCTAGTTTAAGGGTGGGAGGGAGAATCAATTCTAACAATCCTACTGGGCAACTTTCCACACAGTCTCCAGGATCTGTTCATTACTGTTAAATTTCAAACATCAACCTTAGCACTCTACCATACAAATTTAAACTATACAGAAATGCACACTGTTTTGGGACAAAAATCTTCACTCAGTTGGAACTGACAGGAGCTTTGCCTTCCACATCAGCAAAGTCACATTTTCACCCTGAACATCCATTACTGATACAAATTATTGCTTTAGAGCGTGTACATCTCCTCCAGTCCCATTCTCCTTGACCAACTTATCCCTTCTTTGACCATTGCCTCAGGATGAGGGAGGCTCCCCAGTTCAATTGCACAGCAGAGTGGTGCTTATGACAGCTACAACAGGCAGAAAATCCACTTCTCACTAACATTACTGCTCACCCCTTTGATGTTGTAGCTCACATCACGTCTGGGGTTACTAGATGTTGTAATTAGATGTTGTAACTTGATGTTTGGGGATGAGGATCACCACTGACTGTTACTAGGTGTCGCTGTGGGAAGTAGCCACGACATGTAGACTCTAATTCACATTACAAGAACTGAAGACTCGAAGGCCTTAGAATTTTTTGTATTGTGAGAGTCAGTATTCTTTTATACACATCTGTATGTTTATTATTCAGGCTACATGTTCATTGGTTACACAAGTACTACAACAAATTCATTGGCTGTTATTTTGTTATAACATACTGTTATTAGGTACTCATAACATAAACTCTCTAAGTATTCTAAACATGTAGAAAAAATGCCAGGTGCAACATCAGTGGCTGGTTGTTTTGGTTTCTTGCTTCTGTGAACCCTAAGTTTCTCACGGATAGACACAGATCGTGCTAATATTAAAATGCCAGGCCTAGACAGGCTTGCTAACTTGTCATAAGAGTCCACACTTTGTTACTACTGCAAACTGAAAATCAGGATGTGCAGGAGATCATCTGCATCTCAGGGTTCAAACGCAATCTGCAATTGCACATCTTCTGGTTTATGCATGCGAGGGTGTCAACAAGCCAAGCATACCACGGCCAGCCCCACATGGAATACAGAGGGAATATTTAGTATGTCAGACCTCACTGTTTAAGCCAAATGAACCACAAAATTCCCATTTTCCCTTTTGTTAAGATGTCCTAAGAAAGCAATAGAGGCAGATCAAATTTGATTCTAGACTTCAGGGTTTCATAACAATGAGCTTGCTGACCTGTGCTTTATTGGTCAGCTGTTGATCTCATCTTACACAATTATCCAGAGAGAACGTGGTTAAAGCTGAGCTCCCACTACACTGCTTTGATAACAAGGCTTAGGGCTGAAGCAGACCTGCTTTTTCCCTTGTACCTTAATACACTTTTTGGTTTTCTATAATTTTAGTAAGTCAAACACTAATTAGAAAAGGGGGGGGTATTACTTACACATATGACTTTCTGGAATCTGCTCTTTATTCTGCTGTTAGTGTTTGGGCAGGAAATCAAGACAAGAGTAGAGTTTTTGAATGATGTGATTTTATAGAAAGTGCAGTTAACTGCAGACAGCCAGTAAATACAGAAGCATCCTCTCATCCTTTACCTCTACTATAGTCACTTGACTGAATCAGCACCCATTGGAAAATAAAAAAAATCAGTAATTAGGGTGCAATAGTTTACACCCTGTTGGTTAAGGATAGTGTTTCTCAATAAACTGACTGGCCTAAAACCAAATAACCTTCTGGACTTGGATAAACTTATTAATTCCTATAAAGCCTAGGCTCAAACAGAAACATTCCATTTTCAAAAGTAATGCATTGCAACGCTGCTGCTGGTCCAGCAGTAAGACACAAGCATTCCAAAACCAGCCACCAGTCAAGAGAAAGAATATTAACAGAGGGTCACACAGCATCACATGAAACAAGCTACATACGCACAGCTGGTATATACAGAAAAGACAGGTATGTACAGTGCATATATACAGGGCATAAATGTATCTCCTACACAGACACGTTTCTAACAGGAACATTTCTTTGCATGCAGTTTTCATTGCTAGAAAACATCAGCTTGAACAGCTGGATATCCATCAGAGAAAGATGCCAAGAGACACACTAAAATGGAGTGAGAAATTTCACTGGTCCTTCAGTCAGAGACTCAATCAAGTCTTAGCTTACGAACAAGGCCGTAATGCTGAATAAAAGTACACAAATGTGAAGGAGAGAGAGAAAAGAGAAAAAAATCTATCCACATTTTGATGCCTGAAGTCCTTGAGCACAAAAAAGAGTTCTTTCCCATTACATGCTTAACCTTGTCTGGAAAGATTCACCACCTACACTCCAGCAGAACATACTAGCTCCTCTGCCTTATCAATCAGATGCATCTGATTTCCAGTATCCTCCCAACATAAAGAGATTACACATTCTGTCAGCATTCATAATTACACTTGGATACGTTTCACCTTGGCCAGTTAATAGTGATTTCAAGGTACACTGGCCAAGATGCAGATACTCCTTATTAAAGTGTGTGGCAAACTGATAAGCCAAGATACAGTTAACTCCTTCCCGCGTGGTATTTTTCCTCAGCACATCTTCTGATGTATCCCAAGGGCAGCTGCACCCCAAGGGCTGCACTGCCAGCTGAAGAGCTCTGCCACGGTGGCTCTGTGAAGGTAAAGGAAGGAGGATCTGCAGGTGACTTGAGATGACCACCAAAAGTTATTCCCACGCAGCAAGATGGTGGGGAGGAGCAGTATGTGCCTGAGGAGATGCAGACAAGAGTCACAGCTATTGGGTTCAGTAGAAAGTGGATCTCCAGGGTCCTCAGCCAGGGAAGAGGCCAGGCTAATTGTACAGGCAGACAGGCTTATACTGATTCTGTTCATCTGCTAACACACAAACCACTCCAAGTGGTGTGGAACAGCTGGGAAAGGTAGAAAGGTAAGAACTCAGTATCTGCAGTCCCTAATGCTCTCCCCATGGGTGCCGAGCATATTGTTTGGATAATGTCTAACCACAGACTCAAATCCTCTCACACGGAAAACTGAGTTAGTTCAGGTCTCCAAACAGCCAACAAACAACTGAGGAATACATGGAAATCAGACATCATCTTCATCCACTCCTTTAGCTGTCCTTTGAAGGGAAAGCTCCTTTCCTCAAAACTGAAGCATCTTCTAGATTCTGATTTCAGGAGCTACTTTTAAGTCATGAATTCCAAATGGAGAGACAGATCTCTATAATACAGAATGTTGGTCTACAAGCCTAAACAAACCCCAAAACAAACAACCACACCAGAAAACAACCCTACTGACAAACAAAGTAACAACAAAAACCCCCCAGACACACCAGGCACACTCTTGGTACTTCTTTGCACCCAACATGCACATTTTCAGTAAGCTTACTGCTTACTTGTTATAAGCAGTAAGCATGGGGTCCATCCAACGAACTTGGATGTTGCAAATTCCAGTAGAGGCCTACACCCGTAGCAGTTGCAAGCAGCAGATCCTCCTTGTAAGGCCCAGGGACAGAACTTGAAAAGTATTCAAGTACTACCCTGTGTAGAGAACTATAGGAACAAAGTTCACTGACATGTGCTGTTAGCTAAATTCCCTACACTATAAATGGAAGTAGGAACATATATGAGGAAAGGGACAGAGGAGAAGATGTAAGAAAATACTGATGAGTGAGATGTGATAAAATCTTGCATTAAATGCAATCCATCCTTCCTCTACACACTATGCCAGAAAGAAAAATATATTGGCATTTTTAAGACAAGTAGCTTTCCTGCCTGCAAAATTACTTCATAAAATAAGTTATAAAAGTATAAACAATCTTTTCAAGGTAACACAAGCTGTTGCTGGAGGACAAGGGAAGATCCATGGAGCATTAGCACAGCACCACAAGTTTTACCCCACTTCTTGCTCACAGATTTGTCAGCATCTCACTATGCTCCTCTGCTGAAGATGTACACCAGCTGTAATATATGGCAAGTTTTCACTTCAAAATATAGAGACCAAAAGGATACACCTTATGCTGGACTTGCTCTTTCTGCTATGTAACTTGGGTTTCCTTGTTGCACCGCTTCCAGGTAAACTGTAACCTTGACTTTTCAGAGTAAAAGTCTCACATTGTTCTTTGTGAAATGCCTTTCTAAATAAGTAACAATAATAAATATGGGTAACAAGCAGCATAGCAAGTAAAGTTCTCATTGTGTACTCCTTAATGTATTAATTTACTTCCAGTTCATGACTGATAGATCTTTGCTTAATAAGCCCTTAAAACATTACGGGCAGAAATGCCACAACCTTACTGAGCAATCTCTTCCCATTATTTGCTGTTCTTAGAAAAACAGCAGCATTCTTCATAGGACAAGAATCCAGTTATTTTGGACTAGAGGATGCTAATGAGCTGCACACAATATCCTTCACAAGACTAGAAGATGAAGACCATCTATGTTTGCAAAGGAATGGAGAGCACAAGTAACTTGCTGAAGGTCTGCAGAGATGATACCTCTCACCTATGTGACACGTCTGGGAAGGCAGATGAGCCTCAGCAGCCTCTGCTGACCTTTTTTCTCTCAGTGCTGGAGGGATTGGGAGTTCCTGTGACAGAAGACATGCTGCACATGATGACAAATGCAATTTGTATGTGACAGCCAGTCTCCAGCTGCACATCAGCACATTCCTTAATTCACAGAAACAATCCCTGCTCTCCTGGGAACTTGTATACAACAATCTAGACACCATCAGCCAAAAAACAAAACAAAACAAAACAGAAAAAGTATCATCACATTCTTGCAGCAGGCCAAGCAGGCACCACCAGCAGCTTCAAGAGTAAAATATCTAGCATGAAAATTATTCTTTTAGTATTAAGATTTCCTCCAGAAATAAGCCAGAACACAAAACAGGGCTGCTGACTTGTCTCTAAATAACCAGAAGCCCATTATTCAGTATACTCACAGTATGCTCAATACTCAGTATCACACTTCCAAGGGATGCTGCCTTAACAGCTTCCTCCAAACAAGGAGGAAACAACAAAGAAAAGGGCAGCACAAAAACATAACCAGTATTTACAGGGTCACCAAAAGCTTGTTTCAAGTTACTACAGGTGCTGTTTTATGTTAGGGGTTAATTTTAATGTACAAGACCCACCCAGAGGGAGGTCACAGTCCTCCCTGACCTGCCAGCAGCAGCTGACAGTCACTGCCTATCTTGCAGCTTTTGTCAACCAGTCAGGATTCTCAGATGGTCACAACAACACCAGGCTGACCTGAAGAACCATGAAATGAGACTGGAGAGCAAACTAATCACACAATCCCATGGAAACATGAGGAGGCACAGTGATGTAAATAAGTTTCTGGTGCTCACACAGTGCTTTTGCAGTGAGACAGTAACCTCTGTTTGTTTTGCTTCTTCATGCTGAATATCTTTCACCAGTGCAGAATTCTAGTCATAAGCAGGAAGAAGTTTCTTTCCCCAAAAAGCCTCCATAGACAAATAAAGCTTGTAAGAAAAAGAGAGAGACTTTTTGCTGGGGACTGTAATGAAGGAGAAAGGACAGATGTTTTAAATCAAAGCAGGTAGGTTTAGCATGGACATAAGGAAGAAAAATTTTTTTTATGATGAGGGTAGCAAGACACTGAAACAGGCTGTCCAGATCATGGGGGATCTTCAAAGCCAAGTTGGACAGGGCTTTGAGCAACCCCACAGCAGCTTTCCAGTACCTGAAGTGAGCCTACAAGAAAGGCAGAGAGGAACTTTTTACAAGGGTTCATAGCTGTAACTCTGATGTGCAATTCTCCCTGTAGAAGTCAAAGGAAAGCATAAAAGACGTAATGGACAGGACACTGGCATTTTCTTCCAAGGGAGAGCATACAATGGTAAAGATTTCCAGGTTCACTGATCACAAGCTCAACTCAATATGGCTAGGAGGTACAAGAGAATTTGTTTTTCCAGAACATGCAGTGTTTATATGACCATGTGCTTTGCCAGTCCATTTATTTAATGATTATTCCCCTTTTGAAACTTAAAAGCAAAATAAAACCCCTTGGCTTTGCTTAAGCAAGGAGAAATAGAAAAAGGAACAGAAAAATGAAGTCCACAGGAGCTGTAAGTCCACCTCCAAGCTGGTAGATCACAACACACAAGTTTTTAAAATGAGCTCCTAAACGATCTTGAAACTTCTTCAACCTTTCCAGAAACATAATCTTGCATGGGAAGAATACAGATAAGAGACCAGTCCAAAACATAACGGTTTCTCAAGTGGGCCTGTGGTAGATCTGCCACCTTGCAAGAGCCAGCTCACTCAACAGGCCCACACTGCTTTCTGTAGTGAACACAAGTATCACAGTCTAGTTGTTCAAGTAATAACAAGTACTTGAGACTGAAAAAGCCATTCACAAAAGTGATGCTAAATGCATGCAAAACTCTTGAGCAGTCACCAGATGTCACCACATCTCAGGAGATTCACAGGAAAGCAGCAGGCCAAGTGACAAAAACAGAAGAGAAGGTTTCCACCATACATCCACAGCTTCAGGTCCAAAGTAAGGTCAGAAGAAGCAACCCAGTCACCAAGACAACCTGAAGTGCACACATTTAGGAGCTGAAGGACCTGGAGTGGTCATCTAAGGCAGTGCCTTCCAACCTTTCCATCTCAGCCACATGACTGCTGCTCTCTCTTCTTTCTCCCTTCCCACCTCAAGCCCTGTGCCCTTGTGACTCAAACACCCTCACAGGAACACCATCTCTGAAAGTGATCACCAGCCCCAGTTCCCAGGACTTTCTTCCACAGGTCTTGTGCAGCCAAGGTTTGCTCATGAGTTTGAGGCTGGGCAGAACTAAAACTTTTTGTCACCATGCTCTTACACATACACAACAACCTTGGTGCCAAATGTTGTACCATCTTCTAAATGTGGTCTCTCATATTAAAGCTTCTTCATTTCTTTTGTGGATTTGGATTCCAGCATTTACATTTTAAGCTGTCACTAGCATGATCCTGGTTCTGCCTTACATACAAGGCAGGACAAAGCATGTGCTCTACAGGCAAAGCATGTTCTGCTTTTTTTCATGGCCTCCCTTCTTTCTGCTCCTTCTGCACGAAATAGCAGTCAGTGCCATGCACATCCAGAACTTACTCATAAAATAAAATGCCCAATAAAATGCCAAATGTTTGGCCGCTAGGCTATCACAATGTCCACAAGTTCTAGTCATGTTCCATGGCCCTCATGCAATAGACACACACAAGCAAACAAACAAAAACTAAATACTTTCTGTCCAAAAAGTGTTGGTGTGATGCTAACTCTAGTAGATTACCTCTAGTGATGCCTTTAGAGCAAAGTGGCTCCCATAACTGCCCAGCAGCCATGCATGAATCAGTGACACTCCGACCAGTAGTGCCTAAACTCCCAGCTGTACAAGACCACATCATTTCTTCCAGCAGCAGGGAGGGTTAGACATCCCAGCTCTGTCCTCTCTGTCACTGCAGACCTGCAAGGCATGAGCAAGTGCTGCTGCCCATGAATGCACGCACAGCAGGCCTGGCATTTTCAAAAACCATGGGCTCACTGAGTGTCCACTGCACAGTACAGTCACACAAGGTTGCTGACCCACGCTGTTCCAGGGAGAGGAACTCAGGAGAGGAGGCTGCTTTCACCAAATCAATTTGTTCAGGCTGCTCCAGACATCCCACTTCCTAAGGGACTTTCAGATACTAAGGACACTCTGCGTTCCCCTCAAAAAGAGACAGCTAGAAGTCAGGCCACAAAACACAAATGGTTTTTGTCAAACTGCAGGCTTGACAACTTTGATTGAAATCTTCACTTCCCTTTGAACAGAATAGAAGGAACAAAGAATGAGTGCAGGGGATGAAAGAAAAAAAAAGAGTGGGAGGAAAAGAAACAAAGAAAAGTCTCAGCCCATGTATCCCACTACAAAAACCAAGAATATCTGCTCTGTGTTGGAAACTCCCACAAGGTATCTTGATTTCAAGCAGATGAATGCATACACAGGTAGCTATGAATCTGAGAGCAACACACAACTGTTTTTAAGAGACTACAGCAAAACGGGAGACTGTAATCCATTACATATTAGAATGTAACACAGCATCTCTCATCAACCAGTGGTACAAAAAAAGAAGGCATTTAAAAACAAAGGATGAACAATCACTTACCTTTCAAAAGGGGCTGGAAAGTTGGAATTTCCTGCAGTTTTATGACATCTGGATCATTGCTAACATTCCGTGAGGACTGTGTTCCTGGGGCTACCACCACAATGTCGTCCATTTTTGCTCGTTGCTTGGCAGGCAACGGAGATGCTAGACATGGGAGGGAGAGGGAACAATCAAATTAACAAGCAGATTCCACCAGAATCCAACCCTACACGAATATTGCTCTATTTAACATCGCACAGGTATGCTTTTTATAACACATCACCGAGAGCACTGAAGGGCTCTAAGCTCCTTTCTCTCTCCACACCGGGGAACAGCTGATTCGGAAACACCTGCACCGCTGCCGCCCTGCTCGCTCCTGCTCCCCCAGCCCCGCACCCGCTCCCCGGCTCCGCTCCCCCGGCCCGGGCGGTGCCCCCGCGCCGTCACAGGAAGGGCCGGGTCGCGCCGCCGCTGCCTCCCAGAGAAACAGCCCTTCTCTTTTTCCACAGCCGTGCCCTTCTCCTTAGCCGCCGTCCCTCCCAAGGAAACCGCCGTGCCCTTCTCCACGGCCGCTGTGCGGGCACGGCCCCGCTCCTCGGGGACGGCCCCGCTGCCTCGCTCCCTTGCCGGGCACCGACCTGCGGCGCTGAGCTCGCCCGGGCGGCTCTCGGCCTCGGCGCTCTGCTCCGCGCCCATGGCGCTGCCTCCGTCCCCCGCCGCCGCAGCGCAGGGCCGCCGCCGCCCACGGGGTTCCGGCTGCGCC